>CM034465.1:29088580-29129579 GCA_019925255.1 Litchi chinensis | reverse complement strand
GTGAAGGGTTTATTATTAACGTACCTCATATTTTTTATTAACAATTAATTAATTACAAATATACTTGAATTTCAATTTTAATTAAAATTATAATAGTAATATTTTTCATTAAAAATTTTTACATTAAAAGAAAAGGTTAAAGGCTACTTAACCTTACCATGGAAAGAATTATTTTTAGTTAAATCACAACTCTCTACTAATTGCTATTAGTGCCATACAAATATATCCCACGACTCTTACTATGCTTTTTTTATACCCATTTTTCTCTATCTTTCTTCGCTTCTTTATATTAAATGTCTATCATTCATATATTCAATAATTTACATGACTACATATATTCTTCATTAAATGTACACTACTAATAAGAAAATAACATTTTTTTTATCATTTAATACAAATTAAATCCATAGAAATGAGAGATGAATTTATGGTTTCATACATTTCATTTAAAGGTGGAAAAATCATTTAATATACATGTTACTTGCATTTATAATTTCATAAATAAATCATAATTTTATGATAAAAGATATTTAATTTATCAAAGGAATTAATCATTGATAAGTATTGAATTTTAACAACTTCAAGCTAAAATTAAGACTCCTAGGGATTACAAAAACCAAAATGTTTGTCAGTCTGTAATAAAGGCATAGAAGAAGGGAGTCTGAGACATTTTACCGGTTTCCTGTGCGAATTTGAATTCAAACAACACCAACAAACACAAATACAAAAAAAAGAGAACACCCAGTGTTTGTTTCTCTTTGCCTTGTCCGAACTCAAAGAAGCTAAAAATGGTGGAGTCAAAGTCGACATACGAAGAATGCCGCAGACAAAGACTTGAAGAGAACAAGAGAAGAATGGAAGAGCTCAACCTCAACAACCTCTCTCAATCTCTTAAACCCTCCAAAACCCACAACCCATCTCCAGTGAGTCACTCACTCAGAACTCAACTATGTATATTTCTGATATATGTGGAGGTTTTGATGTGTCTTTTGTTTTAAGGTTAAAAGGGTCCGTAAACAGCAAGTGGAGCAGGTGAGAAGGTCCAGTCGTGTTGCCAACAAGCCCCCTTGGATTGAGCCTTCTTTCTTTTTTGTATGGTTTTTTTTATATATATGATCTGTTTGTGTCTATAGTTACTTATACTACTATATGCTCTAGTTTATTGTGTTTTTTCCTTTAAAGGGTTTCAATATTTTGATAAAAGGGCACTGACCTCTGTTTTCACAGCCTTGGATTATATTTTAGGCCATTCTGTATTGAATAGTTGTAGTTTGTTTGAACAACTGTTAGTTGTTAGACTGTGATCTTTCAAGTATATATTTAGTTTGACCCACCAATTTATTGATGAATGGCAGGATGTACTTGAACCTCTGTTGACCAGAAGAAGGTAAACGATTGAATCTTGAATGGTTTTATCTTTTTGATTGGGACAATTTACAGCTGTTGATATTTTATATTTTTATGCTTGTTTTTGTCTGACTAGTTATATGGTCGATTTGTAGGAGCTACCACGGGAGAGAGCTGCTGACTGGAGTTTATGCTTCGCAGGAAGAGAGAATTTATGCAATCGAAAGAGCTGAACAACTTCAATCAGGGTTGGATTCTCAATTCCCGAGTTTTGTCAAGCCCATGCTACATTCACATGTCAATAAAGGCTTTTGGCTGGTAAATTGCAAACCCACTTGCTTGTTCTAATATATTTTTTTTCTTTAATTTTGTCTGCAAGAACAGCCAAAATAAAAATATGTACATAACTTTTATCAGTTTCTCATCTTCCAAGTACGGAAAATCCCCTCACATTTGTTGTAGTGATTGCCAGCATTTATTTCCTATGACCTGAGTAGTTTTTGAATGTTGATTTTAACTCTTCTTGGTACATTTCAAATAGGGTCTTCCTGTCCAGTTCTCTAAGACTCATCTACCTCCGCATGATGAAACAATCACATTGGTGGATGAAGAAGGGAATGAATTCCCAACAAAATATCTTGCCGATAAAACTGGTCTAAGTGGTGGATGGAGAGGATTTTCGATTGATCATGAACTGATTGACGGAGATGCTGTTGTTTTCCAACTTGTCAAGCCTACGACGTTTAAGGTGGTTAACTTTGGACTCCAATGTTTGTAGCAGAAATGGATATGCAGATGTTACATTTTTATTTGAGTCATTTTTCTGATAGTAATTGTGATTACAATTCTCCTTAGGTGTACATTACCAGAGCATTCGAGTCTAAGGAGAACAACGGCAATGAAGAGAACAAAGACGATAAAGAGGACATAGACAACAATGACGATAAGGACAATGACGATGATTCTGACGTTGCTCACTTGACCAGGAGTGCCAAGCGGATTAGAGCAAGTACTTGCTTCTCACTTCTTTGTAAAGCTCTAGTTATTTATTATAAATTAACAAAAAGATCAAATTAAAGCTCATTTAGGTTAAATGATACAAATAATATTGAGTATATCTAACTGTGAAAATTAATGATAGTAATTGGCCTTCACTCCCTAGACTTTATAGGATCAATGTGCATTTATTTAACCTGTGATTATTTAAAATAGATTCAATTTCTAGAAAAGATACAATTTAAAGGAAAGGTTAGTCATTAATCAAAGAAACTTGGTTAACAATTAAGTAATAATAAACTTTTAAATGAGCTTTTTTCTTGTTTACTTTCATAGATGCTGTCATTATGCAACTCAGTTCACTATTTGATCTACTGTAATGATTCTATACTTATTAATGTGGCCCAAAACTATAATCACGCACAAAAAGTATCATTTGCACAAAATTGTCACATGTAGAAGTACTCAACCAAGGAAAATTAATTGATATTACAATGCAATGAACTGATAGAAATTGGAAGGTGAAAAAATGTTGGATTTATCAAGCCTTCAAAATGCTTGGCATTTCAGATAATATTTGTCACTAGTGGTTTTACTGGGTTCTAAACTAATCTCTAATCCGTTGTTGCTTTGGCAGGTAAAAAAAAGTAGTCTATCAGTGCTACTGGCCTTCCTTTTGTAAGTTCTGGGAGATGATGTATTATTAATATTTATTAGAAACTTATGGCAGAGTTGCAATTGATATAGACTGATTTATCAACTGTGTTCTCCCTCATGTGTCTCTGTAATTCAAATGGTTGTCAAGTGCCCAGCACCATTCGACAAAAGCATTATAACTAAATTTTCGTTTCACTCGCAATCTTTTCAAGACTCTAGAACCCTAAACTTGTATAACCAAATTTTTGTTTAACTTTGTGTATAATCTATCGAAGACTCTAGAACCCAAAAGTTATATTTGACAATCAAGTGTTACTATATTAGGTTTGTTGTTGTTGTTTTTTTTGTTTTTTTTTTGTTTTTTTTTTTTTTTAAATATCACTTATGGTATAATTATTGAAATTCGAATTATTATCAAGTTGAAAAGGTTCTCTATGACTAAGTCATGTTGAATGATGATGAAATTAGGTTTAATTTGAATACGTTTATGTTTTCTTATCAAAATTAACTATAACAAATCTTAAGAGATGTAGAAAGTGAAGTCTATAATTACCGTAAGTAGAAGTAGGGATCTACTAACAGTTTTTTGGGCACTAACAACCTACAAAAGAGTCAAGAAAAAAAAAGATCGAAATGCTTAGACATTGGGGTGGTATATACTTCGACGCTCAATTTAGTAAATTGTGTAATGATAAGTTAAAAGAACAAGAACGAAAGTAAATCAATATTCACTTTCCAATTGCAATAATATTGTTTGATAACTCTAGTAGAATCAAGACCAAAGTTTGAAAGGTTGGAAATAAGTAATCAAATAGAAAGAAAAAATTCGAGTGAGAAGTGAGTGATGATTTCTGCGGAGTAACCATATTGGTGTTGCTAGAGAGGCTGTAATGGGTAAATGAAAGGCGCCTTCTATAGGCATGAGCATCCGCCCGTTGGTAGCACTAGGATGCTCCTGAAGTCAAGGGACGTGATCCCTCGATCTCAGCCTCCACTTCACTTGGTTCTCTTGACCAAGTCCAGCGGTGAATGCAGATATTAACTGTTGGTTGCTTCTGCAGCTGGGCCCGTTGCACCTTGGGCAGATGGATTGGTCCTTTTATTTTTCGGTTAACGATGGATTGGTCTTTAGCTGATTTGGGGGTTGCTCGTCCATCTTTGTTAATGGACCCATGCTAGACTTGGGCTGCTGATTTTGGCGTAGGCCTGTCCATAATCCACTAGAAAATTATGACGTCTTTCAAAGGACTCCATTTCAAATTGTATCAATTGGTCTATCTCTTTGTAAATTATTATTAACAAGCCTCTTGATGAATTTAAAAAATTCTTAAGGTCCTTTCGTAAATCAAATAAACGGAGAAGGTAAATGAAGTGGCGCAAGTGTGGCAAGAAGAATTTAAATCAATTACTGATATAATTATGGCGGAGCTGTCCAGAACAAATTTGAATTTGAAACGGGCACACGCACACACAAACATGGCACTTAGCCAAAAACAGAAAAAACCAAACACCACCTCAGTTTCTTTAGCGGCTTCTCTTCTGTCTTGAGTTTCCCATCTCTGAGTGTCCAAAAATGGTGGAATCAAAGTTGACATACGAAGAATGCCGCCGACAGAGAGTAGAAGAGAACAAGAAAAGAATGGAAGAGCTCAACCTCAACAACCTCTCTCGCTCTCTTAAACCCTCCAAAACCCACAACCCATCTCCAGTCAGTAGTCACTCGCTCACCAACCATGTACATTTCCATTTCTGATATACCAAAATCTGATGGGTGGTTTTGTTGTGTTTTGTGAAGGCTAAAAAGCGGGTTCGAACCCCACAAGTGGAGGCGGAGCAGGTGAGAAGGTCCAGTCGTGTTGCCAACAAGCCCCCTCCCAACTACAAGGATGTCAGCTTTCTCCTCTCTACTTCTTTTTCCTTTTTGCTTGTAAATGTATATATATCATAGCTTGGTTGTTTTAAGATTGTGATTGACCTCTAATTTGTTGATTAATGGCACGCAGGATGTAGTAGAACCTTTCCTGACCAGAAGAAGGTAAATAATTTTTGTTTTCTCTTGTGGTTATCTTGATATTTTGATGATTGATTGGTTATGTGAAGGCTACTTTTGAGGTAACTTGTAGGAGCTACCCAGGGAGAAATCTGCTGAGTCGTGTTTATGCTTCGGATGAAGAAAGAATGTATGCAATTGAAAGAGCTGAAAAACTTCAATCAGGCTTAGATTCTCAATTTCCAAGTTTTGTCAAGCCCATGCTACAATCACATGTCACTGGCTGCTTTTGGCTGGTAAATCAATCAAACTAACTAATATGTATACTCTCTTGTTTCAATACCATAAGACTCTTTCAAGTAGGCAAATGTATATATATTGTTGTCTGAAAGAACAGCCTGAATCCGAAAGGTTATACAAGTTCTGCAATTTCTTATTCTAGAAGGATGAAAAGGTTATTACATTTGTTGTAGTAATGTAAGCTTTTATTTTTTTCGAATAGGGCGTATGGATTGGATGATTTTAAGTATTGGTCTTACCTCCTCTCTTGACTGTTCAATAGGGTCTTCCTGTCCAGTTTTGCAAGGATCATCTACCCACTTGCGACGAAACAATGATACTAGTGGATGAAGAAGGAAATGAGTCCGCGACCAAATACCTTCCCCGTAAAACCGGTCTAAGTGGTGGATGGCGGGGATTTTCCTTGGATCATGAGTTAGTTGATGGAGATGCATTGGTTTTCCATCTTGTGAAGCCTACAACATTTAAGGTGAGAACTTAGACTCCATTGTATATTTCACATATATAATCTTATAATTTAACTTTCAGGGGCATAAATTTAAGGTCTCAACTCAATGTTGAGTGCTATATTGTCATACTTTAGCATCAAGGGAAGGTATTAACTGCATTTACTACTCTCCTTAGGTCTACATTATCAGGGCATACGAGTCTGAAGACAGTGAAGACAAAGTTGACAACGAAGAGCAAGTTGATAAGGACAAGAAGGAAAACTCTGATGTCACTCGCTTGACCAGGAGTGCCAAACGAGCCAGAGCAAGTAAGTATCTGTAACTCCTTTTTACAGCTCCAAAGTTGTTTCTGACAGGTTATTCAACAATTGAATCAAATTAGTTATAATGACATTTATTTATAATACTGAGTAATGATGTACTGGCCAAATCAAATATCTGCTGATTTAGATCCACTTTCAAGGTTTTATAAGATCAGTGCAAATACATTTGACACTTGATTAATGAAGATAGATTTAATACAACGTAAATGTACAGTTTAAAGCCAAAACAAGCTACAAGATTTTATCATTCAAAAGCGAATTGATAATTAAATTTGTGAATGTATTATACTTTTCTATGAGATGCTGTCACTATGCAACTAGGTCACCATTTTATAAAGTGTTTTATGCTTACACATTTGCATGGAAGTACCATCTAGAACTTGTCTTCAACAAAAACTATGGATTTATGTTTTAACACTTGAAATTAAACAATATTAGTTGAATATATAATGATTTTGGTAGAAAAGGTGAATTTTATCTTGCCTTATTGTGTGAGTGTAACTTGTTACTTCTGGTTTTCCCTGGGACCTCATCTCATAGACTTTTCTGTTGTTGCTTGGACAGGTAAAAAGTAGTCCTTGGAATGCCAAGTTGCAAGTTCCCTATTTTGTGGCATAGAAGCTGAGGTGTTGAAGTTTTGGCTGTGTAATCCACCCTTGTATTATATCCATTTACTCGAGGAAGAAACTTTAGGCTTTTGTCATAGACTAAAGAGTGTTAACTGCATCTATCTATTTGGTCTTGGCTTAAGTGCTATGAAGGATGCCTTTCAAAGAGTGCTATAATTGATTAATATGCAAAGAATTGATCGTCAGCTTTACAGAGAATTTGAAAATGATCATGTTTTGTGGTTTGCAACGTGAGGTCAAGCTCTAGGAGTAAAACACATATAATAATGATGATCAGATAATATTCAGATTTCCCACGATGAAAAACATAATACGTCAATAACAATTTCCAGGAATTTACAGCGTTCGCCTTTGTAAACAAAATTTTTTGAAACCAACAGTCATTATATGGCAGAAGCTGCTGCACACTTATTGATTCTATTGAACAGAAATTTTGTGGAGGGCAAGATTGAAACAGCAATTGGCTCATAATTTTGCCATTTGTTGACTGAAGGCTGGATCGATGCAAACAACAACCTGCAAAATTTTATCGCCAAAGTAAAAGCCAGCAGAACTACTTGTCAAAAAAACTGGGATGAATTGGAATAGGTAGAAACAGATAATGAGAAGATAAGCAGACTGTCGAGAAAAGTAGCACATACCTTGCCAACACTTTTACCCGAATGAAGATACTCAACAGCATCTGCCACTGAATTGAGACCGAAAAACCTTTTTGGGTCTATGGAAACCTACATAAAATGGAATGACAGTCATCAGGCCACCTGTTTGTCCAACGAACTCATTTAAACGACACGTCATGGTCTAGTATGCGAAAATGACTTCAACATTATAGAAATGTCCACTTTAACACAATCAGCAGCTGAAAAGGCCTGCGTATTTTCCCCATCAACTGACAAAATAATTCTTATCGGCAACTTTAAAAAGAAAAGTGTTAATAGTTAATAAGCTGGCCAGTTGATTCACTGTTGAGCTCAGTACAATCAGTATTTAACAAGTACATCACAATACAGTAATGCCATGGTTCTTCTAAGACCCAAAAAAAAAGGAAATTTCATGCAGGACATGGTTAGTTTAAGACATCACACTGCTTACCTTCTTAAGATTGGCAAACTTAATGCTTTAAAAGAGTTAATCAACACAAGAAACAGCACATGGTTTACACAACACTAATAATGTAATACTGGTAATGATAATCATAATCATAGTGATAGAAAAATAATTAATAAATACAGGTTACATAATTGTAAACCTTATGCCTCATTGAGTCACTCTGGTATTTTGATTCAAAAAGCACTCGCTAACGTCAGTCATGTGAAAGTTGACAATTCAGGAACTCGAACTTTAAAGTCGTATTTACATAGGTTAGCATCTGTAAATCACTGTAAGATGACAGGCAACATACAGATTCAATACCACCATGAACTCTTAAAACCTGTAACTAATTTTGATATCATACGGAAAACATAGTGGTGCAGGCTCAGAAGAGGCCAAACTAAAGTTATTTTCCAAAGCGTAGTGTAGATGCAAGATAGTTTTTAATTTTAAAATTAGAAAAAAATATATATATTAATAATTATTTTGCAGCTGATTACAGGATAATATTCAGAATTGACAATATGAGCTATTGAGTTCAATTGGATGTATTGTATAACTTTGCACAACAATTTTTACACAAGGCTAAGACAGGGCAATGAGGAAATATAACAGGATGAAAGTACTACCTTAAGCTTTCCTGTAGCGAAAAGATGATAGAGTCTGTCCAGATGTTGTTGCCATAAGCGACCATATTGCACTAGGAAAAATCCAGCCTGAAACACATCAGCAACTTTAAAAAAACTAATGCATATGAATCCCCATAAAATATTGTAAATAATGCTCTACGGTACCCAACAGAGAGTGACATTTGACCACCTCTTGATTTTCAAAAGAAAATACTAAAATGAGTTTCTTTCAGTAATAGAAAACAACAAGAATTTAAGAAATCATATACTTCAACCAAGAGAAGAGAACCACAATTGGTTGAAAGTTTTCATTTAATAATAAAAATGTATTATGGAAACCAAAAGAGATATCTACAACATATTGCATCAAAATAATATCGGCAGAGAAGACAAGTTTTCCGGAGATTTACTCAGTCTGGTACCTTATTTGGGAGTCTAAGGTGCAAAGTTTTAGCTAAATGACAGATATTTAGAATGGCTCATTGTCAGCAGATAAAAGTGACTTCATTATCCAGCACCTACTTACCACAGTTTGGCTTTTTGCTAAAATCTTCTCACATAGGCCAGGGTAATTCGATGGCTGCCATCCATGTTCTCCTTGGTACTGAGACATATATAAAACCATTTCATCACTAATAAATTAAAACCATTACAAATAAATCCAAAGAACAAATTAAAACATAAACACAGAAGTTAACAAAAGGAGTTATGTTGACAGATATAAATGACAGATTTTAAATTTTATAAATCCGATGAAGTTGACAATATATATATTTTTTGGGTCAATTGATAATTTATCAGATTGACATGTGGAAAATATGCATCAAGAACCTCAGAAAGGACCAGATAAAATTTGTCATATGTAGATTACCAAGATAGATATAAACAAATGCAAGTTACAGAATTTGAATCCGAGTCATATTGTTGAGCCCTAAATATACCTCGGATACTTTGCCTAGATTTACAACTCCTTGTTCCGGTGTAGGAATAATTTACCAAGATAAAAGCTTTAACTATGGCAATAGATACCTTTAATTTTAAGCAAGTAAATAAATATCCAGCTGGACATGGAATAATATCCAATTCGCACGGCCAAGGAAGGACTTCAGCTATATCTTGTCAAACTTGTGCAAAACCCTTAGTACAAAGATTTTTGGATTTTACAGAACTTTCAAATTAAAGAAACTTTTAGGTATAACATCCAGAGGTGCTTTAGAAGTTCCCTTCTTTCATATCTTTGATCCAGCATTCAATTATTAGGGCAGCCAACAATTAGCTGTTTATTTGTGTTAACAGTAATTCATTAAAATGCCTATTACAGATGCATTTTACAGATAGCAACCTGAGAAATCATTCCGATCACGATGAGTCGTCCGTAGACTGCCAAAGCATTCAAGCACAAATTAAACATGTCACCACCAACAGATTCATAAATGATGTCAAAACCATTGGGAAACTCCTTCTTAAGAACCTGGCAGGATTCAGAAGCATTAGCATTTTAACAAAAAAAAATATTATATAATAATAATAATAATAATAATAATAATCAGTGAAAGTAATACAAAAGCAGATATCTTAGGATGGTTTAGCATGACAAATCAGTTTCAAAAGTTTGGAAAACCGCTAGTCCAAGTAGCTAAGTCAGAATACTCTCATTCTTGTAATTAAATCCTAGAAAATATATGAAGTGGTGGGACCAACAATTTTTAACATACAAAAAGGTTTGTACAAGGCAACGAGACTGAAAAACAGATTAATGTGGAGGAAGCTCTAAAATCTTGTAAAGGTTAAGTCAACAGAACCTTCCTTATTCTATTAATATATTTAATTTGCAGGTGATATTAAAGGCCAGGAAATGTAATGCACGTGTGTGCACATGTTGATATTAATCCTTAGCAATTATTCCCAGAAGCCTGTAAATGAAATAACCATAAAAAGAATAAAAACTAATCCTAATCAAACCCATTCACCAAATCAGTTAACTCATTGCCTCCAAATGAAATTTGGTCAATCTGCGTCTCATTCCTCTAGGATTACAAGATGTACAGAAGTTTTGAGAACTGAAACAAAACAAAAATTACAGACATACTGTTTTAATATCTTCTGCTTTATAGTCTATGGCTCGATCAACGCCAAGTTGTCTCAAAAGCTGGGCCTTTTCCTGACCTCCACAAGTTGCTACCGCTGTATTTCCAGCCAATTTTGCAAGCTGCATTTGTAGCAATTTGTTTTATTCTAAAAATTGTTTCATATTTGCAACATGCACAGAAACACACTGCTCAACAGCCAAAAAGAGTTTGATAGTTGCATGTAAACTACTAGAGAATGTATTATAGGATTATCTTTGTATATGAGAATAAACCTGGACTGCAAATTGCCCAGTGCCTCCAGCAGCGGCTGTAACTAGAACTTTGTTTCCAGATGTCATCTGTCCTGCCTATAAGTGCCAGATGAAAGGAATATAATCAGAGAAAGTGAAATACACTACTGCATCAAATTTGATAAAAATAAGGAGCATTACCTTTTCTAGAGCAATTGATGCAGTAAGCCCTGAAGTAAGCAAGGCAATAACTTCTGGGTCTGGTCTTTCCACAGAAAGGATGTGTTTCGCATGAACCTAAATCATGGAAGAGATTCATAATCGATAAAATTAACGATAAAATAAAATGTAGAAACTTAAATGACAGAGACAAAGTATTGTACTCAAGGAACTTGTGCTACATGATGGAGACAACATTTTACAGAGATATACCATTGAAAATTCAGCATAACTCCCAAACGTCATGATTGCTGCTGGAGTTCCAACTTTCAAGTCATCGACACCATCCCCCACCGCTGCAATTAATCCCACTGCCTGCAAGTGCAAAGTATATCATAAATAGAAATATTTTACACATATAATGAACATCAAGCACAAGAGTAGTAATAGGATATCAACATAATTAAATTGTGTCATTACATCAAGACATTAAAATAAATGTTTCATGCACCTCAAAACCAGCATCAAATGGAAGACGGGAGACGACATCTTTGTTGTTTCCAGAAAAATAACGACCTGAGCTGAAATTAACCTGTAAATAAGTTCACAATGCATCCTTGTAACGCAAGCAGATACACACACACAAACACACACATATATATAAGAGATAAACATGTCAGACATCATTTTGCCAAAAGCTGGCAAAAAGCAAATAGTAAAGTTCTCAATATTGTGATGTTTGGTAACAAATATAAAGACAAAAACCAGCAAACATTAGACACCTTTTCATTCTTAGCTTTTCCCACCCTCTTCTCATATTCATTACACAAAGATTGCCTCCTTTAGGTCATTGGCCTTTTTTCCCATTAACACTGTTCATCCAAATCCTATTTCACCAATAAAAAGATAATGAAGAGGCAATCAATTCACGTTCCCGCCAACGTTCAATAACAACACTACCTATTTCTCTAGGCTTTGACATAAATTACGCATGCATAGCACCACATAATTGTCATGCACATGCTAAGAATTTCAACAAAAGCACAAGGAATTACCTGAAATCCTTTCAGAACATAATTTTTTTTTTTTTTTAAAAAAAAGAATGTCTCATAATAAGGTACTCAAAGCCTCAGTGAATCCTTAAGGAGTCCGTCAGTGTAATTTTTCAAACTTAGCTACTTAATTAATAAGGCACTGGGAAAAGAAACAATAAAATACTTCATGCTCAAAATTTGATTTAAAGCTCTATTTAATATAATATATCCCAACAATATATGATGAGCTACAGTGTCTGGAACTACGCATCACTGCATCTGTCCTGTGACTTCACATATTTCCAGTCAAAAGAAGAATTTCTAAATAAACAAATATCACAAGGTCCAAATTCTCTTAAAAAATGAACAGAATACAAGATTTAGTTAAGCACTGGTAGCACACCATAAATGAATGCTGAGACACAACTAAAAGCCACTTGTGTAACTATCATTAAACTAAGTCAGATATAAATAATTGTATCATGAGGACAAGTCGCAATATGCCATGTCACTTTCAGCTTCTATACATTGCAGAATCGCTTACAAACACTGATCATGTGGTTCAACCACAAAGCTTAGATCAGAAACTTCATACTTCTTCTGGATGATAGTTTAGTGACAGTATACTACAAAGATATCCAAATCAATGAGATCAAGTTCAAGACAAAAGCACGCAACACTGATGATCGAAAGAGTAAAACATGAAATCAAAGAAAAAGCAAACTCATACTACTTCTCTGCATGAAGAGTCATGGACTTACATCACTAGCATTCACACCAGCATAAATGATTTTCAGAAGTACATGATTCGGTTTGATGGGTAATCGCAATGGAGCACGAACTATCCAGGTTGCTTTGCGAAAATTGTGAGTCAAGGTGTGAACAACTCTGAAGAGTGAAACAAAACATCAGCAACTTGAAAGTACGTATATGCAAACCACTTGCTTTTCATTTTAGTCCAATAATGCTGATCACATTTAAATGAGTAATTGCTTCCACAGATAGAGTAAAACAATAGATATGGAAACAGATGAGACAATCAAGCACGGAGAAATAAGTTAAACGTGTCACATTTTCTAAACCACAATGACACCAGGTGGTATCCAAGGAGATTTGTTGATTGCTACTGAGAACCAAGTGCATAACTGAAAAACAGTAAACCACAGTGTGCTTTTTATATCATCTGTGTCATTTCTTAATCATCCAGTCACGGCTACATTTTCACACACTTTCATATGCAGTTCACTAAAACTTTGTATAACTTCACAATTTGTTACTTTTATGATAGCTTATACCTCAACCTCCAGTTTTAGCTCACCCTCCTAATTCATTTCACAGAAACTTAGCCAATAGAGATGGACTAGGGCTTTTGTAGTGGGAGCAAGAGAAAAAAATATTTCAGTCCATGATTGCTGGCCTTGAAACTAAGAACATAATAAAATCTGAAACATGAGGAAGATTGGACCATAGCAAACTAAGTTATTCTTATATGGAAGACTGGAGCGGCCATACTTGATGAAGCAAAGCTTCATACTAAAATCATCACCAAAAGTACTAAAATTTGAATGAGCGTAATGTAACAGTCACTGTGTAAAACTCATGCACGTAACTTGAAATTATAGCTTCTGTACCTGAGGCTACCCATGACTGCAGGGGTAGATTGGCAAACAAACTGGAATCAAACACCAAATAGGAAGTTTGGCAAATTGTTACTTACATTTTTTCATAACTCTGAGGAAGTTGGAAATTCAGATTTAAAGGGGCTTTGAGAGAGGATTTTCTCTTGGAACGTGAAGAACCCACCAAGTACTTTGCTTCTTCTGCAGGGGTAGGCCAATACTCCATGCCTCTGCGATTTGTAATCCATAGGCATGAACCAGCTTTACTCTCATTGGTAATAAGCTCAAATGCACCTAAAAGTATAGATGCTTGGAACATCAGATTCTTTTTATAGTTTCATAAAAACAGGGAGGGAAATAAGCTTAATGACAAATAATCTTTCATCACTAGTTAAATTTTTTTTCATATATATATAACTAAATTATTCGTTAATATACAAGCATCTTGCCATAGCATCAATAACATATCCAGTGAACCAATAGGACCAGTTTGGAACATGTCAAAACAAGTTATAGAAAGCAACTATAAAAGTTTATCCAAACATTTTTTATAATGGATTGAGTTGCCATCCTCCAAAGCTCTCTGACATTGCATGCCTGAAATCTATTTACTCTACTCCCACCAATCCCTACCTATCACCATCCCCGGGCCCCAAAGCTGATATATGCAGCAATAATTGCTAGATAGATTTCTGTTCATAATAATGGGTCTTAATTATGAATTTAAATTATTCCGAGTTTTGATTCATTTCTAAGTCACTGTACAAAGATACTGAATGGAAGACCTGATTCTCTCAATTGAAGCGTATCAATCTATTACCTAAAAGAACATAGTTATCGAAACTGGGTCAACTAAGAGATTTGGCATTTAGTAATACCTTTCACCACCATTTCCATAGGCACAAAGCCCCCCATCATATCAATGAATTTAGAATCCACTTGCAAGCCCATCTCAGTTCGAACAAACTGCAATCAAATTCATAGTAAAAAATCCGGCTGAATAGGTATAGAACCTTGCCACAAAAAGCAGTGGCTATCTTAATTAAATAACTAAATTAAAGAACACTCATAACAGAAAATGCAAGCACTACTTCTTTGCAAGGTTATATGCAAAGCTGGAAAATCATATGTTGAATCCCTGTTTAATTAGATAATGACAATACATAGGTGACACACATAATCATATTAGTAAGGATGTGCACCGCCAGCAGATGTTCTTATAAACCAGAACTTCATAACGTTGCATTAATAGGCTTTCTCCAATGTCACCCAACTAAAAATTGAAGGCCAAACAAGTTGGTAAGCCTGAAATGAACTCAGAATATAGTCCAAAAGTTACTTGCAAATTTGACGTCATATTTGAGACAGATCAGGCTTGAAATTCAAAATCCACGTGCTTAAACCATAAAAATCAACAGGCAGAAAAGAGATTTGTGTTATATATTTCTCCAGAATATGCCTCTAACAAAATATTGCACCTTATCTATATTGAAATTACCTCAGGGCAAAGCACATTGACGCGAATTCCCTTACGTTTGTAAGGAACAAGTGATCTAGTAAATAGGATAACACCACCTGTGTAAAAAGACATCAGTAAGCATCAGAATTTACATACATAAGTAGTAATCAGATATTTGTACAAGTTTAGGATGCTGTCTGTCAAAGTTGATAGATGAAAAAAACATAAGATAGGTTGAAAGATAGGGCAAAATTTTTTTACACTGAAAGCAATATTAGCAGCACAAAGTAATACAGAAAAGCAAACCTTTAGAGCCAGAGTAGATAGCGTCCGCATACATGGGATATAGCCCTGCAGAAGACCCCAAATTTATAATCACTCCAGGCTTTTTTCTAGCCTCCATAATCCTAACCTGTCATAAAGAATCACCGATTACTCACAGTTACCACATATTCTCGTTTACAAATGAAAATCCTTTTTTCTTACAACTTTAACATCCGCAACTATTAAAGCAATTTTTTTCCTTTTCTTTGGGTGGGGAATAATATAGGTACACCATTTATCAACTATAAACTAAACGGAGTTCACTCTAGAGATAATTTTTCTCAGCAAGCAGCCATGTGGTAGGGCAGGTAAGGGTATCAAGGAAATGTCATGAAGAATTCAATGATAGTTAAAATAGCTCAACTTTTTAGAGTTCAAAACTACTACTCAGCATAATAGATACTTTTTGAAAGACTTTAAAACCACATGGATGAATACAAATAGTGCAGGTACATCTTAAGCATGTATATAGCTCCCACATCCCATTTCATAAGACTAGAAACGGTTTGACAATATTTAAACTTATAAAAAATTGTCCTGCAAACACTTGGTTGATTCAGGGCATTCCATTATGTGAGAGAACCACGAAAAAGCAGGTCAAACTATTAGCATACCGCGGTTCGGGTGCAGTCAATGATTGCAATAAAATTCACATCTACAGTGCGCCTCCACGAATGCACCCCATCAGTTTGATCCTTGTGAAACGGAATAGGATTACCTATGCCAGCGCTGTTGATACAGATATCTAGTCCTCCATACGTTGCTACGTGCTTGTCAAAAGCAGCAGCTATATCTCCTGTTCGCAACACACAAATTCATCACTTCTCTAAAACAATAACTATCCAAATGCGTACTTTGCAAGAAACCTTAACAAACTTACCTGTCTTAGTCACATCGCATCTAATAAACATAGCAGATGGAAATCCCAAGTTTGAATGGAACTTTGCATTCTCTTTTTCAACAAGGGATGCAACTTCCTTTCCCTTGTTTTCCGAAAAATCAACAACTGTCACAAAAACTCCCTTCTGTCCAAGAGCTAAGCATAGAGCTCTACCTGCATCCATATAACACACCAAACAATCAATCACACATAAGATTCACAAATTCTCCATATCTCACTGAAATATAAATTTCAATAACTCCACACACACACACACACAATATAAACTCTCTAGCTCACAGATCTTAAAGCCGAAAACACAAATGGTTAATCATTAACACTCGTTTTCATCAATTCAAAGTCAATCAAACAATCTATTATTAAGTAGATAATCAACAATCAACTAATTCAATCTCTAATGATTCTAAAACTTTACAAACACCAACACGCAACGATTGAACAAAACCAGCTTGCAGAACTTACGCCGAACACACAAAATGTCAATCAAACAACCCATTAATAACTATATGATTAACATATTAAAAAATTTATCATAGAATTATAAAATTAAAATTAGACTGAAAGTTCCATGATTTTTATAATTTTGGACCTCCTATAAATACCATATTTTGTTCCTCAATAAAAATTAAATATAAGACACTATTTTATAAAATAACAATCCTGACACACCCAGATTCAAAAACTTGCAGCAGAAGTCAAATCTCAATCAAAACATTAACAAAGACATAATGAGTCAATTGCAGTGTCCAATCAAAAAGCAATAAAGAAAAAGGAGGATATGTTGCATGTACCAATCCCTGAAGCTCCACCAGTGACCAAAGCTGATAGACCAGGTTTTAGTTCCATTTTTATGTGTACGATTTTTTTTTTTTCTTTCTGCAGTTAGAACTATGTATGTGTTTTACAACATGTTGTTAGAGACTCTTCTTTGCGGGTTCATAGATTCAACCGATCGATCGCGACCATTTTTTTAACAACTCAAGTTGTCGTTTTCCAAGATTTCGTTTTCACTTTTGTGTTTGTCGGATATCTCGGCCGGCATGCGCGTCGATGCTTACCCATATTTTTGAACGCACGTGGCCCCACGTGGTTGGTCATGCGGTGAGCACGTTTTGAATTTAGTGAGAATATTTTGACGACTTATGTGATGTTCTTCTTTCAATTAAATTCTAAGTTAATTTGAAATAGATAGTAGAAGTATGGAGATTTTCCGAGATTATATACTTTATATGGGTTTGGTTACCTTAATGTGTGGATAATTTTATCCATAAATTATATTTATTGAATTAATTATAAGGATGATTATTGAAATCAATTCAATGATTATAATTATTGAATAAAATTACCTCATAAATAAGGTAATCAAATTTATAATGTAAATATAGTGTAAATACTCTTATAATAATATGAGATATTCATTATCATAATAATAAAATAAAACGATCCACGTATTCAAATCTTCAATATGAAAGAGAAGTGTACTTATCATGTGAGCTATAAATAATTCTTTTCTTTTTTTCTCTTTTAATTAAAGAAACTTTATATAGAGGATGTTCAATATACATATATACACACACACATACAAGTAGAGAGATTTTCCCCTGCCAATTCAATTTTTGCTCGTAACACCTTTGAAAAGGCACCGTATCCTAAAAACTTGATTTTAAAACGTAAATCTGAATACACTCTATAATTATAATTATTGTTTTAGATAGGATATTTTTAGAAATTTATCTTTAATTAAATGGAGAATCAAATGATTAAAAAAATATTTAATGGCAATAATCACTCCATAATTTCAGTGTAAGAGCGAGATTATTGTCTAAGGAAATGACTATGACAATGGCTCCTACAAAAATACTATACTGTGCAATTTCATACAATTACAATTTATTTGGTAAGTCATATTGTAGTTAGATCGTATTGTATTACATCATAATATAGGATTGGATTATGTCAATTATACTCATAGTGTGTGTGTGTGTATACACCACATGTGCCACTTGAACCTAGATTATTGGCTCACTAAATATTGAATGAGAATTCTATATTACCATATATACCAAATATTGGTTTGGTTTTAATGGTGTGTTTGGTTCGGTTCAAATTATAGATCACCAAACCGATTACCTAAAATCAATGGTCACCCTTACATACAACACTTAAGTCTCATTTGATACGGTGAAATTGAATAAGAAGAGATTAGATAAGAATAGATTAGATATGATTTAATGAGATTATATTAGAATAAATTAGTATCATAACGTGTTTTGTGCAATTGAGATTAAGTTGGATTAGATTAAATTAATTTTGGATTATAGTAAATTTTGATTTGTAAATAATATGTAATGAATTTTTTCCAACAAGTAATATATTAATTTTTAAATGTATTTAATATAAATAAAAATAAAAAATAACTAAAATATAATATAAAAAATGAAATTTCATAATTATGAGTTTACAAGTCACATATAAGTGGGACTTCAATATGTATTGGGATCCGTATGGGTGAAAGAAAATTTTTTTACCTCCCACCCTTGCTAGTTGCCCCAAACATGGTGGCATGGATAGGATGGGAAATTTATTCCAGAGCTCATAAAATTTCTAGGGCACCAAATGGGCCCCTAAAGTGTATTAATTTCATCGTTCCATGTCAACTAAGAAGGGAAACAAACTTCAACGATAGAATCAAAATTCAATGATTGAACTTGAACATACCCTACTCAAAACCAAAATCGAAAACGAACTTGAATTAATTTGATTTAAATTGCTTCCACATCCAGGGCCATCTCCAATTGGGACACCAAAAAGGTGCATCATTTTGGTGCCCAAATGCTCTCCAATAAATACACCATTTACATTATCTTACGACAATTTTTTGGTGTTGATGAATAGTTTGATGTTGCACTATTCAGCAACACCCAAAATGGTGATGGAATATAAATTAATTTAATTAAAAATATAAATTAAATTATTATAAAAGATATATATTATTTGAAATATTTTATTAAAATGAGTATAATATTGAATGTATTTTAATATGTTTTTAAGTTTTTAATACATGTTATAAGTAGTATATTAATATAAAATAAATAAAATTTTTTAATGTATATAAAAATTATTATTTCAATAATTATTTGATAGAAAGGGTAATATTTTTAATGCAGAAATTAAATTTGATTAAAGAATTGTGTATAGAATATTTTTTTGAGATTCCTTTTACTCAAATTTGGTGTCAAATGCATTGAAGTGTAAAAAATTTGATATATGAAAATTTAATGTAGATACCTTTTTAACACTAAAATGGTATGTAATTTGGTACATAATATTGGAGATGACTTAATAGAGAAAGGACATAAACCACTAGGGGTGAGCATCTCCAACTCAACCTAATCAACCCAACCCAACTTGACCATTTTTTATCAGGCTGGATTGAGTTAAATCTTAAAAGAATTGAGATAAGTTTAATTGAATTGGGTTGAAAATTAAAATGAATTAGGTTAGATTGAAAAATTTTAAACTCAATCCAACCCAACCAAACAAACGTTCATCCCTAATTCAAAATCTAAGATTTTTTTCTTATTCTAGAAGAACGTTTATTAAGGATTAAGATCAAGAATAACCCTTGTATTGGATTCAATTTTTTATTTTGAATCATTGAATATTTATTTGTACTTATTTTATTCATAATCAAATTGCTAAGATTATAAAAATTACCAACTAAACTTTTTATACTTTTGTGGTGGATTAAATCTAACCCAATTAACTCAACCCAAATCTGTAACATCTTCCACCCAATTCTCATTTGGATGGGAACTCGAGTTGAAGGATGCTACCTTAATCGGTTTATTCGCTATTATTTTATATATATGCACTATAATTTTTTATTTATTTTTTAAACCGGCAGAGTTTCCGCTGTTTTTCTGAAAAACCCAAAATTATAAAAACCTGCAATTTCAAACATAAACACTTCTAAAATACATTTATTTTCTCAACTTCCATTTTGGATCCTCCGTCCGACTCCAAAATCACTTCACCATACAAACATTTATAAACACAAATTTTTAATAAAAATTATCTTGATTGAAATTAAATACTAATTAAACGATAAATAAGAGTTTCTTTACAAAATTATTTTACAAACCCAAAAACTTTTTCTACAACTTATACATCATCATTTATAAAATATCGTAAATCCATATACATGTATATGCATTTCTAGATACTTTAACACCACTATACACTACTAAACGAGGAACTACCGACTATGGAGAGAATGTGACTCGTGAAAAACACAGCAGATGTCTTCTTGTCAACCCTTATCTACAACGTCCAGAATTTCAACCTACGCGTGGAAAATCCAACGCGCTAAGTATTTCTACTTAGTGGGTGTACACTAAATTTAAAAGACATAAAATTTTCTATCACACAATCACACAAACTCAAAATTCCAATATTTCCAGAATTCGTAGTATAACACGACTAAAAATTAAATACCTTATTGTTAAAAATCATCGTATTGTCGAACAGAATTTCATAAGTCTTATACTTTCATTATTTCATAAAAATTATGTCATTATAACACAAAATTTCACAATTTTCAAGTTTTTATCAAAATTCATAAATAATTCTATTTATTCATAATTGCATGTATAAAACACATGAAATTCGTTTTCAAGTATATCAAGAATCAAACTTTCAAAATGCTCAAACTTTTATTAAAATTCACAAATAAGTCATTTTATCAACAATTGCACATATAAAACAAATATTTTAAATTCCTCAATTCACAAAAATGTCTTAGGGTAACACAACCCTTTTACGTTTTCTCAAAATTCTAAAATAATATGTAAGGAATTTACGTTACTAATAAAAACACATATAAATCACCTAAAGAACGTTTCCAAACATATTAACACGATTCTTCGAATTTGTATGTTAAATCACAACGAAATTCCATTATTAACAAATACATATATATACACATAAAAATAATTTTCGAACATAGTTACACAATTTTCATTTAATAATTTTCTCAGTGCCCTTCGTAAACTCTGACACGATACCATGGACTGGAAATCGGGTTTCACGTTTCCCCCGGCATCGAACACTCGGTGACTACCCGCCAGAGCACGGGCATATAATACACAAATTCTGGGACCGGACACTCGGTGCCTCACAAGGTCCATGAATTTCGTATCAACATATATAAACAAATCGGTGCAGTACTGCTAATATCACTCTATTGGCATGCCAACTACCAATCTCTACCTACCAATGTTCAAGTTTACTCGAGCCCTTATACACTTTATTTATTATCAACAATTTTCATATTTTTTTTTCAACTTCATTTCTAAATAAAAATTTCGTTAGAAAAACCACGAAATAGATTTCAGTCACACTTTTTCCATTTAATCGAAATATCAATTTAAACGTCACAAAACATTATCTTACATTCCATAATCTCATCACAATCTTTATCAAAACTTTCATGTCTTTCTCCCGACATACCTTCGGTTAAGGCATTAACTCATCAATTTCTTTCCGATTCTTTTTCATTTCAATTCGGAAGTTATTTAAAATCACAATCCAATACCTTTGATACTAAATTGTCAAAATAATTTCACAAATCCTTTAAATTCAACATTCGGTCAATATATATATATTTTTTTTTTCACAAAATTTTTCATTATTCAATGTCACAAAATTCATCATAATATCACTTACACATAAAATGCCACAAAATCATTCATACTAAAATTCACACATAGTCACGAAATCAATTTAATTAAAAGTTGAACAAAAACACACTTTTTCACAAACTGTTCAAAATTTAAATATCAAATACTACAAAAATTATTCATAACATAATTCGCACATATTTATGGAATCTATTTAATTAAAATGAAATAAACTCATATATTAAATTAAACCAAAATCTCTACTAATAAAATAAGTTTTTAAGATAAGTGTACACCAACCTTTTAAACACTTTCTATATCTTATCCACTCACATAACTCCTTTGATTTTCTTATCATCCTAGATCCACCCTAAAATCACACAAAATTTAATTTATAACTCATAAAAAAATAAACTAATTTTTTGGAATCCAAATTCTATTAAAATAAATTGACTTATCTGAATAATCCGGTATCCAAAATATTTTGCTTCTCTTTTCTTCTTCACCTCCTTCTTCTCGGCTTCTTCTCTTTTTCTTTTTCTTCTCTTTTCTTTCTTTTTCTTGTCTCCTTCTACTGGCCGAATGGCCTCTATTTTGTTTTGCTTCTAAGAAACTATATATATATATATATATATATATATATGCACACCACGACCTCATCTTCTCTCCACCGCCTCATGTCACCTTCATTTTTCATTTTTTTTTTCTCTCTTGCTGTTTGCTTGCCGTATAGCTTCTCCTCCCTGTTTCCTCTTTCTTCTACCCATCTACAACTATCCTATATATATTCACACAAAAAGCCTGTAACATCCCGAATTTTCTCTATTTAAGAGAAATGAAAATATATCAGGATGAATAGCATTTTTAGGATGAATAGTGATTTTTGGATTAACAGTATTTTCGGACGAAATAGTATCCGTGTGAATAGTGAATTTGTCAGAAAGCAGACCTCGAAGTTGAAAAGCTCCGGAATAAGTAATGGAGTCTAAGGAAACTTAAACGGATTAAAAATGAGTTCGTTTGAGGCAAAACAGAGCGGTTTTTAGATCCGATCGGAAATTCGGAAAGATTTTCGATAAAATTCAAAAATTTAGAGAAGTGTCAAATTGAGTATAAAAATGCTCAAGAAGTATTTTAGAAACTCTAATGACCCTTTCGAAGGTGATTCGGATGGAAATAGAATCAATTCAGAAATCGCTGGATACGATTTAGTGAATTTACGGAGAGCTCGAAAAGAGCATGGATTGACTTTTAAGAGTAACTGAGGTTACCAGGAGTATGTAGGCATTCTGAATATAGGTCCCGGTGAATTTTGAAAGGATTTCAAGAAACTTCCAGAAAAACTGAATCTGAGTATCCTAGAAAAGTCAAATCAAAAGAGATAAGAAATGATAAACATGTGGTATAAGGGAATTATGAATTGAGTATAAATTAAAAAGATAGTGTGGTAAATTTTAAGATTTAAATTGTGACTTTTAAGTGAAATAATAATAATAATAATAATAATAATAATAGGAATGAGGTGTTAAAAATGACATGATTATATTTAATTATAAAATATATGTACAATGACATTTCTGTAACTCTCCGATCTAATTGGACCTAAGCGATTAATTGAGATTCAATTTATTGTTATTAATTGAGTCTGATTTTAATTTTAAAAGTATAAAAGTTTGTGGATAAATATCCTATTGGAGAATGTTTTTAAAAGAAATTAAGAAAGTTGGATTAAAAGGAAAAAGTTCATAGGGTGTAAAGTGTAAAATGACAAGATAAAGTGCAGAGAGAATTTTTGACCGTGCAAATCAAGATAAGTTGCCATATTTTCTTAAAAGAAAAGTGACAAGTGTCACTCATATAAGTAAAGAGAGTAGATGGTGGGCCATAATCAATTAAATATATATATAGGTGGTGGTGGGTGATTGGGTGATATTGAGAAAGAAAAGGAAAAAAAAAAAAAAAATATATATATATATATTGTGGCGCCGGTTGAGATAGAAAAAAAAAAGAAATAATAAAAGAAATAAAAATAAAATCAGAGAAGTGACTGTGCATGAGGCGGTGCCGTGTGTGTATATATATATATATATATATATATATATACGGCTCCTCACAAAACAAAACAAGAGGCCATTCGGCCAGCAGAAGCAGAAAAGAAAAAGAAAAAAATTGAGAGAAGGAGAAGTCGGGAAGAAGAAAAGAAAGAAGAAAGAAGAAAATTTTGGGTGCTCAATTTATTCAACTATGTAAGTTTATTTTAATAGAATTTAGATTTAAGAGAATTAATTTATTTTTTTCCATGAGTTATAAATTAATTATTATATGATTTTAAGGTGGATCTAGGATGATAAAAAAATCAAGGGAGTTTTGTGGGTAGATAAGTTATAGAAAGCGTCCAAAAGGTTGGTGTACACTTATCTTGAAAACTTATTTTATTAGTAGAGATTTTGATTTAATTTAGTATATGAGATTATAATGTTTTAATTAAATAAATTTGATGAAAATGTGTGATTTATGTTATGAATGATTTTGTATAATATTTGATAATTAAATTTTGAAAAGTTTGGGAAAAAGTATGTGTTTTGGTTCAATTTTTAATTAAATAAATTTCGTGACTATGTGTGAAATTTAGTACAAATGATTTTGTGGCAACTTATGTGTAAGTGATATGATGATGAATTTTGTGGCATCGAATGATGAAAAATTTGTGAAAGAAAAAGTATTGACCGAATGTGGAATTTGAAGGATTGGTGAAATTATTTTGACTGTTTTTTATTAAATGGTATTGGATTTTGATTTTTAATAATTTTCGAATGAAAACGAAAAAGAAACGGAAAGAAACGAACACGTTAGTGCCTTGACCGAATGTATATTGGAAGAAGGGCACAACGATTTTGATGAGATTGATAAGTCACTTTTGAATGAGAAATGATGTGTTATGATGCTTTGAATAAATGAGAAAATATATATATATATATATATTGAAAAAGTGTTCTGAGTTTTCTGAACGAGAATTTTTGTTAAGAAATGAAAGTTGTGAAAATATGAAATTTGTGATAATAAATGAAATTATAAGGGCCCGAGTAAACCTGAACATTGATAGGTGGGGATTGGTAGTTGGCATGCCAATAGGGTGATTATAGCAGTACTGCGCCGATTTGCTTATATATGTTGATATGAAATTCATGGACTTTGCAAGGCACCGAGTGTCCGGTCCCAGAATTTATGTGATATGTGAAACGTGCCCCGGCGGGTAGTCACCGAGTGTCCGATGCCGGGGGATACTTGAAACCCGTTTCCAGTCCATGGTATCGTGTCAGAGTTTACGAAGGGCACTACGAAACATATTAAATGAAAATCGTGTAACTATATTCGAAAATGATTTTTATGTGTTTATATATATGTATTTGCTAATAATGAGCTTTCGTTGTGATTTAACATACGAGTTCGAAAGTATCGTGTTGAAATGTTTGGAAAAGTCTTTTATGTGATTTATATGTGTTTTTATTAATATGGTAAATTCCTTATGTATTATTTTAGTAGTTTGAGAAAAACATAAAAGGGTGATGTTATCATATGGTATTTGTGAAATGAGGAATTTAAAATGTTTGTTTTATATGTGCAATTTTTGATAAATTGACGTAATAGTGAATGTTAATAAAAGTTTGAGCATTTGGAAAGTTTGATTCTTAATATGCTTGAAAACAAGTTTCATGTGTTTTATACATGCAATTATTAATAAATAGAGTTATTTATGAATTTTGATAAGAGCTTGAAAATTATGAAATTTTGTGTTACGATAACATAATTATGATGAAATGATAAAAGCTTGAGATTTGAAATGGAATTTAGGTTTTATTTCATTTCCTTACCAATATGTGAAAATGGTGAAATCTGGTTTTGTAAAGTTATATTTGGAAAATGATTTTGAGACATTTTATATGTATGCATTTACTAGTAAATTGATATCCTTATGAATTATTATGAATATTTGATAACTGTGAAATCTTGTTTTAAAATCATGTATCTTTGAAATTGATGAAATTTAAATTTAGTGTACATCCACTAAGTAGAAATACTTAGCGCGTTGGATTTTCCACGCGTAGGTTAAATTTGGATGCTGTAAATAAGGATAGACGAGAAGATGATTGCCGCGCTTTCTGCAAGTCACATCCCTCCATCCTTTTACTTTTAGTATCGTACAGTGGTGTTTAAGTACATGGAAATGCATATACATTTATATGAATTTACAAGATTTTATACATGAGAATGTATATTAATGGTAGAAAAAGGTTTTTGGTTTGTAAAGTAATTTTGTAAAGAAAATTCTTATTTATCATTTGATTTGTTTTTATTTTGATGAATATGATTTTTATTAAATATTATGGTTATAAATGTTTGTGTGGTGAAGTGATTTTGGAGTCGGGACGGAGGATCCGAAATGGAAGTTGAGAAAACGAATGTATTTTAGAAGTGTTTGTGTTTGAAATTGTAGGTTTTTATAATTTTGGGTTTTTCAGAAAAACAGCGGAAATTCTGCCGGAAAAAAAAAAAAAAAAATTTATAGTGCATATATGTAAAATAATAGCGAATAAACCGATTAAGGTAGCATCCTCCGACTCGGGTCTCCATCCGAATGGGAATCGGGTGGAGGATGTTACAAAGCCACCGCCTCTTCATTTTTTTGTTTTATTTTATTATTATTAGTATTATTAAAAAAAATCACGCCAGATTCATAATAACATAGGTAAATTTTCATTTTTAATCCCTACGATATTTTTCATTTTAGTCCAATCTTCTTAATTTCTTTTAAAAATATCCTCCAATAGGATATTTATCCACAAACTTTTGTACTTATAAAATTGAAATTAGACCAAATTAATAACAACAAATTGAATTTCAATTAATCTCTTGGGTCCAATTGGATTGAAGCGCTACAAAAATATCCTTGTATATGTCCTTAATAATTAAATATAATCATGTCATTTTTAACATCCCATTCTTGATCTTTTTCTTCTAATTCAATCATCTAAAAGTTACAATTTAAATCCCAAAATCTACCACACAACCTTTTAAATTCATATTCAATTTACAATTCCCTTATGCCACATGTCACATTTCCATGGTTGCTTGTCTCACATGTTTATCATTTATTATCTCTTTTGATTTAACTTTTCAGAGACGCCCGGATTCAACTTTTCTGGAACATTTTCGAAATCCTTTCAAAATTCATCGGGGCCTATATTCGGACTGCCTACTTACTCCCGGAAACCTCAGTTACTCTTAAAAGTCATTTCATGCTCCTTTTGAGCTCTCCGTAAATTCACTAAATCGCCTCCAGTGATTTTTGGATTGATTCTATTTTCATCTGAATCACCTTCGAAAGTGTCGTTTGAGGTTCTAAAATACTTCATGAACATTTTAACACTCATTTTGACACTTCTATAAATTTTTAGATTTTTTCGAAAATCTTTCTGAATTTCCGATCGGATCTGAAACTGCTCAATTTTACCTCAAACAAACTCATTTTTAATCCGTTTCAGTTTCCTTAGAGTCCATTACTTATTCCAAAGCTTTCTAACTTTAGGGTCCGCTTTCTTAAAAATTCACTATTCATAAGGATACTATTCCGTCTGAAATCACTATTCATCCCAAAAATACTATTCATCTTGATATATTTTCATTTATTTTAAATAGAGAAAATTTGGGATGTTACAAAATCAATTTGATTATTATTGGATTGGATTAGGTTGAAAAATTTTCAACCCAACTTAACTTAGACCCAAAAACGCCCACCCTTATAAACCACTCTACTCAAACCCAAAATCAACCAATTGAAGTTGAACACAAAATATCTAGAACCAAAATCGGCAGGCTTGAACTCGAATTAGTTTATGAGCAAAATGCACAAAACCCCCCTGAGGTAAGACTTTAAAGACTCATAGTTAAAGTTTGGTTTTTATAACACAATACCCCTAAGTTAACAGTTGTCGACGTTGGATTTCAGTCGACGAGTAATCAATACCCAATACCTACAATCAATGTGAGAAAACACAAATACCAAGAAAAGATACAAACAAATACCGAGAATCAAACGAGGAACACGAAACTTTTACGTGGTTCGGCAATAATTGACCTACGTCCACGACTGTCTATCTCTTAAATTCTGCAGAATGACAGTGTATTATTGATTATTCCCCTCATAATGTTATAATGATCTTAATCCTTATTTATAGGGAAAGAGGTGTTACAATTCTGGTTGTAACAAATCAGGAAAAGAATCCTGAATTAATTACACTTCTCAAATAATCAGGAAAAATAAGGAAAAGAATTATACATTAATTATGCTTTCTAATATATTTGAATAATATCAGGAAACTACTGTAATTATCTTGAGATAAGATTGATTTGAAGTTGATTTTGAATAGACTTCCATATCTGATAAGGAAATCATGGTTTGACTTGGTAATTATCATATTCGGAGAGAGAATCATGGTTGAACTTGGTAATTGCCTGTTTCTGGAATATACTGTATTTATTACGCTTTTGGACGAACTGACGTGTCTATGGCGGTCTTGAGCTCGAGCTCGCTGAGAGACGAGCTGTGCATGAGGTGAGCTGTGAAACCAGCTCGTTGCAGTGAGCTGACAGGATACTGAGATGAGCTGTACCTTCTGCTGGGCCTGGAGTTGATATCTGAGCCTCGTCTGATGGGTTTTGACTGGGTTGACCTTATTGAGCCTTCTTATTGGGTCTGAAATGGGTCTAAATTGGACTTTTACCAGCCCATTTAATAAGCCCGAAAAATACATATAACATTAGCCCCCCAGCTCTCAGTTCGCTTCTGCGAGCTGGGAGCTTGATCTTGCTGGTAAAAACTGGCTTCCTTGACACGCTAACCTTCATAACTGTTTCTGTGCACTTTCAAATTCCACCTTTTCAGTTGCGACATGTGGCGGTCATGCAGGTGGTAATTGAAGCGACTCCTGCACGTCCTTTACAAGCGTATTTAATGCGCACGTCTTTCAACTGACGGCTGCATGATTTCCAAAGCCGTGCTTCTCGCTGCACCGTCAGATTTATGACGGTTACACTTTTTAAAGATCTGACGGTTAGGGCTCACACTCGCTTGTCTATATAAATCGATAGACCCTTTTCATTTTCTTCTTTCATCTGTCGTTTTCTTTTAAAGCAATCAAGTGTTCAAACTTTCAAGCAACCAGGACCTACTGCCTTTTTCACGAAATCATCATCCTTGCTCGCCGTTTTTCAGTCTCATCAACGATTCAAAGTAAGACAAACTTTCTGCTTTCGGTTTATTTAGTTTCACCACCATTGTTGTACCTTCATTATTCTGAGTTTTGAGTTTATTGGACATGGCGTTTCTTCTTCTGATTCAATCTGGTTTTTTAACTTGTTCAGATGTCTTCAAGCGGAATTCGCAAGGGAAATGTTCCAAGTAGTGAAGCTCGTGAGCATGATGCAGCCCGAAAACATGCTATACAGGGAAGAGCAGCTCGGGATACGTTCGCTCGTCATCCTTCTCGCTAAAACGTCCTGATGTGGAAGGACTTGTTGCCCAATTCCACATTCCTTTTGGTTGTCGTGCACTGTTGCCTGATTCAAATAATCATGCATGTTATCCGCCCAGGGGATTCATCGCTGTTAGCACTTAGCATTTCGAGCAGGGGCTACGGTTCCCTATTCCGCCGTACTTGATCGCATTTCTCAACAAGGTCAAGCTCGCGCCATTCCAGGTGACTCCAAACTCATATGCGCAGCTGACCTCGCTGGCCGTGGCCTTCCTTAGAAACGGCCTTCGTCCCCCTACACCAAAAATTATACAGCAGTTCTACTCCTTCAAGGCTCTGAGTGCAGGAGAAGGAGAAAAGCCGGATGGTATTTACTACCTCACAGCCCGTCAGTCGCAATACAAAGATCTCTTGCCCAAAAGAGAAGCAAAAGGCAAATCCAACGTCGAGCCGTATAAGACGAGCTGGTTTTACGTCTCGTGCCCCTCTCTCACAGATCTCCAAAATTTCAGCTTTGTCCTGAAACCAGGTATACATAAAGGAAAATATAGCGAGTTGAGGTTATTTTGTATCTTTATTACCATCTTTTAATTATTTGCTGTGCAATGTTGAAAATGGATGAGTCTCCTCTCAGCAGCGAGGAGGAACGAGCTCTTGACAAGCTCGCAAGCTCAGAGGACGCAGGTATCAGCATCAAATTCGACGATGTGATCCTTAGAGCTTACGGTCTTGATCCTCCTAAGGAATCCCTTCTTCTGCGATCTGAGGAGGACATAGGCAAAATCGGCGATAGACCTAGACTTCGTTCTGTTTTTGAAGTTCCAGTTCGGGTTGGGAACACGTCTGCTTCCCGAACTCCGCCACCAGTCTCTTCATCATCAGCGGGTACAACTCGCTCACCTTCTCCAGCTCGGGAGGCTTCTACCCGAGACGTTCCTGCTCGCGCCTCCTCTAAAGCGAGATCGTCTTCAGCTCGTACTTCTTCAAAGGGTGCATCTCGAAAAACTACTTCTTCGGCTCCTGCCTCAGCTCGGGCAGGATCAGATCCAGTCCACACAGCCCCTAGTGTACAAGTTGATTCATCATCTTCTCCACATCACACATCTACCCCAGGGGCTTCGCTTCCATTTCCAACTCGCGCTCCAGCCCTCGTTTCTTCCTCTGGGCGAGTTCCAGCTAACAGGAAGAAACTCGTTCTTATGAAATCTCCTCCTCCTGAGCGACCTACTACATCTCCCGCCTCCTCGACTCTTTCAGCGAAACGGCCTGCTGAGGCCTCAGCCACTCCAGCGGCCCCTTCAAAACGTTCCAAGCCATCTGTCGAGGACCAGGCTCCTGTGGTCGCTGCTTCCAATAAAGTGCCTGCTGCTGCTGAGAAACAGGCCGCTGCTCCTTCCCCCGCTGCTCCCAGCGAAGTGCCTCCTATTGCTGGTTCCTCTGGTCTTCAGCCGACTCCAGCTTCTAGCTCGCTGCCTGGAAAAGGTGACGCTCCACCTCAGGTTGCTTCGTAGGAAGCCCAAGCTGGCCCTAGCAAAAGAACATCTAAACGTATCGTTCACTTGCGGCCTACCGCTACTTGGGACGGCGAACGCGATACTCCAGAAGCTGAGAGGACCCCCTCGCCAACGAAACCAACTGTTGAGGTTGGGTCTGGGGGAAGATATTTGACCTCTTTCCTTGACAACTGGGATACGATCATGCTTAACCACACAAATGTCTTGGAAAATAAATATCTTAGGGGCGAGGATCTGGACGAATTCATAGCTCGCCATTCCATGCTAGTAAGTCATTTTCCCTTATCTGCCGACCTCTTTTCTTTATTGAATGCTAACTTATAATATTTTCAGGGTGCTCTTGGCGCGATGAAGCGGAGAAGGCAGACAAGGGCTACAAACGATGCCTTAAGGAAGCTGGAAGACGAGTTGGAGGAGGCCAAGGACGACATAGCTCGCTTGACCACGGGCAAAATACAGGGTCAGGAAGCTCAGATTGCTGAGGCGAATGCTGCGAGGCAAGCCTTCGAGGAAGCTCTAAAGAAAATGGAACATGAGCATGTCATGCTAAAAGACGAGCTTCTCAAGGTGAAAGAAGATCTGAGGCAGTCTGAGTAGCGAGCTGAATTGGACGAGCAGAGGGCTTCAACTGCAGAAGAAAAGATCGAAGTGCTTCATCGTCAAGTTGAGGCTGCCTTAGCGTGGGCTAAAGCTGTTGAAAAACAGGCTGGAGAAGCTAAAAAACGAGCTGACGAAATGGGAGCTGCAACTAAAAGTGCTGAGGAGGCTGCAACCAAACGAGCTGAGGAGGCTGCAACCGCGGCTAAACGTGCCGAGGAGGCTGAGCATCGAGCTGAGGTGCTTAGGCAACAGGTGGCGGAGGCCATTCAGCAAGCTGAGGCTGAAAAGAAACAAGCAGAAGCCGTTCAGAAAAACGCTGAGGACGTTAACCAGCTTGCAGACAATGCCTTCGAGGAGCTAACAGTCTTCAGAGAGCAGGCTGCTCGAGAATTGGAAGTGCAAGTCGCAGATGCAAGGGACGAGGCCAAGAAAAGAACAGGTCGTGACTTTCTTTTCACGTTGTGGACGTCCCACCCGGAAATGGATTTTTCTATCTTCGGGGATATAGGACTTGAAACCGTTAAGGATTTCAAATCACGAGCTACCTCATCCTCAGCTGGTCCAATCCCTTCAGAGCAAGCTCTTGGCACGACCTCTCAAGCTGAGCCAGTTATCGACCTTGATCTCTCTGGCGCACCTCCTTCACGTGAAGAACCTTCAACAGACCCAGGTCCTTCAGTTCGAGATTGACAACTTGCTTTCTTTTCCTTTTACTTGTATTTTTTCAGCTTTTTATTTGTAAACAACTCTCATATTTAATGAAATTTCTTTCATTACTCTTTCTGTGTTTGAATGCATTTAAGCTATGTGTATAACTTATTTCGTGATCTTCAATTTTTTAGAGTTATCAAATTTCTTGTGAGCTGATAATCAATAAGCTTAAAATCTGATAATAATCAAAGCAATTATTTAATCCAACAATTAATAAAATTTTGTAAGTACAAGTAACTGGACTGTTAAAATGCTGACGAGCTATGCAGAGGCGCTTAGCCATCTGCTTTTTAGGCTCATTATTAACGAGCTATACAAGGACACTTAGTCACTTGCTTTTTAGGCTCTTGATTTTTAGCGAGCTATGCAGGGGTCGTTACCTCGCCTGCTTTTTAGGCTCATTTTCGAGCTATGCAAGGACACTTAGTCACTTGCTTTTTTGGCTCTTTACTTTTAGTGAGCTATGCAGGGGTCGTCACCTCGTCTGCTTTTTAGGCTCATTGGCGAGCTATGCAAGGACACTTAGTCACTTGTTTTTTTGGCTCTTTATTTTTAGCGAGCTATGCAGGGGTCGTCACCTCGCCTGCTTTTTAGGCTCATTGGCGAGCTATTTAACTCGCAGCCCGTTTGCCATAGTGAAATGAATTGAGTCGCAAGTTGGGGAAATGGAGCTTTCATTAACTAAAATAATTTTGAATTACATATTTCAAAGAGTTTTACTAATAATAAGGGCGGAGATGTTCGGCATTCCATGCTCGAGGGACCTCAGCTCCATTTTCATTGTTAGCTAAATGATAAGCCCCATTCCCCAAGCTTGCTGTGACAACATATGGTCCTTCCCAGTTCGGGCCTAAGGATCCATCACTTGGCTTGCGGGCTCCAGGCAGAATGAGACGCAATACTAAGTCTCCCACATTGAATCTGCGAATCCGAGCATACTTGTTGTAGTACCTCGCTATTCTTTGCTGATAGACAGCTACTCTTAGCCTGACCATTTCCCTGTGCTCTTCAAGCAGGTCTAGGTTTGTTGCAAGTAGCTAATCGTTGTTGTTTGGATTGAAGGTTGCTTTTCTTTGCGAGGTAACTTCAAACTCAGCTGGGATCATAGCCTCGGATCCATATACCATTGAGAATGGGGTCTCGCCAGTAGAGCTGCGAGCTGTGGTTCTGTAAGACCACAATACTTTTTGAAGCTCATCTACCCATGCTCCTTTCTTTGCTTCCAGTTTCATCTTCAGGGTCTGCTTGATGATCTTGTTCACTGCTTCAACTTGGCCATTGGCTTGTGGATGATCCACTGCTGAGAAGCTCTTAACGATTTTGAGGTCGTTGCAGAACCTGAGAAACTGGTCACTAGCGAACTGGGTCCCATTATCGGTCACGATCTGCTGTGGGACTCCGAATTTGCAAATAATGTTGCTCCACACAAACTTCTCAATCTTTGTTGTGGAGATTTCAGCTAACTCCTTCGTTTCCGCCCACTTGGTGAAGTAATCTACCGCGACCACCGCATGTTTGCATCTTCTCCGAGCCATTGGTAGAGGTCCAATAAGATCCATCCCCCAGTTAGCAAAGGGCCATGGGCTCACCATCTGTTGGAGGTAAGCCGGTGGAGCTTGCGGAATATGAGCAAACTTCTGACACTTGTCGCATTTCTTCACTAAGTTGATGGCGTCCTGCCTCATGGTGGGCCAGTAGAAGCCTTGACGAAGTGCTTTTTGAGCTAGAGACAGCCCCCCAGCGTGGTTCCCGCAATGGCCTTCATGTATTTGCCTTAGTACTGTTTCACATTCAGGACCATCAATGCATCTTAGCAGTGGAGCTGAGAACCCCTTCTTGTACAGCGCATCGTCATAGATGCAATATCTGGCTGCTCTAGCTCGCAGACGCCGGGCTTCCAGCTTGTCACTTGGCAGCTTTCCATCTTGCAAATAACTAAGAATCGAGCTCATCCAGGAGCTAGGCTGTATGGTTATGGCCATCGTCATACTCTTTTCCTCCGTACTTGGAGCTGGTAGAAACTCAACTGGGATCGTCCCAAGGAAATCTGCATCTCGTGTAGTTGCAAGGCGAGCTAATGCATCGGCATGCGAGTTCTGAGCTCGAATATGAGCAAACTTCTGACACTTGTCGCATTTCTTCACTAAGTTGATGGCGTCCTGCCTCATGGTGGGCCAGTAGAAGTCTTGACGAAGTGCTTTTTGAGCTAAAGACAGCCCTCCAGCGTGGTTCCTGCAATGGCCTTCATGTATTTGCCTTAGTACTGTTTCACATTCAGGACCATCAATGCATCTTAGCAGTGGAGCTGAGAACCCATTCTTGTATAGCGCATCGTCATAGATGCAATATCTGGCTGCTCTAGCTCGCAGACGCCGGGCTTCCAGCTTGTCACTTGGCAGCTTTCCATCTTGCAAATAACTAAGAATCGAGCTCATCCAGGAGCTAGGCTGTATGGTTATGGCCATCGTCATACTCTTTTCCTCCGTACTTGGAGCTGGTAGAAACTCAACTGGGATCGCCCCAAGGAAATCTGCATCTCGTGTAGTTGCGAGGCGAGCTAATGCATCAGCATGCGAGTTCTGAGCTCGCGGGATCTGTTTCATTTCGTACTTCTGGAATGCACCTAGCAGCTCGTGAACTTTCTGGAGGTAGAGGGCCATTTTTGGTCCCCTGGCTTGATATTCCCCCAATACGTGGCCGACAACGAGCTGCGAATCACTGAAGATTTTCAAACGCTCAGCTCGCATCTCCTTAGCCAAACGCAGTCCCGCGAGCAAAGCTTCATACTCAGTCTCATTGTTTGTCGCCTGGAAGCCAAACCTTAGAGCACAGAGGATTTTGTGGCCTTCAGGACTGATCAGTAGAATTCCAGCTCTAGCCTTTTGCTCGCTGGCTGATCCATCAACATAAAGCTCCCATGCTGGACCTTCAGAAGATTCAGCTTCATCATCCACAGGCCCTGTGAACTCCGCAATGAAGTCTGCCAGAGCTTGAGCTTTGATAGCCGTCCTTGGCTTGAACTGAATATCAAACTGCGCGAGCTCCACTGCCCATTTCAACAAACGACCTGAGGTGTCAGCTTTCTGCAAGACTTGTTTCAACGGATATTGGGTGAGGACTTCAATTGTATGAGCCTGAAAATAAGGTCGCAGCTTCCTTGATGCAATCACCAGACAGTAAGCTAGTTTCTCCATTTGCGAATATCTGGTTTCAGCATCCTGTAACCGTTTGCTTACGTAATATACCGGAAGCTGCATCTTTTCCTCTTCCCTCACCAACGCGGCACTCAGAGCTTGCTTTGACACTCCTAAATATAAGATCAGCTTTTCATCTTCTTTGGGCTTGGAAAGAAGTGGAGCTCGCCCCATATATTCCTTCAACTGCTGGAAGGCTATTTCACACTGTTCAGTCCACTCGAAGCTCTTCGCTTTCTTCAGGATGTCAAAGAAAGGGACACACTTGTCTGTAGCTTTTGAAATGAACCTGCTCAGTGCTGCGACCTGGCCATTGAGGCTCTGTACGTCTTTCACCTTGGCTGGAGATCTCATGTCGATCAATGCCTTGATCTTCTCAAGGTTTGCTTCAATTCCTCTACTGTTGACCATGAAGCCCAGAAACTTCCCAGAAGCTACTTCAAACGCACATTTAAGCGGATTTAATTTCATCTGGTAGCTCCTCATAATCTGAAACATCTCTCCCAGGTCGTGAACATGGTCACCTATCTGCTTGGATTTTACTAGCATGTCATCGACATAGACCTCCATGGTCTTTCCAATCTGCTCCTCGAACATCATGTTCACCAAGCGTTGATAAGTTGCTCCAGTATTTTTTAACCCGAAGGGCATCACCTAGTAGCAATATAACCCTCGATCCGTCATGAAGGAGGTGTGCTCTTCGTCTTTGGGTTTCATTGGGATCTGGTTATATCCCGAATATGCGTCCATGAAGCTCAGGAGCTCGTGGCCAGCAGTAGCGTCCACGAGCTGGTCTATCCTTGGCAGGGGAAAACTATCCTTTGAGCACGCTTTGTTCAGGTCAGTGAAATCGATGCAAGTCCTCCACTTTCCATTCTTTTTCTTTACTAGCACAGGGTTGGCGACCCAGGTCGGGTAGTAAGCTTCTCTGATGAACTTGTTAACCAGCAGCTTGTCTACTTCCTCCTTTAGTGCTAAGTAACGTTCCCCTGTCATTGCCCTTCTCTTTTGGCGGACTAATTTGTGGTGAGGGTCAATATTCAATCTGTGAGACATCACCTTTGGATCTATCCCTACCATATCCTCATGATTCCATGCAAACACATCCAAGTTCGCCTTCAGGAATTCAGCGAGCTGGGTTCTTAGCTCTGGAGTTAAACCTCTTCCCAGCTTTAGGCACCTTTCAGAATCTGCCTCGCTGACTTGTACATCTTCTAATTCTTCAACTGGACCTGTAGCTCGGTCTGCATCTACCTCGCGGGGGTCCAGGTCGAGACTGACTCCTTTCTCAGTCATAACTCGTGGCTCGCCCCCTGAGACCACGTTCACCTTCTTTCCTCTTACACCCATTTTGACAGCATCTTCATAGCAGCGTCGAGCTAAGTGCTGCTCTCCTCGAATACATCCGATGTCATTAGGAGTTGGGAACTTAACTGTGAGAGTTCTGGTCGAAGTAACCACATCCAACTCGTTCATGGCAGGTCTCCCGAGGACCACATTATATGCTGATGGGCAATCAATGATCAAGAAGTCTGTTAGGGTCGTTGCCTGACGACCTGCCTCCCCAAGTGTCAATGGCAACTTAATCTGCCCTACTGGTACTACAGCGTCTCCAGTGAATCCGAATAAAGGCTCTGGGGACGGTGCCATTTGTTCTGCTCGCAGCCCCATCTGATCAAAACAACTTCGATACATCACGTTCACCGAGCTTCCAGTATCAATCATGATACGTCTAACTTCCATATTGCTGATTTTAGCTTGCACGACCAACGCATCATTATGAGGCCAGATCACTCCTCTTGCATCTTCATCTGTAAATACAATCTCATCCGAGGTCGGCTTTGCCCTTTTTGTAGGTCATTCTGACCCATTGAGCTGAAAAGAATGATTCGCCTCTCGGACATACCTCTCATGCGATCTGTTGGAGTCTCCTGCGATATGGGGGCCACCATAAATGGTAAAAATGGTTCTTACCGCAGGTTCGTGATCTGGCTTGGCAGCTCGTTGGGGCTGATGTTGATGTGTTGGCTGTTGATGGTGGGGTGGAGGTCGTGAGTCTGCGGGTCTTGCTACATAGTCTCCCAGACGACCTCGCCTGATCAATTTCTCAATGGCGTTCTTCAATGCCCAGCAATCTGAAGTACTGTGCCCGACCTCATTATGATAGGCACAGAACTTGTTTTGATCCCTTTGATGAACGAGAGCCCTTATAGGATTGGGCCTCCCGAAATCCTCTTTATTTCTCTCCGCAGCGTAAATCCTGTCCGGTGATGTCGTCAGGACGCTGTATCCTTCATGGCGACCTTGGCGCTGAGGTCGCTCATACCTTGGCTCTCTTCTTGTTCTCTTAGCGATCTGGTTACTCGAGCCATTATTTCTTCTTTCTTCGTTCCTGCCATTATTTCTCCTCTTTGGCTGGCTGGAACTGCCCGCTTCATTCTTCTGATTCTGTTTTTTCTGGCCGAAGGTCTCTTCCCACCTGATTTCCTTCGCAACTCGCTCATAGAATTCCTCCAGATCCTTCACTAGGGACTTGTAAATGCTTTCGTATAACTTTCCATCTTTGCGCAGCCCAGCTGAGATCGCTGTTAGTATACTCTCATCTGACGGATGCTCAACATTAGCGACCTCGCGTCTAAATCTGGTGATATATTCCTTCAACGACTCACCCTGACGCTGAAAGATGGTGGCTAGGTGGCAGGATGGAGCGAGCTGTCTTCTTAGTGCCCTGTATTGACCAACGAACTTCTGTTGGCATTGCTCCCAACTTCCTATGATGCGAGCTGGGAGATTCTTGAACCACCTCCTCGGAATATCCCCCAATGTAGCTGGGAATACTCGGTACTTCACCATCGGACTTCCTGTCTGCAGGTCCATCTGAACATTGAAGGCGTCGAGATGGTCATAGGGGTCACTGTCCCCATTATACTGCTGGATGCTTGGCATCTTGAACCTCGGGGGGAGAGGCTGTGTCTCAATCTCCTCGTGAAGGGAGTCCTTCCCCCATAATACCCATGCTGCTCCGGGGCTCCAGGTCGTGCCTCCAACTGCTGGACCCTCTGAAGGAGCTCTTCTACCTGCGGATCTCGGAGCTCGTACCTCCGCCTGTGATCATGACTAGGGGCAGGGTGCTCCGGATCATACCTTTCGTCTTCTTCGAACAGACCGTCAGGCTGATAGGATCTTCCTTGTCTGCGCTCATCATTAAGTCGCCGAGCTGCAACTCTGGCTCTATCGTGTCCAACTTCTGCTTGCAGATTTCCACCCTGGCTCAGTCTTACCACCAGGCTATCTGGGTGCGCGACCTCCCTTTCTTCCCGAACAGGGTGTCTTCCAGCCTTGGAGCGCGCATTGGAGGAGCGAGCTGAGCCTGTAGGTCGTGGGACTTCCCTTGTCAGCCTGTCAGGTACTTGCATTGCTTCATGCTGCTGGGGTACACGCCTTGGAACCTGAACATCAACCCTGGGCATGTTCTGTACCTGAGTTTGTACCAACATATTAACGGCCTCTGTGAGTTGTCTGACCGTATCCTCCAACACTTCTTGCCTCTGGATCAGCACATTCTGCCCTTCGGCTAATGGCGCAATTGGAACAGTCTGACGGGGAGGCAAAGGAGGGATGCCTGTCGCGGCGCCCAGTGCCTATCCATGGGACGTTCCTGCAACATGCATGGGTGCGTCCTGCATGGGCTGGACATTCTGTTGGGACTGGTTCATGTGACTTTCTGCTTGGTCATCATCTCCAAGGAACCTGTTTGATCGGGTTTTTGCCATATCGGAAATCGATGAGTTGAGACGAAAAAGATTGCAGTTTGGGCCCTCCTTCTAGCGCCAAAATGTCGACGTTGGATTTCAGTCGACGAGTAATCAATACCCAATACCTGCAATCAATGTGAGAAAACACAAATACCAAGAAAAGATACAGACAAATACCGAGAATCAAACGAGAAATACGAAGCTTTTACGTGGTTCGGCAATAATTGGCCTACGTCCACGACTGTCTGTCTCTTAAATTCTGCAGAGTGACAATTTATTATTGATTATTCCCCTTATATTGTTACAATGATCTTAATCCTTATTTATAGGGAAAGAGGTGTTACAATTCTGGTTGTAACAAATCAGGAAAAGAATCCTGAATTAATTACACTTCCCAAATAATCAGGAAAAATAAGGAAAAGAATTATACATTAATTATGCTTCCTAATATATTTGAATAATATCAGGAAACTACTGTAATTATCTCGAGATAAGGTTGATTTGAATTTGATTTTGAATAGACTTCTATATCTGATAAGGAAATCATGGTTTGACTGGGTAATTACCATATTCGGAGAGAGAATCATGGTTGAACTTGGTAATTGTCTGTTTCTGGAATATACTGTATTTATTACGCTTTTGGACGAACTGACGTGTCTATGGCGGTCTTGAGCTCGAGCTCGCCGAGAGACGAGCTGTGCATGAGGTGAGCTGTGAAACCAGCTCGTTGCAGCGAGCTGACAGGATACTGAGATGAGTTGTACCTTCTGCTGGGCCTGGAGTTGATATCTAAGCCTCGTCTGATGGGTTTTGACTGGGTTGACCTTATTGGGCCTTCTTATTGGGTCTGAAATGGGCCTAAATTGGACTTTTACCAGCCCATTTAATAAGCCCAAAAAATACATATAACAACAGTCAAATATGGTTGAATCAAACGGTTGATTGATTTTTGATTTGTAAGGACCAAAATACCCTTACTGTTTGAAATAATTTAAAATATTATTAAAATAAAATAATAAATCAAAACATCTTACTCTCTCTCTCTTTCTTCACCAGCCTCCACCAGAGACCACCGCCCCTTTTCGCACGCCGACCTCTTCTTCTTCTTGTTTTCTTCTTATTCTTCTTATTCTTCTTCATCTTCATCAGGGACATCTCGATTAGAACCCAGAGGCATCTGGGTTCAACGAACCCAGACGATCCATCTGGGTTCGACGAACCCAGACGATCCATCTGGGTTCGTCGAACCCAGACGAGTTCGTCTGGGTTTTGGGTTCGTCGAACCCAGACATCTCTGGGTTCGTGAATAGGTTTGTTAATGATTTTTTTGGTGATGATTCTTGTGTTTATGTTTGATTTGTTGTTGTTGTTGATGAGGATGATTCTGAGTTTGAGTTTGGTTGATGATGATGATGATTCTGGGTTTCTGAGTTTGAGTTTGTTTGATAATGATGCATCATCTAGTTCCCAGATGATGTTCACCATGTTTAGGACGAACCCAGATGATGAACATCATCTGGAAACCCAGATGATGATTCCCATTTTTTTTTTAAATTCTATTTTTTTTTTGGTTTGTTGGAGGGATATTGAATTATTAAAAAATATTTTTTTAATTTTTTTTAAATAAAATAGGTTCATAAATGACGAAATTACCCTTGGTCAACTAAACATTGACTAACAGACACTAATGACTTGGGGGCATTATGTTATAAAAACCAAACTTTGACTATGAATCTTTAAAGTCTTACCTCAGGGGGGTTTTGTGCATTTTGCTCTTAGTTTAT
>CM034465.1:29061437-29088080 GCA_019925255.1 Litchi chinensis | reverse complement strand
TTCTTCCCGTTGGTTTCATAGTCTATCATCCTATTCTCAAATTTGTGGACATACTTATTAAGGAGGTTTAGTAGATGGATTAATTATTTGCATTAGCCTGGCCCAATCACAATTCAATTAGTATTGGTTCAGATCAAAGGAAGCAAGTATCTTGTTTATCCAGTAGATGGTCAATGTTACCTTTTATACATTAATTTCACTTTTTATTACTTTGTGATTTATCTTAATGTACCTTTAACTTTAATTCTACCACTTCTAAATGTTTGTTTCTCTTGTAGATAGTTGAAGTTGTTTGCTGCAAGTTGACTCCTCTTCAATCAGTACTATATAACCACTTTATACATTCCAAAAATGTGGGTTTCAGTCTTATTTGGCTAACATGCTTGATCTGAAATATGAATAAATTATTTGATAGTTAGTAACAAAAATGTCTAATGAATTTAGTTTATGTTTTTGCTCTTGAAAACAGGTTAAACATGCAATTACTGAGGAAACAAAGCGATCTAGGATTTTGGCTTTTATCACAGCTCTTAAGAAGCTCTGTAATCATCCTAAGGTTACATATTTGTTGAAACAGTTTATTATTTCACAAATTATTTTTTGTTTAGTATTTTGTGAAAAAAGTTGGTAAACTAATGGTAGCTGTTAGCATTGGGTATAAATATACAGGATTCATCTTTTCGTAAGATTTGTATGCTAAGTAGTAGCTAGAAGACTAGTTCGTCAGTTATTTGAATAGCATTTTCCATGTGACATCTTTCCTATATCTTATATATGGGCTCTTGGCAGATGTGCTTTATCTAGTTATGTTTCCTTTTCCATCCATTATTTAATGTACGCTTGTCTATAATATCTAAAAAAATATATTCCTTGCAGTATGATTTTCATTTTGTATCCTTTATATATGTAGCTTATATATGATACTATTAAAAGTGGAAATCCGGGAACTTCAGGATTTGAGGACTGTTTACGCTTTTTTCCTCCAGAGATGTTCTCTGGAAGGTAAGCATGTTTTGGTATGTATTATTATATTGTGTTTTATATATAAGATCTCATAGAGATTCTTTGTTTCCCTGTTAATGTTAGATCTGGATCTTGGTCTGGAGGTGATGGGGCTTGGGTTGAACTTTCTGGGAAAATGCATGTTTTAGCCCGTTTATTGGGTCATCTACGTCAAAGAACTGATGATCGAATTGTTCTGGTCTCGAATTATACTCAGGTGATATCACACAATTATAGATGAAATTGTTATTTCCGTAATACCTCTTGTCTTTCTTTCTTTCTTTTATTTTTCTTTCATTAGGACTATGATATGCCATTTGTTCCTTCTTCCCAACTATAGGAATGGCCTATAGCTCCAAACACATTACATAGTATCTGGCCATCAGCTACTTGTTTTGCCAACATTAACATTGATAATGTAACATTCAAGACTGTTAGGTCCTTGCACGAAGCAAACTTGATTGTATATTACTCTATTTAGTAAAAACACAATGGTATAAGCTAGTCTACTACTCTACTTCCTGACAGTTTAATCATTGTCTATTCATTGCAATAAAGAATTTTGTTTTGAAAAACTCTGTCTCTAAATGTCTTCTGTGCAGAGTTTTCCTTCAAGCCCAGACAGACAGACAGTTTGTTTTGTTTGTGCTTGTCACTAACTTCATTGTCTAAATAATGACAGACATCATGATTGTGTAATTTCATAGATGAAACTTAATTGTCTGTGCATATCTCTAAGTTCATTGCATGAAGTTCATACAGGTTTGCTTTTCCCAGTGCAAGATATAGGATTTAATTTCTCTCTTTTTATATAATTTTTTGATCTTGTATCAGACACTGGACCTTTTTGCTCAACTATGTCGTGAAAGAAGGTATCCATATCTGAGGCTGGATGGAACCACATCAATTAGCAAAAGACAGAAGTTAGTTAATCGCTTTAATGACCAATCAAAGGTACAATATATCATCCCATTTTGCCTTTCTGAAGATTAGGTGGTTTCTTTTTCATTATTTTTGTTGGTTATCTTGGCTTATTACCAAGACACTTGGTTTGATCAAACTTCTTCCAGGATGAGTTTGTCTTTCTCTTAAGCAGCAAGGCTGGTGGTTGTGGTCTCAATTTAATTGGTGGTAATCGACTTGTCTTGTTTGATCCTGATTGGAATCCTGCCAATGATAAACAAGTAATTTCTTATACTAGAATGCTGACAAACTAGTGCTGCTAATGCAATTTGAAAATTAGGCCTATTGATCCCCAGTAATATAATATTCTAATTATTTCTGTATTTTTCTTATTCATAATTAGGCTGCAGCAAGAGTTTGGAGGGATGGACAAAAGAAAAGAGTATATATCTACAGATTTCTGAGTACAGGAACCATTGAAGAAAAGGTTTTGATGTGGAAACAACTGAGTTAATACAGTCACTGATTTTTTTTTTTTTGGGTTGCCTGATTGTTTGAGCTTAATCAGCGATTTATCAGGTTCATTAAGTTTAAATTGTATATATATTTCTTTAGGTGTACCAACGTCAAATGTCAAAAGAAGGACTTCAAAAAGTTATTCAGCAGGGGCAAACAGATAACCACTCCACACAGGTTCTTGCTTAACTGCTGTTTTGTGCCTCAGTTTAAATGATTCAATTAAAATGCATGATATATGAGATGTTTGAATTGCAGGGCAACTTTCTTTCAATGGAAGATTTACGTGACCTCTTTACATTTCGAGAGAATACGAGGTAAAAATTGCTCTATGTATCACATGTCATTCACAAGCACAGCAACTTTACAGTAAAATAATTATGGTGAACTGAAAGTTTGTAAATCTGTAGTAGCTTAGGATGTAATTTTACTTTATATGAACTATATGTCTCTGTATTAGTGTGTATAAACAAGATAACAGTTAACTTCTGATGTAGCTTTATGATAACTCTAAGCTAGGATAATAGGGGATGCAAGGAAGACTAAAGGAGTCATATTTTTCTACATTAAGTGAATTATATATAATTCTTCTTTGATAAGTATCCTTAATATCTGTGCAGTTGAAGATTTACATACCTTATTTATGAAGCAGACTATGTTTGTGGTATTTCTGTGGATCGTCATCAATAGAAAGTTTAATTAGAATCATATGTGCATATTAACTTGTCTCATATTTCACTTCAGGAATTATATTTTTATTGAATCACCAATTTATTGTTTCTTTCTTGGAGTTTGAAGAACAAGTGCTAATCTCGTTACTGCTGATGGTGGTATAGGTGCAGTACTATCATAGTTAAAAGAAGAAACAAGAAAGGATAATGCATGTATATGTTAGATTTGAATAGTATGAATTGATGACAACGTTTAGTTGACAGAGGTCTTTTTCTGATTTCCTTGACCAGTCTGCAAAATAAAAGAAACCACAGTTAACTCTGGCTTTGTAACGTATAGTGATGAGCTTATTCTCATAGATGTTATATTCTTACTAATGAAAACTTACTCATTGATGTTATCTGAATCTTAGCCTTTGGCTCAAAATGGATATGTAGCAGTTGTTTTCTATAGGGGAAATGAAAATAAGGCAGGTTGGATTACTGATTTTCTTTTCATTACCTTGTAACTTCCCTATGTTTCCAAGAACAATTTTTTTCCTTATGGAAGAAACGGACTAAAAGAAATGTGCTATTATGGACCTCTTTACTAGTTACTTTTAAACTACAGGGTAAAATGTTTCTTAGCTTTCACATTCAACCGTCATGCTCTTGTATCATAACTCAATTACATCTTCATTTAAAAATATGGAAAACTCTTCTGCAGTACTCCTAGAGGTTGCTTAATTTTGTTTTACTTAGGAGTGTGATTCTTTTTTGTGCTTGTAGGTCTGAAATTCATGAAAATATAAATTGCAGTCGTTGCCAAAATTATGATGATGGACTAGAGAGAACAGAAGAAAATGTAGAAAAAGTAACAAATAAAAATTCTCAGTCACAGCAAGAAGTTTCTGATATAGGTGGCTTTGCAGAACTTGCTGGATGCCTGCAGAAATTAAAGAGCTCACAGAAACAGGTTGGTCACTATACAACCATTGCATTTACCAGTGTCTATTTGTTTTTCTAACATATCTGATATTACCTTCTCTTTAAAATAAAAAAAAATAAATAATAATAATAAAAATTCAGGTAGGTACCCCCATGGAAGAGGATTTAATAAGCTGGGGACATCATTTTAACTCCGTGTCTGTGCCTGACGCTATACTTCAAGCCTCAGCTGGAGAGGAGGTGTGCCATTGACTTTGAAGTTTTATATTTGCTCTAATTTTATCTATTCTGAGATACAAGTTCCAGTTATCAGTTGATTGAAACCACATTTATGTCCATGAATTTTCTAGGTACTTCATTGTTGATAAAATTATAAAACACAAAAAGTTGGTTATGCATCTCCATCTGACGTGTGTGAGAGAGTTACTGTTCTGTGGTCTAGAAGTACTTATGCATTTTTACCCAGTTGCTTGCCTTACTAGAAAATTCCTTTCAACATTTTTTCTTCTTGAATGGGTTTTGTAAAGATGTAAGCTTGTTTGCAAGTTTAAATTACCCCAGGGTTTTCATGGGAAGGTCCCCAGCTTTGTAAAGATTGTAACTAATATTTGTAGTGTGTAAACCTTCCTTGGTTTTCACTGCATGACATTTGCCATAGAAACACAACTTGTGGGCATCAGTTTTGAACTTTTTTGCATTTTATGCATAAAAGTTATTATAGTGGACCATCCAAACTCCTCCAAATGCATGGCAAAATTTCTCAGCATCAACCTCATGTTTGTTAAGATTCAACTTCCTGTTTACATAAATTGATATCCCCACCTTGATTAGTAAAGGTACTCCTATTCCCCATGCATTCCATGTATATTTGCTCTGATATTTATTTTTATACTAAAAAAATGCAAATGCTTGGTACTCACATATTAATAATTTTGCAGGTCACATTTGTTTTTACAAACCAAATAGATGGGAAGCTTGTACCAATCGAATCAAAGGTAAACCCAAAAGTGCAGGAAACAGAAGGAAATAAGAATGAAAATAGTTACAAGCTGAACCCAGACCGAAGGTCCAATTTATTGTCTCAACATCATAGGCTACTAAACCCTGTTTCTTCAACCGGAAATTCCATTAAATTTACATTGTCTGCCTCTTTACAGCCTTCAGAAAAGAGAACCATGAAATCAATAAGAACTTCTCTTAAAGGTACAGCTAAGCCTAAACTTTCTGTTGGAAATCAATTACCTCAAAAAAGATCATCTCCTGATACTGTACATCATGACGATGATTTTGAGTAAAGTATTTTACGGCACAAATAATTAATTATTATTTTTGTTTATTATTGCTCAACAAGATAAGTAGGCTTTAAGGCATCTATTAAATTTGTTAATCAGTATGTTGTGCTTTAAAGTAGGTATTTAGCATGTGCTTTGATACCACAATATGGAGGCATCACCAAGTCTTTGTTGGCTTAGTGGAGTGTGAATAGATATTGACCAGGTGTAAGACCAAAGATCTACTTCTAGCTTAGGCTTGAGTTTGATCCAACTCTAAGCTGATAAAAGATTAAATCAATGTAGGGTTATGTATTGCAATGACAGATCACTTTCATGGTTCCAACTGACCTTTTAGTGCCTCTAGGAGTGACCTTTTCTTTCCTTCTGAAAACGGCTTTGTCATTGTTTTCTATTTTTTAAAAATGATCTTATATTTATTTGGTAATGTTTGGTTAAATAGTTAAAGACGTGTTTTGAGACACAAAATCAGTATTTATTATTCTAGAGAGTTCTTTTTGGATCCAAATTGAAGTGTTTTTGTAAGAGTTATTTGGTTGATGATTTTAAAGTAACTGTAGGTGATTTTGCACATAGTGTTTTTATTGAAACATGTACAAACACTTCCAAAGGTATCTATTTGTAGGACTCCTAAATTATAAGCAGGTAAGCCATTTATCTCTGAAACCTTCCTCTAGTATGTCAGTATGTCAACATGTCAAATAAGTTTCGTAGACCAAAATAAACATGAGGAATGTCACCTGAACCTTATTCCAAATACGAAAGGAAAGTATCCTAATCACTTGAGTGCACATAAATATATTATATTATTCATAACCCATATAAAATCCTATAACTCAACACGAAAGTCTAGACAATATTCTAGTTTTTGAATTCAGATGCGTTTGGATAATGAATTAGAAATCTTGGAAGTATGGCAGTCAGAATGATAGTCACAAAACCCTTTCATCTACAAATTTTGGCAGAGCAGAACTAGAAAGCATGGATCAGACAGGCATTTGTTCCATACTAGAGCATCCAAAATCTCTACCATTACATGATCATCAGTCAACTAAAATGATTTACAATGATAGATTGCCCTGCCATTGTAAGAATAATTCCTCAGAGACACAATTTTACTTAAGACAATAGTCCCAAGACAATGCCTGCTATAATCATGCTTTATGCCTTTCCTATTATAATATAATAAAAGTGAAATTACAGGACCCAAAATTTGGCAAAATTCATAGAACCCAAATAAGAAAGTGAACAGGTTGTTCTCCTAATCTATTTTCCATGATCTGACATTGTAAATCGAGCCTTGTAACATTATTAAACTCAAAAATTTTGAGTTAAATTCTTCTTTAGATTAGGAGCACAAAAGACAAGTTCTGCTCACAAAATGGGAGACCAAAGGGGAGACAAACTGTCGTTGGATTGTTTTTTTCCACTTTCCTTTAAGGTTGGTACACTGTCTTTGAGCATCTTGGAATACTCAACTGTTGTGGAGTGAGAATTTGCCATGTGTCAGAAACCCAGTTGGTGAATCATTGTAAATTTGATTCAAGATGAGGATGAAGATGAACCATGTGAAGGTCAATAAGCAGAAGCAAATGGATCAAAAAGTAGTTTGTCTTTCACATGGTGCTCATAGTCAAACAAGCCTTAAACAAGTGTTTTCCTGTTTTATAGTCCTAGTAAGATTTGAAGAAAATTTCTATTTCTATGGTTGTTTAATTAATTAACGACTAGACCAGCTCAAATCCACATGGTTGTAATATCATTGTCGCTAGTTTGATGCAATTGGAAAAGTAGAAACCCCACTTTAAATTATAGGTAACATGAGCAATCAATCATTTAGGAAAAAATAATGGGAAATTTTTTTGCTAATCTATATTAAACTATCAAGTAAACATGAGTAAGTTAGCATTATTTAAGAAGATTTTCTTGAAATATAATCCCAAGAAGCTTGAGGGTTATGTCATTGATCTCCCTACATTGTATTAAAAAACTATAGTTGATTCAAATAATCACCATGCAAATCTGTAACTTCTCTTAAACAATGAGTCATGAACATTAGGAGTCAAAATTAAGACATCAACAAAGTATATTGGCCAAAATTTTTTTTGAGATAGCTTGTGATTGCTGGAAGAACTTTTTATTCAAGCAAGGAATCAAAGTATAGAAGCTATCTGCTTATGATAACATCCGATTATCATGTGGTGGGTGTAACTTGTATATTCCATTATCCATCCAAAGTTGGCCATGGATTGATGGTTGTACTAGTTACACTTAAACTAAGGTAACGTTTGACACATGAGATTAAGGATGAGATTAGGATTCAAAAATCTCAAACTACTTGAATGTCATGTTTGGAGGTCAATTGGAGTGAAATGAGATTGGGATTCAAGAATCCCAAACTCCTCTCATTTCCCATTCTTTTGGCATTCTCCAATCCCAACTAAAACCATGTCATTAGGTGGGATTGGATTTGTGATTTTCCATCTCAGTTTCTTTCTCCTCTCTCCGTCTCTCTCTCACAACTTCTTTTTCTTCTCTCTTTCTCTCACCTTCCTTTTCTCATCACACATCCATGGAACCTCTCCTCCCTCTCTTCTTCTTCTTTTTTTTTTTCCCTTCTGAATTAGGATGGTTCTGAGTTCATCGTCGAACCCAGAACAGAGCCCCTGTTCTCCTCTTTTTTTTTTTTTGTGGTTAATGTTATGATGTTTTGATGATGTTGATGATGTTGTTGTGGAAGATGACGATGTTGATGAATTGGATTGATGATATTGATAATTGTGGTTAATGATGTTGAATTGTGAAAGATCATGGATTTTGATATTGAAGAAATTGGGAGATGATCTTTTATTTTTTTCAAATTTTTTTATAAATTAATTTTTTAATAAAATTAAATTAATTTTATTTCAATCCAATCTAACCTATATCAAACATAATATGATATAATTTTAATTCAATCTCAAGTTCTACCATACATGAGATGATGATTTTTCATTTCATTCCAATCCAATCTAATTCATTTCAATCCAATCCTGCATATCAATCAGAGCCAGAAAACAACTTTATGAAGGCTTTTAGCAAAATGATATCATCTTAATGAAGCCGCTGACCCACCAATCCAGTTGGTGTCCACTAGACTACTACAAATTTTCACGATGCGGGTAAATATTTTATGACCATCCTAAACGTATAATCTAACTACTTGTACACAAGACGGCATGGTAATGAAATCAAACATAAGACTTTCTTCAAATTTGTCCCAAAAAAAAAAAAAATCTTTCGTGAGAAAGTTGTCCACAAAATCCGTCTATATTCAAGCCTAACTTTAAGGAGAGACCAAAAGATCAATTAAAAAGTAGTAGTACTTCATCTAACAATCAATTAAACATGGTTTTTGGATTGGACACACGAGGCTGAATATTAGGGTCAATACTCGATAGTCCTTATCAGATTGGCAAGCATCACTTGTACGCTCTAGTTAACAATGTTAGAGCAGTTGCATCTCTTGGAGAAGATATTAATTTATTGTCTAAAGGGGTGTGTCATTACTGCCTGTCAATCACAAAATGACAAATCCAAGTAACATGAGATGTCAAACTAAACATGTGCATAAAACAATCTTCTTTAGTTTATAAATGCACACACCTTCATGTAGATTCTAAGACTGTAAGAGAAAGACAGAAAGACTTGAAAACATTAAGAGTTTTGCAAGTCTGAATGTCCATGGCATGCCTAAACATGTACAACAATGAGCATTCCATGGACCCAAGGATCTCCTTTTCCAATGATTTTGCAGACACCCAACAAGCTGTTAAGCAAGAAAACAACTACAGAGAAGCACCAGTGTCTTCAGATTTCGAGTTCTCTGTCAGAAACTTCAACCTGATTCCTGCAGATGAAATCTTCTTCAAAGGCATGATGGTGCCTTTGAAGGACAACTCCCATAGCCAGCTTCGAAAAATGACTTTACGTGAGGAACTGCTAGTTGATGATGATGAGTATGACAATGCATTGCCAAGGATACCCAAGAGTTCAGGGTGGTGGAAAGAGAGGTTGGGGTTTCAGAAAGCTCATACTGTCTCCAAAAAAGGTGACAGGAATGACACGGTTCTGGGAGACATTGGTGAAGAGGATGAACCTGTTGGCAAAACAATTCAGGTGAGAATCAATTTTTTTTTTAATTATTTTACTTGGTCTTTTGTTAATAGAAATGTAAAAAGAAATCATAAATCTGATATAAGACTTGAGTGTTATGTTATGTACATATATACAGGCACCTTTGCTGCAATTGAATATAGTACTAATCGGTGTCTGTCCTGCAGGAATTGTTGTTAAAATGTGAAGATGCTGGAATATGATTCCAACCAGGATTTGTTCAAGGAGAAAACTTTGGCACATCGAGAGGGAGTTGGATTTTAACTTGTTTTCTTTTGGTTCCAATTAATTCTAAAGCAACACACCTGCCCCTCTCTCTTCTTCCCAGGAAGAAGAGAAGAAGTTATTTGGCGGTTTGGTTCTGTACAAAATGTTTGCAGTTGGAAGAACTTCAATGAATTAGATGTATTAAATATTAATTGACTTATGTTACCATGTATCATCTAGTCTACTTATTCTTTTTCAACTACTATTCTTGTTTTTGTTTTCTTTTTCTCCTCACCTCTTATTACCTGCAAGATCTTCATTCATTAGAGATAAAAGTGAAAAGCATATCTTTCAAACCCAAAGAAACAGAGCATATCACCCCTGATTTTATAAAGAAGTTGGAGATAAAAGATAGATATGAGTGGCCATGAAGTATCTGAAATTTCTTCCTAGTTTCCTTTCTTTTAGCACAGGAGGTTAAATTAAAACAAACATCTATTTCTTTACAAAGATATCCTCTTAGTCACAAAACGAAACATCTGAGTGGTTTGTCTAGGCAAAGCAAAACAAAAGATTAATTACACCCAGCGAACGAAACAGACGTGTATTGATTCTTGATTTGGTGTGTCCACAAGAATATGCTTTAGCGATGACCAGTTTCTTGCAATTACTAATAAGGAATTCACGGCAAATGATTCTTGAAATTTAGTCTCAAATATATCTTTGGAATGCTTTTGAACCAGTGGACTGGAGCTTGCTGGTAATGTTTCATAATTCCAGTCAACCAGAAAAAGTAACAATCTTCAAAAAAGAAGAGAGAACTGAAAAATCTAATTCCATCACAATGCATAATTTTCCTTACACAACATGGTACTTGAAAAGTAAGTGAAAAGTTCAGTCTATAACATGTCTAATCAATTGCCATCAAGAACACACGAATTCAGAAATACATTACACAAAACTAAGAATATAATTTTCCTTCAAGACCCAACAAGAAATTGTATTTAAGTAATTATCCAGCACGGAGTTTCCAGAAACAGTCAATCATGTCAACCAGACACCGAAAAGAACATCATTACTGTCACTACTCAAAAGAGGTCCAGCTTCTTCACACTTAATGCAATACAAATTTTGAACCAATAGACAATATATAGATAATCGAACATTTGTTATTGTAATGAACCAATGATTTATTGACAACAAGCATCAGAAATATACTTTTAACAGATTGTGAGATAAAAACGACCAGACATTTCTGATTGATAAATGCTATAATATGCACAACTAGAAGTAATAAATTATAGACAATTAAGTATAAATGATCGGACATTTGTCATTGAGAACTAAGAGAATTGTTACATTTACAACGGAAGTGGTATACATTGTGAAGAGGCTTTGAAAGAATAAGGGTAACACTGCACAACTCACAATGCCAATTGAATGACTATAACTACATGACTAATATGTGTGGGTAAAAAACTTTTATCAGCACCAGATATTTACATTTTGTACAAAATTACCGTCTCAACATTTTCGACGGGAAAGAATCTAATGTATGGTTCCATTATCTGTACACCTGCAGCCAGAAGTAGATTGAGTATTATCAGCTTCCTGAAGGCCCACACTGATAAATATCAGGTACAGAAACAAAAGATATACATAAATATTAACCATATAACTTTCATAATAAATGATAATTCCTGGATTTGACTCCTCTAGTATTCTATAATAGACTGGGTATTCAACATGTTAAAAAATAAATAAATAAATTACAGTGGTACAAACTCTACAAAAAGTATATAGATAAATATGATACTTAAATAATGAAAAATATGCTGCCCTCTTAGGATTCGCAGGTTTCATCATCTATTGAAACTATCACAAGGCAATATACCACAAATGCTGAAATCGAACATTTCATTTCATGTCTACTCAATTGATAGACATGGAAACACTGCTAACTCTTCCAACAATAAAAAATTTATTTCGAAAGTACATGGTACGGTACGGTACGGGCATCCAGCCGTGACACGGTACAGTATGCCCAATACTGTTGGTATGGGCGTACCAACCAAAAATGGTTTAGAAAAAATGCTAATTTTTTAATATTTATTTTTTAAAAACATTATTTATTTATATTTTTAAAATTTTTTAAATTTATTTTTTATTTAATAATATTTATTTTTTATTCTATTTAAATTATTTGATTGTTTTAATATTTACTTAATTGTATTAGATATATAAAATGTTAATTTTGATTTTTTAAGGGTAATACAGTAAATTCACTAAAAATAATATAAAACATAAAAACTCTCTCTCTCTCTTTTTCCTCTTGTCTCCTGTTCCCTTTCTCTCTCACGGAGTTCCTTCTCTCTCCAGTCTCTTCATCTCATTCACTCACTGTTAAAACTTAAAAGAGAGAAAGAGACATCAAAATTTCAAATGACAAGTGAGAAAGAAGAGTTACAAGAGAGAAAAAGCACTGTTCTAGAAAGAGAAAGCAACGGTTAGAAGAGAAGTCATCGGAAAAAGAGGAGAAGTCATCGGAAATCTTCTGCCCGTGAGAAGAGAAATCGCCGATGAGGAGACGAGTGCCGATTTGAGAGAGAGACTGTCAATCGAGGTAGGTTTGTAGGTTTTTAGGGTTTCTACCTTTTAAATCAGATTTTTTTTTTTTTAATATACTCAGCCTGATTGTATATATGTATATACGGCCGTATAAGTACGGCACGGCCATATACAGCGATCTTGTATGCATTAGACGGCCAAAAATAGTTTCAGCCTACAGATACGTCCAGGGGCCAATACACCCATATTGCCGTATATATGGCCTATCGGACCATATTTACAAACACTGGACTTATGTTAAGTGAACTTCAAAAGCTAGTATAAAAGAGCAGGTACATTCTGAAAAGGGTTCGACTTACATGTTTCATGGAAACTCCACCAGGGCTGCACGGCAATCTCTTTCAGTAGTCACCATTAGTTGGTTAGCAAACCAAGAATTCTTCGATCAGGTGTGAGATCACGGCAATATTTAAATATCACACTGAGTGCAATGAACAAGCAAGAGAGAATTTCAACTTGGGATAACTGACTACGGCCTGCACTACTAATTCTATTCTCGTGATTCACTGGGACCCAAATATTTATCCATGGACTCTTTCTTATGCTCAGGATCAAGGCTGCAATCCAAGTATAACAATCAGTATTTAGCTCCAGGAATTGAAGTTTTCATACAGTTACAAATCATTATTATTGTTGTCGGACTAAAACAGAAATAAATAAATTAAAAAAAAAAAAACTTGCCTATTTCTGACGCCAAGAAGAGCATAATGCACAGCACTTGCACAAGCAGAAGCTGGAGCTATAGCAGCTGCAGGAACTCCCCGAACAGCAGTTGCCAGAGCAGAACCTGCACTGCCTCCACGCTGGTATTTTTTCAAGGGTGCTCGAACTAAAGCAGAAGCAGACCTTCCCAAGCCATCACTAATACTCTCATATGCCTGTCATTATTGAGAACATTAACACCTACCCTCATACAAATACAGCAAGCAGAATTTATTTTCTCAGCCTTACAAGTATTGAGAGCATTAGCAACATGATTACTTAAGAAAAATCCCTGAATACCAGACATTTATGATATTCAATTTACTTCTGCAGTGCCTTAAATCATAACAGTGCTGCAGATTATATTAGCACTGGGTATACAGGTCAGTGGCGTAATCATTTCAGACCAAAACTCAATCATACAAATGCTTATATTATCACACAGATTAATTATGTGAGACAAACAACACAACATTCATACAAGAAGCCTATGGGGAATATTTTACCTGTTGTATTCCTTGTTGGGCATCTTTAGGCTGATTACACCTTACATTTGTCTTTGTCTTTGTCTTCTCTTGTAGAGGCCATGATAGAGAAGGAGGTATGCTTGTAAGAATACATTCTGCTTGAAGCAAAATATCATGAGCCCCTGCAGCCAAATGTACTGCAAGTCCAACCGCTTCAAGTGATATACTTCTAAGAAATGCAATTGTACCTGAAGATAAAATGCTCTACTTTTATCCACAAGGCATAAATAACATTTGAATAAGAAACAAATAAGCAATAATTTGAAAAATAGAAACAACAAAAAATCATTTTTATGTGAAATTATTCAAGAAGTCCGTAGTCCTAAACAATTTTAAAATCAGACTGCTCATCAATCCATAATTGTGACCAGTTCAGGTTCCTCAGTCAATTTATGAGGCAACATAGCTGGACATTGACATCATAAATCTATTTTTTTTTTTTTTTTGGGACAAAAGATAAGTATTCACATAAACAGTATAAGCTTCAAGCATACAAGTACACTTCAACATATATGATGCAGCCCGCCAAAAGAGCATAATGCAGCAGGCTGTTAATGACTTTGAAACTATACAATCTGCCTTTTTTCAGTTGAACTCTTTTTGTTCAGGCACCTCACATCCCCTTATACATAGAGCTCCTCAGTCAGATCACATTCTGTGATCCACAAATGACTACAACAGTCTGTGATAATCCACCTCTCCATTAGTTCTATTGAATTCAACCAAGAACCAAAATGATGATGACTTAGAGGTTCCATTAGTCAAAAAAATTTTAAGTCAATAACAAAAAATTGTGGCCTAAAACATGCTCCCGGAAAATTTAATCAAAATGAAAGAAAGCATCTTGTAGGAAAATTTGTTGCAGAAATACCAAGTTGAACACCATATCACACATTACCCAAGTGTTCAACTAATACTCATACATGAAATAGGAAGCCTTCCTTATTCAATTTGAAAATAAAATAAAATAAATCATAAATTAAATAACCAATGTTCAAACACGCCCTAAGTTCAATTTGAACTATGGAAAGTATCACCATACTCAAAAGCAAATGATAGAGAAACACCATATTCCACTAGGAAAGACATGCATAATATTTGCAAAATAGAACATATGTGTCTTAATTTCACGAGCATCATATGGTTCAACAATATATACCTATAATATAAAGGCCAATTAGATCAAAAGCTATTCATTATATAGCATATAGCTTTGGAATCATGTCATGTGGTACCAATAAATAAATTCAATGATTATCAATTGACAAGGAATCATCCAACATTTCAAATCTACAAACTGCCTACCAATAGGCTTCCTAAGCAAGACACCCAAAATTAAATAAATGAATTTTACCTATAAGACAGCTTACCTCTTTGCATTCCTTTGAGTACCCTCTTATCCTTCCTGTAATTCTCAACTGGCAATGAAACCAGCTTTGCAGCACCGGAACCAACAGAAAACAATGATCGGATAGTTGGAAGCCCACGTAGCAGTTTATGAATCTACATTGTAAAAGGAAGATTTATAACTATCTACAATTTGGCATAAGGACCTACAAATTCTATATTCTCAAAAGCCAGAATAAATGTTACCAGAACCTGATTTTGGGAAATATCTTCCAACCACTCCCCTATAATTGTTTCACATACGCTACCCCAACCATATATGCCAACAGCATGAACATGCTTAAGCTGCAGCTCAACCCCCTGCATCAAATTAATTTAGGCTTAATAAAATAATCTGCCTATAGATCTGAACTATCATTTCATTGAACTCAATAACAAAACCGCATAACGGAAATCATTGACAATGAATATTTTACCTTCCAGGGTACTAGATTTACAAGTTCTACATACTTTCCACCTCTTAGTGCTGCTAGATCAACATGACTGGGATTGTAATCAACCCGAATAAGAATAGGCCATATATCGAACTTCTGAAACAAAATTGCAGAGGATCAGAACTTAAGTTGCCTTTAATTAAAGCCTGAACAGTCAATATGAATCAAAATACCAATAAACCAGGAAAAGCTATCATCAGAGAAAAATCCTAAAATCCAAAATTAAACAATAATTCATTGAACAATGCCAACCAGCATAGCCAGGATCATAACAATGAAAGAAAAGACAGTATAGTAAATGGGAATGAAGATTTACCATTTTTTATTCTATAACTTGGAATGTAATGAATCCGATAAAATGAGGTCACAACATAAAAATTAGAGGAAACATCGTTAACACACAACTTTTAAAAGCAAGATAAACCAGAGGCAAATTACTAAGAAAATAAAGTGCAAAAAAAAGATAATGAAGTGATATCACTTGATAAAAGATGAGTGCATGCCTGAAAATAAGGAAGCAAAGCTTCATCCACAATGGTATGCCCTGTAAGAGATTTCCTCTTTGTCATTGGCAATTTTGAACCACATGAATCATTATGACAATCTGGGGTATCGCCAACCGATGAGCTCTTGGTCCCAAAAAAGCCAATGAGAAAATTAAGCTGGCTTTGATGAAGATGTAACAGCATAGGAAGGATAGCAACACGTAACCTGCATAGACAAAATACAGATTCAGCATTAAAACAGCTCTCTACCTAGGGGGAAAAGGGAAATTATATACTTGATTCATCATTGGTAGAACTTCAAAATCACACAGCAAATTAAGAAGAGGTTTATACAAATGCATAGCATATACTAGAGAGAGCAAGAGAAACAGTAATTTCAACATGTCCTTTGAAAAAATATATGACTTGCTTTGAGATTTCTAATGCAACAGACGAACAACAAGTTGAACATGTAATAGAATTTTGCATACTTCTTTTTTCTTTTTCTTTTTTTGATAGGAAACAAAAATTTATTAAAGAAGAAAAAGGGTTACAAAAGTGAACCAGAAGTTCACCAAAGAACAAACCAAAAAAAAAAAAAAGGAAATAAAAAGCAAGATTGGAGAAAACAATCAAAGAATAACAGCCTTCCAATCAAGCATAATGAAAAATAATGATACATCTTTAAAATTTTTACCAGAAGAAGCCCAAAGGGAAGCCAAATAAAACACTTTATCTTCTAGAAAAATCTCCTCCTCTTCCACTTCTTCAAAAATTCTCCTATTTCTTTCCTCCCAATCACTAGACAATGAAGAAAAAGATGATCCAGGGTTTCCTCACTATTCTTACACAATGCACCGAGAGGGATAGATACAAGTACTAGAATATCTTTTTTGAAGAATATCACAAGTACTTAATTTCCGGTGTGCAATAATCCAAACTAAGAGCTTTATTTTGTTCAGGACCTTTGATTTCCAGACAAGATTAACATACTCAAACCTAGGAATAGACTCATCTTGAACCAACTTCACAAAATTTTCATATATACTCACAATGAAGGATAAAAAATTAGTTATTTTATTCTCAAAATTCCAAAGCTCCTCATCTACCTTATTATACATTGGAATATAGAGGTGCTGTAAAACTGCAAACCATCATCCTTAGACTTCAACCAAAAGGAACGTACTAACAGAATGATGCTTAATGAAGCTTATAACACTGTTCAAAGAAGGGCCTTATATATCTATCCCCCAGTTTGATGGAAAAGGAAAAGAAAAGAAAGACACAAAGCATATAGGTTCTAGAAATTATTTCTGTTCAGTCTTCAATGACACACACTTTGACTTCAAGCTAAACAAAAACATTTACTAGAACCTATTTGCTTTATGTGTCCTTTTTCTATTCTTTTTCTTCCCCAAAAATGAGTAAATCTCTATGTAAACAAAGAATTCTATTCCAAAAATACAAAATATCAGTCACATAAGAATTCACTTGAAACAACTTTGATGTAAAATATGATTAAAGTAGAAACTGTACCGGTACTCCTCCAGAGGGGTTACAGGATTTGGCCTGACAACTTCTAAATCCAGCTTGAAAGCTTTTGAAGAGGATTGCCTGGGATGATCTTTTGAGTTATAGTCCCCAAGCACCTTCCGAGTTACCAAATAAAAAAATTTGAGATATTGTTCAACATAATTAAAAAGAAGTGTTAATAATCTGAAAGAACCACAAGCATATTACCAGTTTCCAAGGTGCAGCTTTGCTCCTGTCATAAAGGTGAAAATCTTGGACTGAAAGAGATAGCTTTGATACGCACATTCCACCGTTTGGGAAAACGTCATACTGAAATTGCATCCCTGATAATGCAAGCTCTATACATTCATCCGTATCCCTTCCACCTTTCTTTTCATATTCAGGCCAGTCAGAACCAGCATACATTCTCCAGGTGACATTCATGCTCCTGAGAAGTACACGTCCGATGACCTTTCCAAAATCATCAGATCCTGCTGAGTTAATGGTTGAAAGCTTGCCTTCCAAGGACTGTTTCACAGTGGTCTGCGGCATCCGCCCACTTGTTTCTGACATGTGGTTTTCTACAATTTTTAAACAGGCATCCCCATACCAACCACTGTTTCCTTTCCCAGTATCTCCATCCATCATATTCCTTGTCCTGCATGTAAGCTCAGGTGACGACTGTCTGCCTATTGGTAATTCTGACAGAGAACGTAAGTCAGACAAATAGTAACCTTCTATAAATTCAGGGATTTCATCATTTTCCAGAAATGAGGCTTGACCACTTTCTAAACCTCTTGAGGATGCTGATCCATTAACAGATAGATAGTGGGAGAAAGTCTCCGGTGTTTCAAAAACTAAGCCATAAGCCTCTCCAATAAGGGCATCGTCAAGTGATGTACGAAATTGTGACTCAGCAGAATCCATTTGGCAGGTCTGATATCCATCTAAATGAAATGCATCTTCCGATATCTCATTCATCAAACCCGCCTCCTCAAATTCACTCTTCGCATCTGCAGTTAAACTGTGCACTTGAGAAGTTGATGGCAACAGATCTGTATTCGACATCCTACTTTCATCAATGGAATCATTCCTTTCATATGCCTGCTGCACATTGTTGTACCGATTCTGCAAATGCACAATTGATTCCTCCATATCAGGGGCAAAGAGCTGTTGAAGTTGAGTAGCCAAACTTATCAGACCCAAGGTGGTGTCATGGCAAGTATCTACATAGATGTGAGATTTTGAACACTCCAACTCCCATAGAAGGCCATTTTTACAGTTGATTCTCAAAATCGCCTCAAGAAGTGCCTCTTGAGCAATTTTAACATAACCACTCTCAAGTAGACATTCCACACTGTAAGGACCACCAAGTTTATCAGGCTCTGACAAATCACAAAGAAGAAGACCAAGATCTTGGACTCTAATTTTATAATCATTGTCCATGGAATTGGCCATGGTTTTAGTTGAAAGACTCAAGGAAGATGCAGCTAACAAACAGGCAACATACTGTTCACCCATTTCTTCATTAAATTTAGTAGAACCTGAAGGAGAATCAAGAGCTTCAGCACAGACCATTGAATTCATGAAGTATGGCTCATAACTCAAACCAATATCTACCAAACTGAGAACAAAAGATGCCCCCCCACATGCAACAGCTGAATTCCCCCTCTGCAAACTGCTATCACCAGCTTGTTCAATTTCTGAAGAGGGCGAACTGAAAAATGAAGTTATTGCATCCAACCAATCCAAACGTCCACCAAATGCCACAATTGTACTGCACCTGACAGTCACAGATGTAAAATCACAAGAGGTTTCCGGCTCAAAGAGGTGTACAATATCAGAACCAGCTAACCTAGAAGACAACACATTTGAACCTCCACCATCACCCCGTTTCATGGTAGTGTTGTTACAAGATATCAGAAGAAACTCTTGATTTGGAACCCCAGTGACAGAACCACACAGTGTGCCTTCACCATGGGCTAGCCAAAAGAAGCTGGCGCTCTCTATACCTCCAATATTTGAGACCGATAGCAAATTGAAATTCTGAACATTCAGTTTTAAACAGTGCCATGTTCCAGGAAGTTCACTTTGCATTGAGCTTTTCATGCTCTCCTTGCTCTCCGGTCTAATTAGAAGTTCTACAGAATCACAGTCCACGAGTATTGATGTTTGAAACACAGAAGACTGTTCGGTGCCATCAATTGCATCATGTGCCAGAAATGATAGCCCACTAATCATCTGGTTTAGAAGACCACATAAGCTGCTGTACTCAGAACAGCCTAAATTGATTGCAATTGGATACACACAAACATGCACGACGAAAGCAGAGCTTAAAATCATCTCACGCCGGGTTTGAGAAATTTTATCTTCCTCATTTTTCACAGCATTTACACTGGCAAACTCATAACCCTTTCCCCTGAATTTATTTCTGCTCCTGGATTCCTCAAATGTAGCTAACACCTTGGCTCTCTCTGCTATCCAAGGACCAGTGGTAGAACCCTCCTGCCAAATCAAGCTGATAACAGAAAGATGGCCTGTTTGGTTACTGACAGATAAAACATTGACAGCTGAAAATCTTGGCCGCTGTGTGCTGCAGGAATCAATTCCAGCGTCTTTACAGCCAGAAGTAACCAAGTAAATGTCAAGACTGCCAACATTCAAGTGCAAAGAGCGTGTGGGTGTTGAAGAATATAGTCTCTGAAAATTTACGTCAGAACTTGTAATATGGTTTTCCACAGATCTCTTGTTTAAAGTTGATGGGGAAGAAAAATCAAGAGCAATAAATTGATCCCAGGAACAGTAGCCTCCAGTGTCTTTGCCACTACTAAAAGGAAAACATAGTATTACCCTTGCATTGGGGATTGATATGTAAACTCGCAAACTTTCTGTTGATGACAGAGTTGTAAGAGCACCAGAACCTCTATTCACATCCCTTTTAGATGACCCATGAATGTTGTGGACCACCACAGATGACAATTCATCCTTTTTGTTATTCATTCCAATTGAACTTTCAACTTCCTTATAAAGATCCCATAACATATTGATTAACTGGAAGTTGACCCAGAAAACAAATGGAGGTAATTTTAATGAAAAAGAAGAAGAACCAGTAAAAGTGCCATGTGATTCATTTGCATTTACAGTAAACTGGCAACAAGTGACACCTGAGGTCTTGAGCAATGGAATTTTAACTATGTCAACTAGATTCCCAAACCGAACCTCAGCAGTTTCAAACCCACTAGGTTCATCTGAATCAAAAACTTTAGAAAATGGAGGGAGAAGACCTTGAACTTCAGCTTGCAGACGCTGAATTAAAACAGTTTGACTGTCAATATCTTTATCACAATTCTTCAAGTTAAAGTTTGATACTTCAGTCTGATCATGCAAATAGTCAGCAACCTCAATGTACTTCACTGTTCCATCAAACCTCATATCTCGAGGACAAACCTGTGTACCTTATCAGAATTCCATGTTAGTGACAAAGAATAGTGTAGAAACCCATTAAGGACAGACAACAAAATAGGAAAGAAGAGGCAAGTTCTCCAAGTACTATTATTACCTGCATAACAAGAAAAATGTCTCTGCATTCTGCACCAAGATAATGAACACATGGCCCACCACTGATCTGATCTTCATCATAAAAGGAGAAGACAATAGAAATTCCAGCAAAACTTGCTTTAAGATTGGTCTGAACATGCTGCTGTTCTGTAAATACAGTAAACAAAATAATAGATTTACTAACAAATGGGTGGATCATATGCTGTACAAACACTAAAATAGTGAGAAATAAATTTCAGACAATTCAATGTCGTAACACAACTTCAATCTCATATATGTAACCTGAATTATTTAAATCAATTATCTATATAATTTAATTTCAATTGTATTTTGACCAAAAGGTGTACTTCCCTTTTTTTCCCCCTTTTTGAGAGAGATAAATCAGATAAAATTTTATTGATAGAAAGAAGATAAATTCCTTTTTCACAATAAAAATAAATTAAAATTATATAAACACCCTTTGTATTAAGGGGCTGTATTTAATTAAATTCCACGACAACATATGAAAAGATTTCAATCTGTTATAAATAAGTAACACTATGTTTTGCACAGGTAGAACACAAGTCCTTTCCCCTCTCCTGACCTCACTCTCACCAAAAACCAAAATTAAAACAGACAACACCCACAAGTGAAATAAGATACAAGTGAGCAGGTGCTTAAAATATAAGTAACTCCAACCAAATATATATAAAAATATAAGATGCATCGACAAGAAATTGATGCAAAATTATAACAGCACATACAAAATTATATGCAAGGTGCCCATAAATGAGAAAAATTAGAAGAAAAATCTAGTGTTTATTTAGACATAACAGGGTACGAAAAAATTCATACCAGAACGAACATGTAATGACCCAGAAGCAAGGCTGGATGCAGCAGTTATTGCACTTAAAACAGAACATGTCCAGTTCCACACCCCACTGCTTCCTAAAGCTGACTGGGAATTTCTGATTCCATCAAAACATTCAAAGAATTGGTCCATGCTGCACATAGGCCAAAGTGATACATATTAGAAGCACTAGCATAAACCGAAAATACAACTATGAATGCAAATCATGCAGAAGGAAACATAGATACACAAGAACCAAGATAATTTGACATTTGATATACTATGTTGCAAATATGATTTAGTTAGTGATGCAGAATCAGCAAAGCTTTAATAAAGATGCATTATCAACAAGTGCGAGGTTTTAGAGCACAATCAGTCTCTAGAAGTTCTTTAGTGGGAAAGTCAGACATACTTTCTGTTACATCAATATTGATACCATTTTACTAGCACAAAAAGAATTACCAACCTCGCTCCAAGATCAACTTCTTGAATACCATCATTCTCATTCTTGTTGACAGGAAATGGTACCCAATCCATTATAAGATGTGAACTAGGCAGCATAGTTTCAGAAGCTGATTCTTGCCCATCAAAAGAAGTAAAATTGGTGGAATAACTGCCACATATTGGTATTGCCTTGTCAGTAGCAGTAGCAACCGCATGAGGAGCAGCAGTTGGTAGAGACTGGAAATGAGAACTCGAATTGAAGTAAAGAGAGTCTGATGACTTGTAAAACATAACATCCCTTCGATCCTTATCAAGCTTCTTACAAATTTCCCATGATTGTAAGAACCACTTAATTGTGCTCGGCTGAATTTTTAATTCTATAGGATCAATGCTAACATCTGCATCCACTTTGCTAATATCTAATGAACCATTCTTCCAAGGTATACTCAATTTTACATTCCCTGAAAATCCACCTCCTTTCCATGTCATGATTGGAGTAGTAGCATTTGACGGAGTGCCAGTTTGCTGATCGACGTCATCCATATGAAGAAGCTCAAGTACAGCTCCTTGAAACTTTACAAAATTTGTAAGACGACTTATTCCCAAAAAGCTCTCAGCTCTTGCATCACTATTTGATCCCGCATCTTCAGAAAGACAAGTTCCACATTCTGTTTCTAATATCCGAAGAACCAAAGTCCCACACAACCCCATCTTGTTTTCATCATTCTCTATACATGGATCAAACGCAACAATCAACTTTTTTATCCTTACATGGAAGCTTGTAAGAAACCATTTCACCATCTTTGCAATCATCTTAACACCTTCATGAACATCATTGGAAGTAGGTTTAGCAGCATTGTCAGCCATATCATCCCCGAACTGTCCAGAATCCGATTGCCTATCATTATTTCCCTCTTGACTGCCACTACAAGTTTCATTTCCAGCCCGTGAATCATTATCACGACAAGGAGCAAGCACAATCTCCAGTTCATCCACCTCAACCTGGCAACCCTTCCCCTTCCACGGCAGTTTAACAAGTAAAGAGCCAATGGAACCTTCTCTTATAATCACCGGTGTCGCCGCACCAAACTGGAAACATAAAGAAACTAAACTCTTAAGCCATCAACACTCAAAACCAATTTTATATGTACGCAGCACGTCCCTCAAACATTTAAAACCCTACCGATTTTCCAACTACATACATCATTCTAGTCCAACATTCAAAACTAAAACACCCTACTTATACTACTAGTTACAACATGAAAATCACTAAATCAAATAAAAACATAACTAATCCAACATTTAGTCTTCTTATGTCAAAAACATGCAACTTACACAAAGATACACAATACCATTTCCTAAATTACTAAATTCAACGCAATTCACCAAAACAAGTAAAAAATTTTCCAGATAAAATATATACATGCATGTGTGTCCGCGCGTGCAGGTCCCTTGCACATTTAAATCTCTATAAATGCTACTGATTTCCCAACTACCTAACATTCTTCTAGTCCAAATTTGAAAAACTAAAACCCTACTTATACTACCAGCTACAACCTGAAACATCACTAAATCAAACAAAAATATTAAAAAACCTAACAATTTAAGCTTCTCGTGTATTTCGTTAAATTCAACGCAATATATCAACAAAAACTGTAAATCCAACTATTAACATAACAAGTAAACAACTTTCCATATAAATTAAAATTCAAAATCCCTAAACACTAATAACCAAAACTTTTAAGCTTCTTGTGACGAAAACACACAACTTATCAATGTATAACAGTATAAGTATAACATCCTATAAATTTCATTAACTTTAACGTCCCAATATATCAACAAAACCAAAGACTTGACGCAATCTTCCAACCAAATTTCCATTAACATAGCAAGTAAACAACTTTCCAGATAAACTAAAACCGCAAAATCGCTAAACCCTAAAAACCAAACAAAATTGAATAAGACAAGAGGCAGGTACCTTCTTATTGAGGAAATCGACATTGAGAGCGACATCATAGAGCTGAATAGAGCCGTGAGTGAGCTGGACATCGAGCTGGTCAATATCAATATCGCCTAAAATGAATTGGCCGAGCTTCTTCTTCAAGAAGAACTTGCAAATTCTCTTAACCGCCCACCTCGACACCATCTCCTCCGCCGATTTCGCAATCCCCCACCCCCTAAACATCTTCGTTTTCGTTTCAATTTTTCAATTTGCGAAATTAGGGTTTGTGGAGAAACTTAGGGGTTTTTTTTAATTAAAAAGAAAAGCTCGTGATGGAAGAATCAACTTCCATCAAGAGCGAGAAGCAGAGAGAGAGAGAGCAGAGAGAGAGAGAGAGAGATTTGTGTTTGTTATTGTGACTTTTGTGTTTGCAAATAAACATGACATGTGTGATATGAGTCGAGAGGATGATGATTAGCTGACCCCTATTTAGAATGTTTTGTCCTCTGTTTTTGGGTTCGGTTTGTTTTTCTTCTGAGTCCGAGTTTATGGGATTGGTTAGGTCACTTTTTAAAATATATATATAATCTTGAGCCTAATCCTAATTAATTATTGTTAATTAAAACGTTTTTAAATGATGACTTTGCACTAGAATTGTCTTGGAGTTTTGCCTTCTATATTTAGCCTTCAAATTACATGTCATGTTACTATTTTGGTCTAGTGAGTTTATAAAGCAAAATTATGGTGCATGAACCTGATAATTCCAAATGAATGAATAATTTTAATTTTAATTAAATTTAATTTAAATTATTTGGTGACTATTGTTTATTTTTAATTCATTTTATCGGGTTAAATTTAATATAAATGTGAAAATTTTAAATTATAATTTTAAAGAATATTATATTTCTATTTAATTTTATATAAACGGATAAGAAATAATAAAAATTTGTTATGAGTAGAAGTCTTAGTTCTATAGTTGTACCGTAGAGATAATAATATTATTTTTATATATTTATTTTATAGAAATTGTATCTTTTTAATTTATTGGATTTCCGTCTGCTTTATAATTATTTATATAAAATATAAATGAATATAATTATCAGATAACTTGGATTTAAAACTAAATGAATATTCTTTATTATCAAATCATTAATATGATTGTGTACTAAATTATCAAATTAAATAAATATTTTTTATTGTCTAGTCAAAATGAAACACATAAGCTTATTTTCCAAGCAACTAACAATTACGAAGTCATATAGGGATTCCTTAGTCCAATAATGATCACATTATCACCAGACAATGGGAGTGTAAAGTTAGACAAATATTCTCTTCTCTATGCACTTTATTTACAACTTGACTAACTTTCATAAAACTGCTTTCCATGATTTACCAAAAATAAAAAATAGAAACATTTTAATATCTTTCATTTAGAATATATGTTTTCAGACTCTCTTCTCGTTGTCGATTAGTACGTCCAATTTGACTGGATCCTTACAACGCCAAAATTTTATTTCACGATTTTGTTACGAGTAGGGATCAGAGAATCACTCCACTTGTTTTCTTTGGTGGCTTAAAGTTGCAGAGGAACAAAAGGTGGGGCATAGAAATAATATAAAATGGTGTAGAAGTAAAAAATGGGAATCTTAGAGGTTTGCTTTTGGCGAAAGACAACGGCAGCAACGTGAAAGGAGGACCAATTCAAAATAGAGGATTCAGCGATTACGCCAACTGAGTAGTGGCCGTGTCGTTAGTGACGCTTATAAATAAAACAGGATAATCCAAAAAATATATATTATAATTTATAAAAATATCTATTTTATTATTTATATATTTATTTTTATCTAAAATTTCTTTAATATGAATAAAAATATTCAAAATATCTCTAAAGATATATAAAAGACGATAATACTCCCGATATCACAAATTGATAAGAAGTCATGAGGGATAAAATGATAATTTTTGTTAATTTTTTAATATCAGAATGATTTTAAATCAAAATAAAATTATAATGATAAAATTAACATTTTTACAAACTATAACATTATTTGGAATTATCCCATAAAATATTAGGGCTTACTATTCCTTGTTTTTTAAGATAAAATTTGAGTATCATAGCTTTAATATATTTATTGTAAGTTAATTCAATAATACCAATTACCATGTATATGATATAAATATCCATTATGTATAATTTTTATATTATTATAGGATATAATAAATGTGTATCCAAGTATTATTGAATGTAAGTAATGAAAATAGTAAGGGAGAAGGATTACATAAAAATTTCAATAAACTAAGAGCAAAATGCACAAACCCCCTGAGGTAAGATTCTTTAAAGATTCATAGTCAAAGTTTGGTTTTTATAACATAATGCCCCCAACATTAGTGTCTGTTAGTCAATGTTTAGTTGACCAAGGGTAATTTCGTCATTTATGAACCTATTTTATTTAAAAAAAATTAAAAAAAATATTTTTAATAATTCAATATCCCTCCAACAAA
>CM034465.1:29001766-29060937 GCA_019925255.1 Litchi chinensis | reverse complement strand
TTCTACTTTTTCCTTCACTGCTTCTTGCTTTGCCTTTCTACATTAGTCAGTCTCATTTACTATTTCTTTCTGGACTTCAAATTATTATGTTTGCTTTTTCGTCTTTTGTTTTTCGAAATTCTCAATTATTATCATTCTTCAATAGATTTTATAAGCTAGGATCGAACTGCTTCTTCAATTTCAACACCACTTTCTACTTTTTCCTTCACTGCTTCTTGCATTACCTTTCTACATTAGTCAGTCTCATTTACTATTTCTTTCTGGACTTCAAATTATTATGTTTGCTTTTTCGTCTTTTGTTTTTCGAAATTCTCAATTATTATCATTCTTCAATAGATTTTATAAGCTAGGATCGAACTGCTTCTTCAATTTCAACACCACTTTCTACTTTTTCCTTCACTGCTTCTTGTTTTACCTTTCTACATTAGTCAGTCTCATTTACTATTTCTTTCTGGACTTCAAATTATTATGTTTGCTTTTTCGTCTTTTGTTTTTCGAAATTCTCAATTATTATCATTCTTCAATAGATTTTATAAGCTAGGATCGAACTGTCTGCAGCTCTATCACTATAATACATTGCACAATCTCTTCCCTCTCTCCTACAAATAATTTCTTTTATGAAAATCCAGTTTAATTACAATAGATGAACATAAATTACTCGTGTAGTTTCTTTTTATTTGATGCATATAATAATAGTATATAAACATTGAACGGCAAATAAACGGTAACTGATGATGTATAGCTGATAAATTTCATCCAGTTGATGAAGAATTTTTGTGTGTATATGATCATAATGTTTCATTGGTTGTTTTTATATAGTACCAATAGCTGACTTTTGATTTTATTTTTCTTTGAAAAAGGTTATAATATGGTTTGTAGAAGTTTGTGAAGACTTATCAAGCTTAATCAAGATGGTCTGAAATTCTACTCTCCAAATATTTAGAGAAATTTATTCCTATAATATTGAAAGCAACTTCCCACATATTTTAATAAATATACATGATAGAATTTAAATTTTTATAATAAATATGAAAAAGAAGTGTACAATCTACTTAAACAAATAATAATATAACTACTTAATTAATAAGTAGAGTTTGTTTTAATTTTATTTTTTGATATTTCAGATAAAATTACCTTTATTTCATATCAATGCTCACTATCAAACTAATAAATCTATAATATATAAAATAAGTCTCAAAGACATAATAAATCTCGATGGTATAAAAAATAGTCAAGGAGGAACAAAATAAAGGTCAAAGATAGACAATAAATCTTGAAGGCATAAATAACTCTCAAGGCCACAAAATGTTTTGAAGGCATAATAAAAATCAATATGAAAACCTAAGAAATAAGTCTCAGAAGAGTAGTTATTTTTGTCCATAATGTTGATTACCGAAACACAAAATAATACAATTTTCAGTTACAACATCTATGATTTAAAAATAAAAAAGTAGTTTTACAAAAAATCTTGAAACATGAAAATCAACATTTTACTTAACAATATTAAGACTCATTGGGTTCATTTAAGGAGTGGTAAATCTTGTTTGATCTTCTATAAATCTTATTAGATTTGATCAAAGAATTGTGGATGTAATGATTTTCATATGAGAAAATAAAATTTTATTTAGAGAATATGACAATGAATGAGCTATCAAGCAGAAAGAAACATATACAAAGAAGGAAAAAAACCAAGAAGGAGATGAGTTGAAAACAAAAATTGAGTTAAATAAGGACATTTTTAATTTTACTTTCTTTTACTTTCTATTTTTTGATCTTCTGACTCTGGATCAGACAACTGTCGGAATCTAATTAAGATAAGTCTTTAACGCACAATCTGAAATATTGCTCCCAAAAGGTGGAAGAGATCTAACAACATTAAGTGAGAAAATTGCCCACACTATATGGACTATGATGTTCTAACCTTATCTGTTTGCCTTTTAGAAAGCTGAAGAGATGATGGGTTCACCCCCCTTGGTAGCCAATAAGGACATTTTTATTGTCCATTCTTTTAAGTGCCAAAAGTCAATTTATTAAATTCTCATTTTTATTTTTTTGAAACTAAATGAAACTTCTGTTAAAGAATAAATTTTTCGTTTTGGGCTAAATGATCACATACAAATTGAAATTTGAATACCAAATCAAAACATCTTCTTCTTTTTTCATTTCCTTGGGACCATGATCCCAAATCTTTCTTCTTACAAAACGAATATCGAAATCGACACAAGCGAGTCAACATTGATGGGCATTTTGTATGATTTGCTTATAAAATGGACAAAATATTTTGGAAAATTATTCTCATTTTTTTTTCTTTGAAACTAAATGAAACTTTTGCTAAAGAATAAATTTCTTTCTTTTTGGACTGAATGATCACATACAGATTGAAAATTGAATACCAAATCAAAAAATCTTCTTTTTTTGGTTTCTTTGGGACCATGATCCCAAATCTTTCTTCTTACAATATATCAAAATTGACACAAGGGAATCCGCATCGATGGGCATTTTGTATGATTTGCTTATAAAATGGACAAAATATTTTGGAAAATTCACAATATCCCACCAATATCATTGGAACACTTGTTGGATAGAGCTCGAAACCCTAGTTTTGATGCTCTATTGAGATCATGGGATCTTCAAAAGTGCACACTTTATTTTGATTTGATAAAAATAATGTGCGTGGATTCAACTACACACATCAACTGGATTTACTCGAAGATCCCGTGCGTCACTCGTACTTGTCAACAGTCATCCCCACGTACTAGTATTTGTTTTGTTTTATTACGTTGAATTTGATTTTCATTTTTTTTAATTGTTTTACCAAAGTAATATATAAAAAAGGTGACATTATTTATGATGAAATTTTATCAAAATAATAGTATTTTTATTTCTTATATGTTGTTCACATCAATCATGTCCAATAAAATGATATTTAAGTATGTAGATTAGATATTTTCCAATCAAGTAAATAATCAGAGATGAAATTATGTTATCTATCTTCAAATCAAATGGCAAAATTATGGTGAGTTCTTTTTACTACCTAAAATTTTATTTTCTTTGCTGTTATTTGCATTTTAATATATTTTTATTGAAAGGTATTTGGAAATGCCGTTATAAAATAATAATTGTTCCTTAGTGCTTCTCGAAAATTTGCCAAATAACTTTTTTATTGTTTGAAAGGAGTTATATAATAATTCTCCAAATTGATCAATCAAATATTTATTTAATTAAACTATATGAAAAATAATTAATTTAATTAAACTATAGAAAAAGTAAACATTATTGTATAATTGCGTCAATTTATGAATTAAGAGCATGGAATTTTAGGCACATCGACTTTCGATGCACTCACATCTATATATATATATATATATATCTCAGACTCTATCGTCTGTCACCTTTTGCATTTGTGGTTTAAAATTAAGAGAAAGCTAGCTAGATAAAAAACATCAGCTCCCAGTGCACATCTTTTTTTCATTTATCTTCTTACTTGTTAGGGGTGAACCAAAAACATGATCTGAACCAAACGTCCCGACCCCACCCGAGGATGTTCGGTTCGAGTCATGTGACTTGGAGGGCGGGTGTTCAATTCTATTTGAACTAAACTGATTGTTTTTCGGTTCGGTTCGATTCTGAGTATACAAAACTGAATCAAACCCGAAAACCCATAAGGGCTCATACATCAATTCGCATGTATCCTATATAAGTTATAACCCTAAATCAAAACCCCATTTTGCATCCATTTTGTTCTTTTTCGCAGCCAATCGTTGTCACCAATGCCCCATTTTGTTCTTCTTTGCCATTTGTCGATATCATTGTCGATCTCTTGTTATACTCTTGTCGTCCTAGGTTTTATTGCTATTTTATTTTCTAGATTTTTTTTTTCTAGTTTTTTCCCATTTTTGGCTAATGACAATCACCCGTCTTGTCAAGCTATCATCACCGAATCGTTCATTGACCCGTCGCCCAGTCGTCATACTCCTTTATCATTGGTTCGCCTCATATAAGAACCGAGAGAACCGAACTAACCATGTTCGGTTCAGGTTGATTACAACACTCATTTTTTACATATTTGGTTCTCCACATTGAGCATTGAACAAAAACTGGTTCAATTCGGTTCGATTCCAATACATCCTTTTGCCCACCCCTACTTCTTGATAATTTTCAATTTTTTGTGGCGCTTCAAGGTTCTTTACATAAAAACTAAAGAAACAAAAGTACACATGGTCTATTATCAAATCATAGTGATGTTAGAAACAGTTGTCGTCTCTCTTCTTTTATCAAAAAAAAAAAAAGTGTTTGTCTTTTATAGACTTACTTTTTCGGTACACCAGTATCTCCATTTTAGTTACTCAAACTAAAATATAGAACTTTCTGTGCTTATTTAGTGCGGAGATATCTGAAATGCAACTATAATACAAATATCAAATTTTGGTTGCCCGCGTTAGATACACAATCACACAGTAATATGATCTATCTATATCAATCAAGTGCATGTAATTGAATCTAGATATTGGGGTTGTTAGTACCAATTTAACATAGATCTTTCAAATTACCATATGCCTCCTGTAATAATGGTAATAATTTATATTTCTATTGTATAATTACAGAGCATGTATATTAACAAAAATTAATGGGATGAATTCACTTTTAATCCAAATAAAAAAAATTGTTTTTTGGTTCAAAAATTAAATTTATTCGTTTTCTCTAACAAAACTCTGTAGTTTTCACCCTTTTTAATATCTTGTAACATTTCATGTGAAATAAATGAAAATGATTGAAGTTTTTTCGTCAAAAATGAATAACTTTATATTTTTAGACCAAAAATGAATTTTAAATTTTTAATAGACACTATTTTTTTTTTTAATTTCCATAAAGTTAATTTCTTATAGTTAAAAAAATATTGTAATGGAATATTATCACTCACCCTAAAGTACAACAGAGGTTTCATTTTCAAGTAGTGTGGTGCACCTTCACATTCACTCTTATGATTTGAGGTTCAATTCCATTTAAGAAGCATTTACAGACAAATGTAAGAAGGTTATTTTCTTATATTGTGGGAATTGATTTTTTTTTTCTGACATATTACATGCACATATTATAAGTACGGTAACATTATCGGGCTTTCTTGATCATGGTTTTGAGACACAACTCAAAACTAAAACTCCTAAAAATGTGAGAATTGATATTAAGTATATAAATGTAAAGCTTAATTTGGATAAAAGTGTATCTCAATTTTAAAACATATATATACACTTCAAAGCCGAAGGTCCTCAATTACCACAAAGACAAAAATATGATTGTAACATATGTGGCCATCTGAAATCGTTGCAATTGCTTAGGGAATTCTACAAGTCTTTACGTCATTAATGATCCAAAGTCTTCAACAACTTTCAATACAAAAAGAAAAAATGTACTCAACTGTAAACTGATTACGCATAAGTTGCCAAAAAATCAAATAAATTGGATGGCCCAAATTTTATAATCTAATTTTCCGTGATTTCTTTGGAGGGTCAAGTCTCAATCTCATTCCCATGAAATTATAATCGACGACTCTTTGCTTGCTTTTGATTTGAACCATTCGAGCAACTTGTTGGGTTATGGGTTGAAAATCTAAACCAACAATGTCAATTTGTTAGCTGTTGATTGCAACTATTCAAGCAAGTCGATGGATTGGTGTTGAAAATCTGAACCAACATTTGGTCTACGCTCCACCTGCCTTGCCGTTTATTAATTGTCTTAATCAACACTATTTATTTGAATTAAATATCATTTATCTAATTGACCTTCATAGATTATTTACAATAAAAAATGAGTTAATGACTCCTAAGTGGAGTGGTGTCACTCCCACCCAACTTTGCTCTTTTAAACTTAGGGTTGGATTCAAGTGCTGCCTTTGCCCACAAGAGTGGACAATTTCCTAAAATGTCACATTAGTATATGGGCAGTTTTTTCATTTATGTGAGTTGTTCTCTCTCATCCATTTAGGAGTAAAGATCTAAACTGCACCCTAAATGCTTGTATCATGATGTCTCGATAATTATAAAATATATTTATAATATTTATATATATATCAAAAAGTCCTGATAGTTGTAAAATGTACTTATAATGTCAAAAAAAAAAAATGGAGTTAATGAGCTTTACTCCAAAAAATAAAATAAAATAACACTAAAAACAGGAAAGATGATTGAGCATAAATTAAGAAGAAATTATATCAAATGGTGAGAAATTTCAATTGGCTACATATGATATGTAATTTCGATTTGTCCTAGCAGATTTCTGATCTGTTACTAAATTTTTTATTGTATTATAACTATAGATATAAGAAAAGAAGGATTGAATTTGAAAATTTTCTAATGATATCCTAATTACATATGTCAACGAAGAGGCCTGTGACACTTGGGCCAAGTCTACATGATGAGGCCTGTGGCCCCAGTTTACATGAATGATATCCCAATTACACATATCAATGAAGAGGCCTGTGACACTTGGGCCAAGTTTACATGATGGTCCCAGCCTAATAGTTGGGGTTGAGTTCAGTGGTGACATATTTTCCACTTTGCACCCTCCACAAATTCTATTTGCACTCAGCAGCAAGCCTTCTATAATACATCCAATAAAAAAATTTAAAATTTGTTTTATTTGTGATTATAACTCATTTGCTATAAAAAATATTATTCTTTAAAATTTGTTGTATTACATTTTGGTAACTAAATTTCACCTAAAACTACTTTGTAAATAAATTATTTTTTTTTTCAAAGAACGTTAATGTAATATATTTACACGAGGTGTAATATAAACAACACATGTTCGAGTTTCGGCAACAAGTCCGCTTTAAGGTTTATGGGCCTTTTAAAGAAAAAGTTTTGGCATTCCCTTGCTATCAAGCCATGTTCGATGGTGGTTAGACAAAGTCGCTGAAAACTTTCTTTTTCTGATGCACAATAAAGTGCTTTAAAAATAAAAAATAGTACAAGAAAGATACAAATTTCTTCCAATATATTATAACGTCAGATGATGACCACTCCCTGCCAGTTTGAACTGGGATAATTAGAATGACAGGGAGGTAAGGAGGCATTAAAAAACTTGTATTTTTATATTTAATGCTGACACTTTATGGATAAAAAAATTATCGGGATCTACTAAATTAGATCATTGATAGCGTGACATGAATAACTACTCCCACAACTAAGGAAAGAACAACTCCTATGGAGAGAAGATACTCACAAAACATAAGAGATAAATCATTGATAATGCGACCAAATGACTATTTTCACAATCGGGAAAATGACAACTCCTATCAAAATGAGACTCACAACTCACATATGTTTTAAAAAATAAAAGTGGAACTTGACTCTTTGACTTATTAGAGTCAAGGTAAGTATTCATCCACTTCTACAAAGTGATTGTGTAAAAAAATAAAAAATAAATTAAAATATTTATTGATTATCAATATCAAATATCAATAAATCAAGGTAGTGTTTGTTGTGATACATACTCTAATCTCCAAACAAAGTGCCCAATATCATAGCAAAACTATGAATGAAACCCATGTACTGTACAAACAGAGTGGAGGTCTGGGGTAGCCCAGAAAAGGACACCCCACATACATTAATCAGTTATTCAAACTAGTCCTAAAAGGATAATCTCTTCAATTCCCATCTTCTGCCTCTACATATAAATACATAGATCCTTCCAATTTGCTAAAAACGAAACAAAATCAATCTTCCGCCTCTTCTCTCTCTCTAGGGAGAGCTCCAAACTTATTCACTAAAATGTCCACAACTAGGGGCACCAAGTTCTTACAAGGAACACCCTTCTTGTAAATATCCCCCAAGTGTGAATCACTCCCAATTCTTCCCCCCAAGAACACATCTACTCCTTCACAAGTCTTGCCATTCTCATCCCTTGTCATGCACCCCATAAAACCAATATCAGCAACTTGTACCTGTCCACAGCTGTTAGGACAACCTGTCCAGTGCATCCTCACTGGCCTTGTTACTGACACCAGCCTCTCAACCTCCTCAGTCACCTTCAAGGCTCGAGCCTTGGTCTCGATGATTGCCTGACCGCAAAATTGGTTGCCTGTGCATGCAACTAGCCCTTTCATTAATATTGGTGGTTCTGGTGAGAACGTTTCCAACAAAGGCTCTTTAAGCAAGGCTTCAAGTTTTGAGTTGTCAATGTTGGGAATTATGATGTTTTGCTCCACAGTTAGGCGTAGTTCGCCTGAGCCATACGTGTCTGCTAAACGAGCTAGCTCATCCATATCGTCTGCTTGGACTCGACCAACTGGAATGTGAAGACCTACGAAGCTAAAACCTCCTTGCTTTTGTGGATGCACACCAAGAAGGTCCCTTCTCTCCCATTGCTTGTGAACCAAGTCTTCAGAGGATGCTCTCTCAAGCTCTTGTTGGGGCATTCTCTTCACCACCTCTGACCTAAATCCTTCAATGCCCTGCATTTATCAGAAAACTTATAATTTCAATCACTAGAAGCACAAAGAAGCCAATAACATAACATTGAAGAATAACATATGATTGTATCAAGAACATCTCAGTAGAATTTACAAGTTCATCAATTAGCCACATCATTCGGGTTTTTTGCCTGTTCCCTCTGGCACCAAGATCCCTAAAAGTCTCTAATACAGCTTTGCAGAGAGGGATCACTTCATCAGCTGATACCCATGCATCAAGAGGGACAGCTTCCGCGCATCGCTTGGGACTAAAGAAACCACCCACCAGCAAATTGAATCCAAACCGTCCATCCTTTGTAGCAGGCATGTAAGCAAGATCATTGATGTGAGGGTGCTCATATAGATCATGGGAACCCACCACACACACATTCCACTTCCTTGGCCTGCTCAAATGAAAAAGAAAATATAAGGCCTTGAAAAAAGAGAGAGAGAGAGAGATAGAAAAACATTTTATGCTAAATTTAGTCATAAATTGAAACAGAACTACGCCTTATGTGACATTATGGAACTTACAAGTTGGTGATGGTGGGATTTCCCCGCGAATTGGCGGTGATGAAGTGGGATAACAAGTTGGTATAAGGTCTTGTATCAACAATTTCTAGTGGATCAATACCTGCAATAGGATTACCAACGGGATTCCTCACATTGTCCATGCCACTTTGAAGGCTTGTCAAGCCAACTTCAGCAAGACCTTTGAGTATTTCCGGTACATCAGGCAAAACCACCCCACGAATTTGCCAGTTCTGCCTGGTTGTCACATCAGCACAACCATCCTTCCCATATTTCCTTATCACACTAGCAAGATACCGCGTTTGCTCACTTGTTGTCACCCCATTTGGTAGCTTCAGTCTCATCATAAATCTACCATCTGAGCATCACCATTACAACAAACAAATCATCAATACAACACATTACATGTTGAGAAACAACCATTTTGAATCAAGTAATTACTTTCCCGCTTCAAATACAAATTAGGCCAAATTAGCAACTAACAAAACTAACTCTGCTTTACTATCTTGGCAAAGCCTAGATTCTCTTACTTTTTACTAGCTACAACATTGTTCTATGACAAAAAACTGAACTTAAAACAACAACTTGTCAATAATTTGATCAAAACTCAAAAAAAAAAAACTCAAATTTAACACTCAAAGATCGAGAAAAATGAACTCACAATGATGTTTTCTCCTGTGGAACAGACCAAGCCACTTGAGTCTAACATCAATATCATCCTTAGTAAGTTTATCTTTATGAATCTCCTCCATAGACATCTTGGCCAAATCTTCAATACCATTCTCCATGAAAAGCTTCATAGGCTCTTTCTCAATCTTAACCTTCTCTTGAGGGTTGATGCCACCTCTAAACATCTCCTTCAACACAAAGTAACCATCCTTCTCCTCCACTTTAGGCTCCAGCCTGTCTGCAGCCACCTCAACCGACGTAGCCGGGGCGACAGCAGGCGTGGTGGCGGCCAGGACATGAGTAGTCCTGGGGCGGGACAAGGGAAGAGAAGGAAAACGCAGGGTGGAGGAGAGTGAAGAAGATGACACGTTGGTTGATGAAAACATAATGTGAGAGAGTGAGGAGGGAAATGAAGAGAAATGAGAGGGGTGTGGACATTTTTGTAATGGAAAGAGAGGGGACCTTTAGAGGCAGAGGAGAGGTGAGGTGAGGTGAGGTGAGGATTGATTTGTTTATTCAGAAGAGACCTTTGGGAGGTGTTAAGGGTCAGTTTGTATTTCTATGTTTGAGGTTGGAGATGATGTTTGAGAAGCCGACAATTTGATTTGGTTTTTTCTTCTCTTTTCTAATTATTTACAGTCATGTATATCATATGAATACTACTAAACATTTTCAAATTCATATTTAATTAATATGATAACTAAATTGTCAATTTCATTACCATATGATTTATATAAAACTTTTTAAATTCATATACAGATAATATGGTACGTAAATTATTTAATTTGATTATGATATCAATATCATATAATTTTAAATTTAAATAAAATTTTTAACTAGTTTAACTTCACTCGTGGTATATTTCCATGTTTTTCAACTGCTATTTCTTGAACTTGAGTGATATTTTGGTCTTTAAAAGTGGTGGACTGCCGACAAGTGTCATGTGATGAGGGGGTTCGTTCATTTGGTGTTGAAAATTGAAATGATAGAATGATGTCGTTTCACGTTATGGTTAAGACAACAATAAGTTTTTTCAGGTCCAAACCAAGGGTACACGGCAAATGGGCAAATACCATGTGCTCTATCAGACAATATATTACAGGAAAAACTGAGCCAAGGTTTTCTCTTTTTCGATTGAACTCAAGCAAGCAGCCAGCTTTGACTTGGAGATGCTAATCCCGAGCGTGTAGTGTTATAGCTATGCTTATGCTTTAAGCCTTTAACCACTAATAGAATTGTGATATCACTAACCTTATCATTACTTTTTTGTGGGAATATTCATTTTAATCCATGGGATTTGACGATTTATTTTGTTGTTAAACATGAATACATTCTTGAAGTTCATGGTCTGTAAAATTTTCAAGACTCGTCAACTTGTTTTTTCTGAAATAACAAACTTAAAGAAGCTAAGTGATGAGTTAAAGAACAAAATGGATGGGTTTTGAAAACTTTAGAGGCTAAAACTTTTAATAATACATGTAATCAATCAAATAGTGGTATTACCCACCTTATCATTACTTTTTTCAATTGAAAGTTGACACTAAATGCGTTAGATATCTATTAAGACTTATCGAAATTAATTAACAGTCCAAAACTTATCAAGATCAAACATTATATATATAATCTAAAAATAGATATCAACTTGTATAATAGAAGATCACTACACTCACAATAAAGGATACCACCTTTGTAAGTTTATCAATTGAGTTTGGTAGAACTTGCACTTTCATCACTAAGTTAGATAAGGGAATACACAACCATATATACTAAGAGACTATGTGCATATTACAATTACTTTTATTTGATAAAATTATATCAGGCATCTATTTAAATTTAAAATCATTATCATAGTTATTATTTTTCAAATTGACATATGGTAACGCAATTATTTTAGGTAAGTGTGGGGAGTTTTTTGCTTGTTCTTGTGGAAATAAATTTCTGGGTTGAGCATTTATGTGGAGATCATGACTACGCCTTTAGTAAATAATCCCCTTATCTTTTTAAAAAGTTCTACCAAGTTCTATACTCCTCTAATCCATTCGGTATATATCTTTTTAAAAAAATATTGTTGGTAAAGGAAAAATTCATTAATTCAAATTATGATATAATTTGGTGTCTTTTCTTAGCTTGTAAGATAACGTTTAATCAAAGGAACAAGAGGGATTTTTTTTTCTTCTTTTTTTGACATATGAACCAGTGGGATTTTGTGCAAACTAATAATAGCAAATTATTCTTCAATTAGCATAAATAAAAATCTCAAAAAATTAGCATAATTTTTTTTTAAAAAAAATCAACTAGCTGAGAAGAAAAAGAAGAAGCAATAATGATGAAGAATCAAGACATAAAGAAATCATACCATTTTTTTTCTTACATTTAATACTGACCCGGGAATAACCGAAAGTAAGCGAGATAGGCACCAGTGGCACGACTGGAAGAGCAACTTCTATACGAGAGAGAATAATTTACATATGGATGAGAGAGTAACCCACATTAAGATGGGAGAAAAACTTACTACTTTTTCTTTTGGTGATTGGGTGTCGAACTTGTGACGAGTAGTGTGGCTATCACCCAAAAATCATACCATTTTAATAATAGTAGTACAACCAAAAACAATGTACTTAGATTATAGTGTATCATTTTAACTAATTAAACTATAACTATCTTAATTAAACAAATTAATGTGATGTCATTTTCACCAAAAATGAAACACCATGGAAGAATTACATCATTATTTTCAGCTCTAAAGTCAAGCGCTGGGCGCGTGGAGATGTGAAACAAAGGATCATAACCTTATGGTGCAGCCAAGAGTCACCGCCAAAGACAACTTTGACCACATTGTGTCGATCCAATGCATCATTCTACACGTGCTATGATTGGCTCTACTTATCCATTTTTATTTTCTTTTGTTTTTGTAATTTTTTTAAAAAAAAAGTCTTGGGCCATTTTATATATGTACTTCACAAATGGGTAATTATGTTAATGATGAATTAATTATAGATTACCTTGAACAGGTGAGGTGGCTTATTAAACTTGAAGAAGAATCTTTATTGAAGGTACGGATATTCCTTGTATTGTGATCTTGTTTCTTGCTAGCTTCTTGAGTTGCTTCGTTTGCTTGTCTACTTGTAATACTAAAATTTTGGAGTTATTTTGTTGTTTTTTCTAAAAAAAATATTGAAAACTTCGTTATTTCTCTCCCAAATTTGGAACAACAATTTACAATCACTGAACGTTCATACAAATTTGGGGAAACATCAAATTAGCTAGCCCACATATAAATCCAAAACCATCCTCAAGAATGAGGAAGTCAGGATGACCAGATGAATTGTCAAGCGTTTCTTCAATCGAGAAAAGGCTTGATATCTCTGTATCCAACCTATCCACAATTCAACTAAACACAATAACACAGAAACATGAAAAAAGAAAAAGAAAAAGATCAACAACAACATATAAAATAGACTATACAAAACAGTCTCCTTACACCAAAATGAAGTTATCTTCTTCAGCTACACCTTGGATCCCAATATTGGTGAATTGGAAGACAATCTTCCTGTAAACAACCAAAGCTCCTACAACAAACACAACATCCTTGAAGACCGTTGGTTACTCCGTCATAGTGACAAGAGAACACTTAGGATATGCCGCTACTACTTATCAATAAGGAAGCTTGAGTTGAAAGTCGATTTTCACCAAAAAGGGCAAGTTAACGACCACCGAACTAATAAAAAAAAATCGCAAAATCCCCTACCTGAAACAACAGAAGGGACTGAGACTCCACAGTAGACCTAAACCATTTAATATTTTGGTTTTCAAGGGGTAGATCCAGAAAAACTTTGGATCCACCTCATGAAAACCCCAAATCTATAAGAAGACAAGGAAGAGAAAAAGAGCAAGATTTGATTAAAAATCGGTTGAGAGTCGATCAAATCTATCGGGAGAAGAAGCTTGAAAGAGACGCTTTTAAGGCTTTCTCTCTCTTATGTTTTCTAGAGAGAGAGGCTCTTTTTCGGAATTTTGTTGCTTTTGTTTTGTAACCATCTTATACTGTTTTAAGTTAAGTTTATAATCTCAAATCCTAGAAGTTCCTAAAAACACACATTCCTTAAAATTTATTATAAAGTAAAGTATGTCATAAAATTTAGATGAAAGAAATTCACTTGAAAAAAAAAAAAAACATTTACATTTTGATCATCATATTACGTTAAACAAATTTATTATGTCATAAGACCATAAATTTATTGATATAATTTAAAAGTTGTCGATTTTCAAGATATAATAAAGTATTTATATATCGAAATCGGAGCCCCTGTTGAACCTTCCAATCTTTAAGATGCAGTAAACTATAGTCTTTGGCCATGTAGGTGTCCATGAGAGTTTAAACCTTAAATCTTGAGAGAGCAAAACCTAAAGCCCAACCATGTTTACTAACCACTCATAGGTAAGGCACATCATCCTTTCTAACTCCTAAAATAAAACATTTGCAAAAAATTATAAACCAAAAGTTTTCATATTAAAAAAAAAAAATGAAGAGTTTAATTGAAAGGAAAAAGAAATGTTTTTATCAATGAAATAGAGGAGAAATTTATGTAATGAAAGTATCTTTTATACATTTGTCCAACTTAACCTAAAATGAAGGGATCTTAGTACAAGCTTCATGTAAAAAATAACCAAGGATTCTGAACAAGTCTAGGTCCTCCCCTGGGGCATTTAAGTATTTTATGTTGGTATCTTTGAAGGTCATCTAGGTTAATAAAATAAAATTAAACCAACACATCAGAAGTCATTCCCAAAAGATACCTTAGAAAAGAAAAGAATTGTTACTTTGAATTAAAGTATCCTCCTTTTAACATAATACCAGGTAAGATTTATCTGGTAGGTATCCCCCATTAACGATTTATTAACAACAAATATAATGAAGTTAGGTAAGATTTATCTCTTAGGTATCCCTCATTAACAATTTAATAACAACACATATAATGAAGTTGGCGTAACCAATTTACTGGTGAGGATGCTGTTACTTTATGTGAAGTTGTAGACCATTGTAACTGCCAGACTATTTCCCACAAAGGGAATAGGATAGCTCATAGATTGACAACTCGGACTCTCTCCACTCAAGGAGACTTGCATTGGGAGGATATTAACCTCCATTGTATCTTTCCCGATTCATGTTAATGAATTCCTGTTTAATTTCAAAAAACAAAAAACAAAAAACGAAAGCTAATGAGGTTGAACACTTGCACTACAACAACTTGGTCCGATCTCTGCTGATCAGATGACGTTGTTTAGAGCAAAAGAAATACATCCGTAAAAGTAGCATGACAGTCTACAGAGTATAATAACCTAAAACTATACCTCACACATACATTACGCCTTGTCAATAGACTCGGACTAGTATTAGAAGATTCATCTGAAAACCAGACTTTTTGAGCAACAAACCTACACCTTCACACCCGTAAAAAATGATCAGTGATTTGGGGAATATCATGGATCGTTTTTTGAGATATCAAATAGCTCTACAATAATTTATCGTAAACAAAGGGTGTTTCAATCTGAACTGATATCTCTGTTCCATGTATGAATGATCTGCTACAAGCTGCACTAGAGGGCTTACTCCTAGTAGTAAGACAATGGTATTTTTGACATCATACCCTTTCCTATGCTCTACGAAAGTTCCATACTCCTTGGAGAAATGGAAATAATACAAACGAAAATGCCTCGAGCATTTCCACGAATGTCTCAGCTATGCTGAAAGTAGTAATCTTCAATGCTCAAGTTTACTGCTTCAATCTACACAAATATGACTTCAAACTTTGCACAGGGTTTGTTTTCTATGTGACTTCTAAGGTCAGCATCCCCATCGAATTTGAAGGTATATAAAGCCTGTCTCTGTGTCAAGCCAACAGGATATATTCTGTAAATTTTTAGTTCATCCCCACCTCTTATGCTTGCAGGTCTTTCCTGCTTCCATATCGGCACATGTTTCAGAGACTGGAATTTCATCAGGACAGAAGATTCCAAGGCCTTTAGAGTCAGATTCCCAGACCTGCTCATCAAAAAAGGGAAAATAAGGACTTCCTGCACACTTGGAATTCGAGATTAGGTAATGCTGGGCACCACCTTAACATACAAGAATTATAAAAGACAAGATGTCTCATGCTTAACATGGATCCAGCACAACAGGGAAGAAAAAGGCTGATGACATAACGGCCATGCATCCTTCTCTATTGGGTTTAATAGCGTACAAGTAAATGAGGCATTTTATTTTTTCATATTACAAAATCAAATGCACCAGAAAATTTAACATGGCAACTTTCAATTATTATTGGTATGAAAAAACATATGCACAGTGCCTAAAAAAGCTGAAGAGTACCTCAAAAATATGGATTCCATCTTAAACCTCCCCCTTTCCCTAAGATACAAATGGTACACCGTTTCAGAGCCTCTAGTGCACTTGCACGGGCGTTTCCTGAACTCAGGGCCTTTTTCTTCCTTCTCCTGAATCACTGTTGCCAGGTGAATGCAAAGACGACACGACGAGTGTACCGCAGCCATATCCACAAGCGCCTTGAAAGAATCAGAGGGGCCCTCGTACTTCCACCTGGATATCTCATTGTTAAGAAGATCCCTCATAAAATGACTAGAATAGAGGGAATAAGAAATGAGCAACAATAGCTCCACCAAGGATACCGTAAGTATAGTTAATTCACTCAGATTTTCTAGATAAGTTTGAACCTTACCTTAAGGTCTGATTATATGCATCAGTAATTTCAGCTAAGTATTTCATTTTATTCGCAACAATCTTAACATCTTCTAGCCCCCGAATATGTAAAATTGAATTAGGAGAAGGGGCATACTCTTGAATATTTGGAGCACCAACAACCAGAGGAACCGTTCCTATAAGATTTTATACCAATTTTATCATCAGAATCATGAAAAATTTTTCAAAAGTTGAGTATCAAAATTTAGATAGGATTTTCATCAATCATCCAATACCCAAACTTCCCCTACATAAATGATTCATAAAAAAGCTACTAAACATTTGAGAATAAAAATTAAAAACTAAAAAATTAAAACAAATGCTAATTTTTTCAATGCAAAACCAATATAGAAAAGGATTTCAGAATTTTATTAAACTTGCTGCCATAAAAGTTTAATGACTTCCATCTGAAATACACCACTCTTTAATACATATGTATATATATGATGTGCGAGAGAGAAGACTAGTCATCGTACCAGCAACGAGAGACTGGAAGAATTTTTCAGTGACATAATACTCCTCATTGGAATTTTCAAAAGCCAAGCTAAATTTATAGCGCTTCAGAGTTTCCACTTTGTCCACTGCTTGCATCATTGAAACAGAATGTTACGAACTGATGTATATCCAGAAGAATATATACAACATACTAAGAAAAACGCTAGGGTCCCTACCATATAACCAAATCAATCATAATATACCCACTCATCCGTCAGCAGATTTGAACCCACATAACATACATAATTTCTATAGGTGCATAACAAGGTAGGATGAACCTTATGCTACACTGACTCTTTAAAATGTTACAGGCTTCCTAGCAAAACTGACAGATTCCATCGACTTCCCTTGCTGCTATCATTACAATGCCAACAAACCACCAATTTATTTAAATGGAACATAATTTACCAAAAAATTTTCTATGCTCCAGAAATAGAATGCAAAACGCATCAATCCAATTCTCTGCAGTTCAATTCAACTCTAATTATAAAAGTTCTAAAATTCTAAATACATGCTACCAAACACAACCAAAAAAATAAAAATAAAAAGGTTTATGAAATATTTATTTGATTTCAACAAACTCTTGCTACTCAAAGATACTTAAATTTCTGATATACAAACACCCTGAAAATGAAGGCTCGCATTCTCATACAATCAGGACCAGGGCAGTGGACTAAGCTGATATGAATGTCAGGTTGAATTTAGAAAAGTTACAAACCTGAAGTTCCACAACAAGAACAGACACTTGGTAAACCAGAAACCAATTGGAACAGAAATACTACAGCATAAACTTCAAGCAGTCAAAAGAACAAGAAGCATTATACACTTAAAAATAAAATTCCAAGAGTGAAATGTCATCAGAGATGCTATATTACAAAATTACGTGCTAGTTATCGAACAATAAATCATGAATTATTACAAAATTTACTTACACGATAAAAATCCAATAGTGATTAATAGCGACTAACAAGTTGAATATGCAACACTGATAACAAACAAAGAGGTTTACATGCTAACTGCTAAGCCTTACACTGGAAAACAGGCAAGGACAAGATTCAACAAAAATGTAATAACATTGTCCAGAAAAGCAATGAAAACATGGACATCTAACAGAACACCAAGATTAACCCTCATCAGACCAGCATAAGATTTCTGCCACCAACTGCAGCACTATAACCAGATTTTCCTAAAAAATCCTTCTTATGCAATAACTCTAAATAACCACCTTTAACTTCCCACATCATCTTATTATCAAAAATCTCAAATCTCCTGGACCTTATGCATAACCACAATCACTGCAACTGTCACAACAATCTTTCCACCACTGGTACTAAACTATGATCCGGACCATCACATGCCATTTCATAATTTGACCTCCAAATCCCTCTCAATAGTTGTACAACTTGAATTCTTTGCAACTTTTTCGTCCTCTCCCTCCCTCTTCTTTCTCACAAGTTTCTAAGCAAATACTTGCCAGTATCCAACTAATAACAACCACACCGAAAAAAAATAAAAAAAATAAAAAACAACAACAACAAAACTACATAATGTAACTAAATTCACGAGAAGATTCTCAATTTTCACATAACCACAGCACTATAAATGCAATCAACTTGAAATTCGATAATCCATTCTTTGTTTCCCTAACAGTTAAACACCTATATGTAAAACAAAAGCAGTAAAATGCAACACAAAAGACCAAATCAAAACTGAAGCTAGCTCCTCCACAAGTGAAAACAAGAACAAGAAAACAAAAACAAGAAATCTATATTAAAATAAATTCAGCTCCGCTAATAATGCAAAACAAAAAAAAGAGGAATTCGAAGAATCAAAAGGAAGGATTTGCGATTCAAGATTGGAGGAAAACTTACGCGAAAGACGAATCTGTTGAGGAAGAAGCGAGCGACAACGAAAGAGAGAGCGAAGTACACGGCGAGGAGGAAATGCTAGGCCTGAGGGTGTCCGGATGGGCTCCAGATCGAATCCATGGTGAATCAATTCCACAGCAAAGACGCATCAATCAAACCGAAATCTCATGCGTCGAGAATATGACATTGTTTCAGGTTTGATGATTTTTTTTTAACCTAATTTTTAATTTTGTTGTTAGAAGAGAGAAATGAAAAAAAGAAAAAATGGAGAGACAAAAAAAGGAAGGAGGTCTGGGTGTGGGTGTGGGTGTGGGCGTGGGAGTTTGCGCTTCAACGTTTTTTAACAAACAGAAAACAACTTTGTTTTTTGTTGAAAAAAAAAATTATTAAAAAAAAAAAAAAAAAAAAACTTTTATTTAGTTGTTAAGAAGAAAAAATAAAAAAAAAAACATTTTTTTTAAGGGTTAGCGCCCCAAATTGTGGGGCCGAAGGTTCCCCGAATCCTGTTGTTTTTTTTTAAGGGTTAACGTTGTTCACACATAATTATAATAATAGTCGTCATCATCATCATCATCATTTGTTTCAAATATATTTATTATTTTCGAATAACTTACAATATATATATATATATTTTTTTCGATTAAACACACACACACATGTAAAAACAACACTACACGTCATCTAAACAAAACTAGCAGTAATATATTACACACACCTATGCTAGTGATATGGGATCCAGAGAAGAAACACCACCAAAGCAGCACCCACTCACCATACTACTTCTACTTAACAATTTCTGTTTTTCCATTAACACACACATGTAACAATGTATTTTTTTTTTATTAACTATCCAACGCTCATATAAATTATATTTGATCTTAAAATAGTTATAAGATAATATATTTTCAGAATTAGTTATGATTGCCACTAAATAAGATCTACAATCATTTTGTGTAATTCCACTTTTCTCAATTACATAAAGTGAAGTTATATATAGTTATTATAATACATACATATATATATATAAAGTGAAGTTGATTAATGAAGCAGAAAATTAAAAAATATATATATTTCAGGTTAATAAGATAAATGAATAAAGGTAAATACATAAATATGTCAGGTAGAAATAAATAATGTTCTAAATATGTTAGGTGGAAAAAAAATTTATATTTCACAAATTTGTCTATATCTTTAGGAAGTCATGATTGATAATTTCATACAAATTTAGTTTAAGATTCGATCTTAAAATGATAACCAATAAAATGTTGTGACAATAACATTTATTTTTCGAATAGAAAATAAATAATTATTTACCAGTATTTTTGGGCTTAGGCATGTGTGCGACAACTATCATAACTTATAAATAATCAACTTAAAAAAAAGTAGATAGGTGTTTAATAAATTAGTTTTATGGATAAATCGAATTAACAAGAAACATAAGGAAAATGTGTTTGGTAATTTTAATTCAATTATTTTAAATGACTAAATTGTAAATAAATTTTATACACTATTTTTTCAAGTTAATATTATTAATCAAGATTTTTGTTTTCATTTTTACTCTTTTTTAATTTTATTTTTCAAATTTTGTTTTTAATTTTAAATTACATACTATTTAAATATAAATGAATAAATCATTATAAATTATTTAATTTATAATTAATTTAATTTAATTTTTATCATAATATTGTTAACTCATAACTAATATTATGATTAATGAATTTCTTTTTAATATTTAGTAAGACAAATTGCATATACTTTGTTATTAACCAAACGTTTTTTTATGTACATTTTTTTCTTTTTCTTTTTTTTTTGACATATTCTTTTTTCCTTTTTGTGTATTACCCAATTGGAGCATATTTAGTGTAGTTTAAAAAGTAGTTTATCTCATTATGTTCTAGCAGACCTAACTTGAATGTTGTATGACTAAAATTACAATGTTTACTTTTGTCTATTTTTGTTAAGGTTTCTTTTTATTTAAAAAAACTTCAAATATAAATGTTGTGCACCTTTTCTGATATAAGACTAATGTATCATCTTAATAATTTGATAATTTAACTAAACAATATACAGGTTCAAAATGGTTTCTTTAGAGTAATAACCCGACACTCCTATAAATTAAATCAAAACTTAAAATAGTTACATACAAAAATTATATGGCAATATATTTTTAAAATTAGTTATGATCGTGACAAGATCAACAATCATTTTCTACCTGTTAACAACTCATTTAAAGTGAATTCGATGAATAAAGTAGAAATTAAAAAATGAGTTCTATTAAGGTTTATAAGATAAATAAATAAAGCCAGATGCATAAATATATTAGGTAGAAATAATGTTCAATTTTAATAATATGTCTATTTATTTAGGAAGTCATGATTGATAATTTGAAGTAAATCTAATTTTAGGTTAGATCTTAAAATGATCATTAAGAAAATATTATGACAATAACATTATTTATTCAAATAGAAAAACAAATAACTACTTAGTAATATTTTGGGGCCTTAAGCTATGTTAGGGATTGTTGTGGCTGGCATAACTTATGAAATAATTAGCTTAAAAGAAAAGTAGAAAGATATTTGGTATATTAGTTTTATGAATAATCAACTTAACTAAAAAATGGAAAACGTTTTCGATAAAGTTTTTTCAGGATTAAGGATGAAACATTAAATCATGATAGCATGCAAACTTTCATATGTTTCTTCTTAATTTAATAAAATTTTCAACTCATCTTTTAAGTTGCAAAATTTTAACAAGCAACCACCATAGTTTGTCATGACCATAGTAGCAAAATAAATTGAGGCCTAAGTTGTGAACAATCTAATCTCTCAGTCCTTGCATTATTAAAAAAAAAAAACCACGACCATTTTGAACAACCAAGTTTTCCTCTTTTTTTATTTATTAATTTATTATTTTTTTATTATTTTTTTAAGTATTACATTAATTTAGGGCGAGAGAAGATGACAAATATCCAAACTTATAACCTCAAAAGTGGAAATGTGAAGAACATACCTTTTTTTTCTTTTTCTTTTTTTTTTTTTGAAAACTTATAGGCTCAAGATTGCTTGTCTTTTCTTCTTAAAATAAGTGAAGCCATTCACCCTCATTACAACTGATTTCAACCCAAAATTTCTTGCCCTTCGTCCAACATGTTCTGCAGTTGCTTCAGCGGCATACCGTGATAGTTTTGGACCCCCTTTCAATTCCGGCAAACACCCAGATGAGGCACCAAGCTTCTTATTCCCTTTAGAATCCATCACAGTAACAAAGGTGTTGTTACGCAACATCTTTATATGGACAATATCAGCATTTTGCTCCACATTATGGCGAGTAAAATTAGGAGACCACATATATTTCTTCCCATCCTCCTCCTCTACAACCCCTCTCACGAAATCCATAGGCCTCGAATTCCTGCCAGGTTCAAAATTCTTCAGACTCGTGGAATGGATGAAGCTCCGTAAACCTAAAGCATACAGAGCAGACACGTTCCCCTTCGCAGTCAACGAACACAAATCCATGCCTGAACTTCCCAAAACTCGTGGTGGCGTTTGTTTTGCATTCCCTACTCTTGCAACATTCCGTAACGAAAAAAATCTACGTTTCTCATTCTCTAAATGAACTGCAAAGAGAACACTACTCTATCAACATCTACCCAACTGAAACGAAAATAGGCAAACTTGGGTACCTCATAACCTCTAATGTTTTTCTATCATTTCCTAGTTTGCTGGACCAGAAATTAATTTTCTCGTCTAGAACAATTTTTCATTGTTCAATTCATGTATCCTAGGTTTGAAATTCAATTACTTCCTAGATAAAATCTCTAAAAAAATAGTTTAAATTAAAGCGATTATAAACCCTAACAGGAGACCAATTTGGGAAATCATAAACTACCAAGGCGATTCACACACAAATCAAAATCCATATCGGATTCTGAAATGGGAAAAAATTCATAAATTTTGTGAATCGATTTTCTTCGCCTAGACAGCAACCAAAAAATAAAGCATGAAAAATAAATTGAAAAAAAGAAATGGCCTTACCAGGAAAATATGAAGATGCTGGCGGAAGTTCAAAGACGTTATTGAGAGCGCCATAGAACCGGTGCAGATATGTAGCAGTGAAAGAACGAGCTTGACGAAGTGAAGAAAGGGATCGCATTTCTAGGGTTTTCACTCCTCTTGATTTTGACCGATTTGTTTTTTTTTTTTGGGTTTATTGTTTTGGTGGTTCTTTTTGGAAGAAGAAAGTCTAAGGCCAATCCGAGCCCGACCTAGGCCCAAGCCCAAGCCCATTTGTGTTGGATTTGTCAAGCCTAGTTTAAGAACGCCTTTTTTTTAAAAAAAAAAAAATTATTTCAAATAATTCGAATTTTAGAGGGTAAACTAGGACTCGAATCCATAACCTTAGTGTAAACTATATTCTGCTACGTACCTTATTACTGATTATCGGTTTTTATTTATTTATTTATATATTTATTTTTTGTAAACTAACATCGAATGAATCATAGATCTATCAGGATCTACTATAATAAATCAATATCTGCACAATCTAGCCTTTATAAATGAGGAAAAAAAACTACTCTAATAATACAAGCAGAAAAATACTCTTATAATCTTATAAAATTAGCTTAGTTGAAATGGAATCCACCATTTTATTGAATAATGATGTGCATGAGCACATATATTAATAAATTTATGTGTACTGAAACTATGGGGTTTAAAGGCCATTTTTAAGGTCCAGCGGCAATATTTTAACTTTAGCAAACGTTTTAATTTTTTTTGAGTTCAGCCCTAATTTTTTCAACATTCGACTTTATAAGAACTCAGTTTTAATGATACTTCAAATAGAAGTGAGTTTTGTATTTTTCTTATACACATCATATTTAAAACCGAGCATACAGTCAAGAGAGTTGAATAAGTATATTATATGATAAAATCATGTCATCTATAATTTGTTAACATATAGATTACACTATTCTACTTTAATTTGTTAAAATAGAATATTTAACATCGTCATTGAACTATCTCAATAGAATTAAATAAATAACCAACTCAAATAACGTTACATATATTAAATTTGAGGGAAAATCAAGCCAAGATATCATCATGCATGATTAAGATTATATGATCAGTCATTAATTCTATATAGGAGATTGGTTAGCCGTTAGCTTTATATAGATCATGTGCACATGGGCATGAAGACATCTACCTTGGGACATCAGTGCCAAGTATTTTTCAAAGATAGAACCAATCCATGTTAAATTAACATCAGCTGAAAGCTGATTAGTATTGAAAGGAACAAAGTTTTAATTTAAGAGACATTTGAGCTGGTTTAGAATGGACATAACATGAGATTGTTTAAAGATATTGGAAAACGACCAGCAAGTTATTGGTTCTATATATGGAAAGTTTGGCATTGAAGTTGGTGCTGGAAGCTTCAGGACACGTCTTGATGCCGCCCAATTATTGAGGTCTAAAATGGAGTATTACTCCAACCAAAGGACTTGTAAAGTGGTTACGTTCCATTTGAGCAAGACATTTGTGAATTTGAAGTAATTATGTGCTATAATTAAATGATCATATCATGATCTTGACTGGCTTACATGCTACAATTAAACGATCGTATCGTGATTTGGTTGGATTAAAGATAGATGTCATAATTTGTGATAAATTGGAAACATCTGGAATATGATTTACATATGAACGAAAAATATACAGATAAATAATAAGGTAATAATTTAAAGAAAGATAATGACTCAAATGAAATTCGTCCAATATAAGTACATGCTTGTTATCACATCCAGATCACTATTAGGGGCCAAGCTAAGAAAATCATATTTGGGGGGCCATTATAATTAAAAAAAATTATACGAGAGAGACGTCAAAGTGTAAAGTTTTCAAATTCTAGGAACAATTCATATTTCTTCAAATAAAACTTCAGAAAAGTTTTGAAGGAGGCAGCCCCTCTTTCCCTCTGCCACTAACTATCATTTAGATTAATATTACTGTAGGTAAGGCATTGCTTTGTTCGCATTGATTTGTGCCAAGAAATGTGAATTATCAAGGTTGAAAAGAGTCCTAACTAGATATTGGAATTCTAAGTGATTTCTAATAATGTTGATACTGTCAATAAATGATCATATCAACAATGAGAATATTGTCTTTCAAACCAAAGTAGTTCTTAAACTTACTTTTACTAACAATTGACCCATCTTTTGCTTTCCTAAACTCCTTGTTAGCAAAATAACATTTCTCCGTATTTTGAAAGTTGATAAGATTTTTTTTTCTTTTGTTGACATAGTACAATTATATATTACACATACAATAACTATTTGTAAAACTCTTTTGATTGGAGCGCTAAGGCATGACCTAAAATTAGAGCTCCCATAATTGGGAGTAAACAAAGACTTTTAAGCATAAAAAAAAACAATTTGAAAATTATCCACATGTTATTAACGGAAGGAGTACGCATTAGAATTTGTGACTTTAAAAACAAGGCACAGATGTGGAGTGGCTAACACTACACCACCCTGCCATAGCCACCCCACCTTGCGCAATAAGAATTTTATTTGGGTGCATACACTCATATTCATTTTGCAGATCACGTTTGATTTTGCTTATATTTGAAGCATGTCGGATAGTTTTGACCCATTAAAAGCTTTGATAATTAAATTTTTAGACATGTGATTTGATAATCATTATGTTTGACTCGAAATTAAAATATTTTGAAATGGTCTTATTTAGTTGTAAGCTTAGGTATTAAAAATAATATTTATTTTTCACAAATTCCTTAATTTTTATTTGTAAAATAAATGTGAACATATTATTTGTTAAAAATATAATCAATTAATTTTTAAAATTCCACATGGGCTTTCCGTGCCTTTTGCTTCCAAATTATTTATATTATTTAGTTTACATAGTTTGTGAGTCAATTGGTGAAATTAAAAGTTGGGTAAGATCTTTATCTTTGAAGTGTCTACTGTTGGAATAAATGAGACAAAATGGATAAGGGATGAGTCCCTTTTTTAAGTTTAGGACTGTTCATAGCATATTGTCCTTTATTTTTAGGTCACCTCCCCGACAGTGCCTTCAACAATATTTGTCTCTTAAAAATCAAATAATGGGACCACCGTCAAGAGGAAAATACCTTCAAAACCTAGAATGTCAAAGAGGGAGAGGCAACGGGTTCAATTGTTTTGGACAAGTGCTTCGTGTCATACACTTCATATTTAAATTACTATCGTATGACATAAATTGACATAAGTAAGATGGATAAAGATTTATTATCCACCTTTAATTCAAGTTGGATTTTGTGATATCAGTGAAATTGAATTGATTATTCATATTATATAATATAATCTAATTGAAACGAAAATGTATAAAGTATTTATAACATGAGAGAAATTAATTGTTTTTTTGGAAAAAAAATATAATTAAACTGATTATTCATATTTAACATAATTAAAAAAATTACATGATGCACTTATGGTATGAGAGTAACCGAATTGACTACCTATATATATATATATATATATATATATAATTAAATAAGGTGGGGGGGGGGGGGGGGGGGGGGGGGGGGGGGGGGGGGGGGGGGGGGGGGGGGGGGGGGGGGGGTGGTGTGTGGTGTGGAAGCATGATTGTTGTATTGGATTTCTTGAAATGTGATGGTATTTGGTCTTGGTCCCGCATACCAAACATGCACAAACCCTTTGCTGCCCTAAGTAGTCTAGTCGCCCTCCAACTAAGGGCACCTCTGTCCTGTTCAAATTCAACCAATGAGGTTATGCACACGTGGTCTTTTTGAGACCATTGCTGCTAACCCCCCACGTGAAACAATATGCACTCTCAAACCATGGACGTTCATTCACCTTGGCGGTGGGTGGCTAATTTGTACAACCATTCCTCATTTATTGTTATGTCAAAATCATTTTTTTTTGTTTTTCAAGAAAAATTTAATAATTTAAGCATCAAATTAATTCCTACAAGTTAATATGTGTGTAAAGAATTTATTATCGTATCTTTCCAATTTTTCTGCGATAAAAATCTAAGTTATAAAAGTTATCTTATTACAACCTAAAACTTCATTATCTACACAATTACAATTGAAAGCTCATTAACCTTTTGTTGTTAAAGTTTTAAACATTCTTAAACCATTAAAATACAATTTAAAAAAAAATTATTTTGATAGGTTAATTTAATAGAAATTAATTAATTATTTATTAACCTTGTATGATATCTAACTAGATCATGACTTAAATATAGATATATTTAAATAATTGTTTACTTATCATCGAACACTGATACAAATAATTTATTCTTAACTATCAAGAAAAAGATTCATGTACTTTTATTAGTCAATTCGCTTATACATCCCTTCCAAAAATAATGAAAGTTCATTTATACCAATGGATCAAGAGCTTTGCACTTAATCTATTCATCAATGCACAATAAGAAGAAAACTCCCATATGAAGATTTTAAAGTTTGTATAAGACTTCTTTAAAATTGTTACATTTAAAAAAAAAAAATTATGGCTATCAATATGTCATGCAATTGCTTTAGTTTGTTACAGTAGGAATAAGTAAAGAAAAAAGAGACACATGACGTGTATTGGAGAAAATATGAAGGGATGCAAGAGGGGTTAGAGAGAAAGGAAGATGGAGAAATACATAAATTTTGACAATTGCTAGTTGGAGTAAAGAAATTGCTAATTCATTGGGATCTTTACCTTAATACACACACATATATATATATATATATATATATATATATCACTTACAAAGTAAAAAGCCATAGATGAAAAAGTAAATTAGTCAATATTATACACAATAATCGTATTATATCTAAGAAAAGATCAATAAAATTGATCTAAATTACAATTACTTCTTAAGAAACAAAATTTCCCACTAGTCCTCTCTCTCATTACATAATATTAAATACATCTAGAAGCTACAATTACAAGATCCAGAAGCTCCTTGGAGCTCGCTAATTAACATATGAGATTCTCATGAAAAAAAGGGAAAAAAAATACTACTAGGATTTTGTTAGGGGAAATTGAAGGAATTTATTTGTGAGAGGGAGCGAAGGCTATTTTTCGCAGCAGACATCTTGTTTGGGAGAGCTTGACATTGACTCTTTCCAAAATCTGGCTGGAAGTCCTTGTCGAGGGACTGGGAATGGGGCATACTCAATCCCACTTTGGGAACCCACCACCTCCCACCTACAAACAAAGCAATTATTATTGTCACACCCCAATAAGAAAAAATGGCATTCTCAAATTTATATTCATCATCATTCGTTGTCCATGAAATCGATTTTCCATAGTTTTGATATCATTATTGAACAGATAAGAATAACAATTAAATTAAGTGCTCCTTTATCATGTTGCAAGTGTTTTATATGAAAACATTTTAAGGATGTAATATTCTAGAAGACAATTTTAGTGAATATATCAGTCTAATGAGTGTGTTACGCAATGAAGTTGATGAAAATGTGGTACCTAAATTTGGTGAGAAGATGGTGGATTAAAATGAGAATCTCCAGCTTGGCAAGGTGATTACCAGGGCAAGCATGCACTCCCTTGCCAAAAGGCATGAAGGTATTGGGTTTTGGGGCTACCTGCATCCACAAACAAAAGAAGAAAAATTTGCGACTTAATTTAGTCGTTAGTGGTCAATTGTGCACATGTGCACGCTTGCTTTTGATGGGTAAATTTTGGGTAAATCAAATTGAGCTTTCTTGATATTTAACATATTTGTCTAAGAAGATTCACGAAAATTTTAATAAAGTAAGTTTTAGGAAATTTCACAAATTGATAAAAAAAAATTAATAAAATATGAAACTATTTAGATTCGTTCATAGTTAAATCACATTTTTCAATAGTTATTGAATATTGATCAGAAAAATAATTGTAAAAGATCTAGATAGTTTAAAAAACTGAAAGACGTCTTCTAAAATACATAAAATTCATTAAGTACCCTCTACAAAAGAGATTATATTATTGTCAATGACAAATACAAATTCTTTCACATGCTTTGATATTTTATCTAAATTATAGAGTAAAAAGAGTGGCCAACAAAATTTATCCTTTGAGTTACGTTACACACCTCAAATCTAAATGTGTCAAAAACGTGAGGGTCAGGAAAGAATTGTAGAGGATCTAGATAGTTCAAAAAATTGAAAGACATCTTATAAAATACATAAAATTCATCAAGTACCCTTTATAAAGGAGGTTATACTATTGTCAATGAAAAATATAAATTCTTTCACATGCTTTGATATTTTATCAAAATTATAGAATAAAAAGAGTGGCTAACAAAATTTATCCTTAAAGTTACGTTACACACCTCAAATCTAGATGGGTCAAAAACGTGAGGGTGAGGGAAGAATTCTGGATTGTGATGGATGTTCCTAAACAATGGCATCACTTTCCAACCCTTGGGAATCATATATCCTGTCCATTTAAAAAAATAAAAGTTAGAATATAAAAACCTTTTAAATTCATATCCCATCTAGAAGATCAAAAAGTTACATAGAATCTTCTAGTTAAACTGAAGTCCTCACCTTTGTATTCCACATCAACCACCGCTTCCCTGTATGTGAAAGATATGATACTTGCCATCCTCAAGCTCTCCATTATAAACTGAAATTCCCAAATTAATTAATATAAACAGTTCAGAGAGGTACTAATTTGAACACAATTTGCTTTTCTGCAGATGTAATTGTAGAAAGTATTTACCCTATAAGTAAGGGGCATGCTCTTAGTTTGTGCCCATGTTAAGGACTTTTCTCCTCCATTATTTGACTCATATATAGCCTTTTGCTCTGCCTGTAACAGTAACCAAGACTAAATTATACTATGACCATCATGAACCAAAGTTCCAATTTCTCTGAATTGTTTTAATGGACTATATATGTATAAATTCAAACCTTGATAGCTTCTAGAAGCTTCTGATCGTCTTTAAGGTACTTCAGAATCCATGTAAGAGCACTAGCTGTTGTGTCCTGAGCAGCAAAGAGTACTCCAATAATATTATCAGCAATCTGATCCTCAGTTAGAATCTGGCCGTCCCCATCTCTGAAATTGAGAAGATAACCCAACAAATCTTTCTCCACCATTTTTTTCTCCTTCCTCTCACCTATGATCTCACTCACAATCTGGCTCAGCCTCTTCCTTGCCTGCAGTTCTAATTTGTTAGAATCTAATCACTAGAACAAAACAAAAAGGGAAATTAGACTACAATTAGTATAATAATAATGATTTTCTTGTTTATCTTACCAAGACTGCTTTGTGATAAGCAGTTCCAGGAATTTTAGTTGGAAGAGAGTTGTAACCTTTATCTACTATAACATAGTTGTTTTTGAGCTTCTCTCTAATGCTACCATCTAAATGACCAAAGATGGACAGAATGCCAATATCAAAAGAGAACTGCAGAGGACCAAGGAAACATATTAGTATTAACAAACCAAAGCATTTTTTATTCAAAAAAATAGACTGAAAGGACACATGCATGGATCACAAACTTACTCAAACCTCATCCCAAAAAAAAAAAACAAACAAAAAAACAAAATTCCAAGCAACCCCACCTCTCAAAATATGCAATAATAAAAGTTAAGAGGAATATATATATATATATATATATAGGAGATATATAACATCAAGATGATCAAGAAGCTATATAGTACTTTATTAAAAAATTCATGAGCTTCACATTAGCTAGAAACACATATTTCTATATATAGTTTAATTATCAAATATACTTATTTTAGTGTCATGTCTATACATATATAAATATCTATCTAACTATATATATTCATATTCCAACCTTCTTCATCTCAATGAAGGTGTTAATGACTTGACCATGGCCGGTCCAAGAGTCCAAGGCTGAAAGGGCTATGGTTTCCATGTGGGGAATTAGTTTCTTGATTTTCTCAGGAGATAATGAAGTCTGAACCAGTTTTCTTAGGTGGGTATGGTAGTCTCCTCCATGAAAGAAGAGTGCAGATGGGCCTATCATCTTCTCTTTGCTTTTCGGATACGTTGGCTTGAACAAGTGGGCATGACTCACCAGCACAAACCACGCAGCCTCAGGGCTAGCCAACATCACGCAACGGCAGCCAAGGATGTGTGTTTTGAATATTTCTCCATATCTGCAAAAGCCAAAAACTTGTAGTCTGTACTATATGCATAGTGCATACCAAAGTTTTTGTTTAATTAACACAAGAAAAAATCTATGTATGGAGACTGGTGATGGTGTTTGAAAATAATTATAAGAACCAACCTTTCCTGCTTAGTAGCAAAGAAGACATTAGGGTCTCGAGAGTACATTTGGGCAGTTTCTCCTACGTAAGGCCATCCCATTGAACCAGGAGGAAGCTTAAGACCATGTTTGGTTTCTCTACTTTGTTTAAAAAAATATGAGAGAAGACTTGAGAGAAAGAGGCACAATAATAATATGCATAATACAACAACAACTGGCTCCATACAATATTGTAGAATCTCTCTCTCTCTCTCTCTCTCCCCCCTTCTCTGTGAGAAGATCTTGGTGAGGGAGTGGGATGGCAATATATATATATGGAGGCCGGGGAGGAACAATGATGGATGCTATAAGTGGTGACCAAATCAGTGTGAAAGAGTGAGGTGGGTGTGGAGGGATTTATATAGACAATGCAAAGGCAAATTGATACGGACATCTGGTTTTCAAGAAGATTTTGCCATTTGTAATGGGTAGATTTGCCTTATATATTGCTAGCATTTTGATTCAATATTTATTAAATCCAGAATCCAAAGTCAGTATTACAATGATAATATTACAGTATATAAATAGGTCTATATGAATTCATTCTTTCTTTTCTTTTGTGTTGCTCACTGTAAATCTATGATTTGAAAGAAAGAAAGTTATCTAATTAAGAATTTTTTGTTAATTATAAAATACATTAAATCTAAAATGATATAAATTTGACGAAAATACATTGGATTTTTTTTATTAATTTAATTAATGTAAATATAAACCCAAAATTTGATATTAGTGATAGTCTATTTTTAGACCTCGTATACAAACTACAAAAGGCTGTATAATAAATTGTAAATAAGTCTTTTAGAAATATTTTTTTTCCTTATATATCTAATTTACGTCTGTAATACACTTTGACGGGACCCGTTTTATAGTAAAAACTGATTGTATTGTGAGTGGTTTTTTTTATTTATATAATGTGAAAATCGGACGAAATTTTAGTAAAAGTAAAATTTTCGTTGGAAACATTCAAATGATTGATTAGCACTACAAGTAAACAGGATTATAAAGGAGTTTAATCCAACATTAGTTTTCTTAGACTTCTTTGTCAGAAATCCTTTGAGATTTTCTATCATTGATAGTGATCATCTTGGTCTTTTGCATTTGAAATAAATAGAGAAATTAATATTGAACAAAATTTCAATTTAAATTATATATGAAAAAAATCCGTTCATATCCGTACAACATATTTTAATTTTCCCTTATTTAACCCAAAAAGTAAAAACCCTAAAAGAGGCATGCCTCTTTTATTATTATTATTTATTTTTTGGATAAGGGAAAATTAAAATTCGTAATGCTGTACAGATATAAATGGAATTTTTTTAAATAAAAATTTATATGCTAATTCTGTGCAAAATTTGGAAGTTGACATAACGTATTTATTCATGGGGACCAAATTGGCAAATTATATATCAATAAAAAAATATTAACGTCAAATTTTATCTGCTTTCTTGAACAAAGATATATACTCTGAAAATTTGACCGAGTTTTTCGCATGCCTGGTCGAAATCTCCTTGGGACTCTGGGGAGAATCCAAGATGGGCGCTCCAGACTACAACTAGAGCAACCTGTATCCACTGTAGCTTTTGCTGTGCATTGTTCTGATTAACTGTGAAATGTCAATTTTTTGTAGTGATAATGGGCACAAGAAGTGTTCAATCTCTTGGATTAATGTTTTCAAGAATTTGACAATGTGATGGAGAATGAAGTCAGTCATTTATCAATATATATAAGTTTTTGCCCTAATACATATATTCCATTACATTCATTTAATGTGTCTTCAATTTAGGGGTGACAAAAAAGGCCCCCATATCGGGTTGAGCTGGATTCGATTCAATTCGTTTAGAAATTCGACTAACACGACATGAATTCATTTAATAAATAGATCAATATTTTTGGATTTGATATGAATTCGTTTATTAACGGCTGACACAATACGACACGACTAATTCGTTTATTATTTAATCATAAAAGATTCAAACTCATTAACTCATTAACTCGTCAACTCATTCATTTTTTTGCCCGTTTAACCCGTTTAACTCATTTAATCTAAATAATATTTTGACCTATTAATATATAAATATTACAATTTGACCTCTATAATGTATAAATATTATAATTTGACTTATTAATCGTGTCGACTTACGAATAAATTAAGCAAATCCAACTCGATTCGTTTAATAAACGGGTTGAGTGGATTGACACGATTATGACATGAATTCATTTAAATCAAATTCACATCTATTTATTTTTCATGAATTCATGTTGACCCATCGTATCGTAACCCAAATTGTCATCCCTACGTCAAAATTTTGGATCAGTCACCGTTTATTTGGTCTAGTATTCAAACCCACATGTCTAGATGAGTAATCTAGTCCAACGAAAGTATAATTACTTTGTATAAGATAAAAATTTACATACACATATATAATTAGAATACAACAAAATTTATGTCCCGCATGAGATTTATGATAGAATATACAATCAAAATTGCATGCATAATGTTATGCCCATTTTTTGGTTCGGCCCAGATGGGCCAGTACACGCTTATTTAGTTTAAACAGAAGCCAGGGCCCAGGAGGCCCAAAGATGGAACCAGCAGTTGCAAGCCCAGCTCGTGAGGTCGCCCAGGTCACAAGCCAGCAACAGTTCCCAGGATGTCCCCTGCTCGTACCTTCAGCTCGGGGAGCTCGCGAGCTCGCGTAGACCCCCAGATCGCCCTACCTCTCCTCTTGGCCACGTCAGCTCTCCTCCAGTGTGCATCACCTGGCTGACCAGAGGGCTTACCCAGGGGATACCGTGTATAGCAAGTTGTCAGAATTACAAACTCTTATGATTTCCAGCCGGAAACTGCTTACACAATTACCCAGAAGCATTTAATAAAGTGAAGACTTCTTCAGGTATATTAAATGCAGATCTGTGCAGGAAGAAAATCATCATTACCTTAACAATTAATGCAGCATGACATGTCAGGATTAGCTGAAACTAGCCGTTGTCAATAACTTGTATAACTTTCTTTTGTATTTTTTTATTGTCATCCCTCCTCCTCTATAAAGATGGGAGACATTTTTACTGTACCGATAAGCTGAACATACTAGAAAACTGTCACTCTGCCGGAATTACCCCAGAGTGGCCGTGGACGTAGGTGCAGTCACCGAACCACGTAAAAACCCTTGTGTTCTTTCTCTCTCTCTCTCTCTCTCTCTCTCTCTTCTCTCTTAATTTCTTGCTGATCACCTTATTAAATCCGATCAACCACCAAGACTGACATTCCTCCACCTGAATTAAACACCACCAGCCTAGAACTTCATTAATTGTCCATTTACTACCCTTTCATTAGTACGACCAGAACTGTTAATTAATTACCAAGTCCATCGTCTGGGCCCCAGAATCTCTGGTTGACCGTTTTCGAACGTCAACATCTTTTGGCGCTAGAAGGAGGGCCCAACAGCGACCTGGTAATCTCCACTTAGTCTTTATTTCACATTTACTTGTACTTGTCTACCATGGCTAGGATCAAGGCAACAAGGAGTGTCGGAGTGGCAGAAGAACGACGTGAAATTCAAGAAGAACAGAGTGCCTCACCTTTAGGAAACGAGGTCGCTCAGGAATGACAGCAGCGCCAGCGAGCTCTAGAAGATACAGTAAGGGAGTTGACGACGACGGTTAGGGCGTTGGTGGAAGTCCAAGCCCGTGCGGTGCAGAGACAGGTGGAGGTCGCACCCCCAGGCAGAGCTCGTCGTCGACCTTCAGAAGAAATCCCAACTCCAGAAGGGGTAGCCGCCAGGGAAAGGTCGCTGACCGAAGGATCAGCCCGCTCCTCGAACTTGCACCCAAGGAGAGCCAGAGAGCGGAACCAAGAGCGAGAAATCCCACCTCGCCAGAACGAGATAAGGGCAAGGGCGAGCATCGAGGGCGCCAGGCGCGAAGAGGGTAGTCGTGGGCCAGAACGAGTCCGCGGATACCGTGCAGGTTATGAGCCCGAGCCGCAAAGGGCCCCCAGACGTGTAGAAGCTTTCGGCGAAGAGGGCAGATCGCAGAACCGTCACTTTGGGGAGCAGGAAAGTACCAGTAGGTGGAACCCCAGTTAGCGATCTCTGACCCACCGTTTTCGAACGTCAACACATAAGGGTCCTATAATTCATACTGAGATTTTTTAGCTTTCTCTTTTCTTTTCTATAAATTATGACACCATTTATAATATATATACCCTTAAGTTGAGGTTAAAACGATTGGAAGTCTATTGGAACCTGTCAAACTCAAACACTAACTAGTATGAGAGTAGAACTACCAACACAAGCTTTAAAAACCCAAAAATGGTGAGTATTGAACTCCTAGCACCTCAGTAATTAGGGAGGCGTCTAACCATCTCTTAGTGTAGGTGATGTGCAGATCAATATACTTTTAGTGGCTAAGATACATATGGGATATGTGCACCAAAAACTAGTGCAAAATTTTTAATTGCCAATACACAATTTTCTAATGCATATCAAGTGCATATCAAGTTTTGTTTATATATATAATATATATATTTAGTAATAATAATTATTTTTTTACACATTATTATATAATAATCATATTCTGAGCTCTTTTAAATGAAATACTAAGGAGCAACCCAAAATCGAAGTCATTTAGAAGTGGGAGGAAATAAAGGCTCCCAAACAGGAGGAAGAATTAACAACCTGAAAATTGTCCATATAAGGGGGTAGATGAGATTCGAATCCACAAACCAAATGTTTGTAAGTTGGGCTATGACTCATTACCTAGTCATGCCACAATTCTCAAACAATAATAATTATTTAACACTCAAATAAAATGTATGAAAATAAGCTTTCAAAAAAAAAAAAAAAAAGAAAATCAGCAAGGTGTGTTAATCACCAGGTAGAATGCCGTGTAATATCATAGGTGATTCTTGTAATTAATGTTTAATTATACATATTCTTCTCCTTCACGAAGTTAAATAATATTCCCTTACCTAGATATGCATGGCTGGTAAAAAAATATTCAATTTGCCTAACAAAATGAATGGTATATATTCATATTGGATTGCCAGAATATACTTGTTACTTTATGACGTACGCAGCATGGAATTCTCTCGCTGATTTCTATATGGATCAAGTATTCTTAAACCAGACCATAATGTATAGAATCTTGCTTAGAACAAAACCTCTCATAATTTCAACCTTCCTCCAAATATACAAGACCGTGGCCTATAACAAGTTCTTTCCAAATTTACCTATAAATATAGGTATACGAATAATTTGAATGTGAATTAAGACTTTGGAGTCTGACCAAATTTATCGATTATAAGGTTTCAATTGTCAAAATCCAAAATCTAAAAGTTATACGATCTTAGTTGGCAAAATTCTTGAAATCTTATAAAATTTCGGGTCACATTGGATTTATAATATCTAATTAAAGGCAAATTAGATATGAAAATTGGAAATAATGCTAACGAAGGACTCACGCTGAATTCTTACAAATTCTCAATATTAAAATATACCTTTGCTTGGTATTATTAGTTTTTTATATATCATTTGAGATTTGAGCTCAAGTACACAGCATTCTGGAGGTGGGTGTGAAACACTTAAGGCGACGTCACCTGCATTGGGGTGCTTTCATTCTGTGGTGAAATCATTAGCTAACGGAACATCGTCCTCTATCAATCAACCAATCAATCATTTTATAATATTTTTTATTGTTTTAACATCATTGATCTTATGTAAAGGCCATTTAATAGAGTGAGTTACGTCAATCAATCACTGATTCAATATTGACGATTCCTATTAAATTATGCCCCATCATTTATGAATTGTATTTATGAGTACCTTGAGGGAAAAAAAAAACACTTTAATGTGATTTTCTTTTTATAAATGATAAGAAAATAGTGAAATATATTTGGGATAAAAAATATATTTTCAATTTTTCTGCTCCGGATTAAACAAATTGTTCTAGTACTCGAAAACCTAATCAATCTTTTCACAAAAATAAAAATGAACATTTAACATTTGATAATCACTTGTGTAAGTAATGGGTAGTCTTAACATGTATATTTAGAATGCAGACTAGCATTTAAAAATTGGAAACAAGGAAGAAAGCCACAAACAACCAATAAATATATTTATTTATTCATTTAAAGCCTAAAAAATAGCATATCAAGTGATTGTCAATTGTAGCATAAAGTTTATAACAATTCAAGGATTAATTTAAAAATTACAAATTATTTATTATATTATTTGCGATCAAATTTATTACATCCATCATCATTCTTATAAAATTTATTATTTATAGTAAATAGATAGTGTTGCTAGAATATGTTGGATCAAATATAATTTCTTTATTTAATTTTGTATTAAAATGTTATATTCAAATCTAATAGTTGATTAATAATGAGTTCATAAATTTTATTACACTTAAAATAAGTTAAAACTACTACCCGCACGTGCTATTAAAGCTTTTTGACATATATAAGTAGAATAATATTAGATTTTTCAAATTTTTTCGTCAAATGTGTGTATGTAAATTTTTAATATCATATTAATTATCACATAATCTCATAATTATTATATGTTAATAATTTACATATTACATCATTTAACATAGATTTGAATAAAAAATTTGAACATGCTTGTATTACTATATATAAAGAATTTTCCAATTTAATGGTTTAAATAGTGTTATTCAAATTAGATTTTTAATAATAATCATTAGATTTATTATTATAATATAGTTATTAAAAATTTTTATAATCAATTTAATCGTTTTTTAAATTTAATTCAATGATTGATATTAAAAAAATTTATTAGGTAGTTTTAAGATAGGAAAATCCGTATATTAAATGCTGGAGCAAGTGTAGGTAGGTAGGATCGAGTACAAGCCAAATATAAAGATAGCTAGTATCTGTCATTTCGCATTCTTCCCAGACTTCATGAGGCGAGACTTTTTTAGTCGGCGCCCCCCCATTCATGTGCTACGAGGGAGGGGGAGGGGGACCCAGTGACACGGCCATGCGATGCAGCGCACACATCCAAGCCGTTGAGATCTTTCTGATTCCCAGATCATGTGGCCCACTAACCAGTTGTGTACCAACACTCGAGCAACCCATATTTGCGTACGTGGAACGTTCGCGATTGTGGGGCCAATTAATCCCTCCCCACAACCCACAATCCTGAACCCCCACCCAAAAAACAAAACGTGACGTCGAAATCGCATGAAAAGGGATGAATCAAGGTCGAGAACCTCATCGGAGCTGGAACTGACACGTGTCAAGATCTTGGTGATTGCGGTCTAGATAGTTCAGGGGAGGAGCCAGAAACAATTGGCAAAATGAGCTGTCTGATGTGTAGACGTGTCGGCACATGATAGGTGACATTAATTCTGCCAAACTACATGAAGGAAAAAGAAAACTGTTTTTTGTAACTGCATTATGTTAATGGTTTGTAAATTAACTACGAGCACTCAAATTAGTCATTTACGTCTCTAATAAAATTTTGATACATTTTCACGATTGAAATGTTTGTTTGTCTAAGCACATTTACAGACTTATCATAATTCAATAATTACTATAATTCCTTTTATATTTATAATTAAAGTCTTACTATACGTATTTATTAATATGCTTAAAGAGTTTTATTTTTTTCATTGTGGGAATAAATAGTACTAAACCTCAATAAATTTCGATAACCTTTTAACGGTAGTGTCAATAAATTTTCTATTGCAATTATAAAAATACAAAATGTTTGTTTGCTTATTCGCAATATATAGGTATCGATATATCTAAATTAATTACATTCAAAAAATACTAATTATATTTTATTATGTATCTAATGGCAAAAGAGTAATTGCACAATAGGGTCATTTTGGTAATTGAGACTAGCTACGAGCAAGAGAGTCATTGAGATTTAGGGGAAAAAAAGTCATTTCAAGATCATTTTATTTAATGGTATTTTGATAAAAGAGGGATAGGGGATGCAAATAATTGGTTGGCGGGTTTAACACAAATTTTTTTACTCACATAAAAACGAATTTTGTTTTTGAAGCGTGGTTAGTTTTGCAAATTTTCACTATTATTATTATATTAAACTATTGTACATCTTGACAATTTGACTGTCCAAGACTTGTCTAGGAACAGGACACAATAAAGCAGAAGTATATCATTCTCTTGGCCTTGATTTTTTTTATTTTGTTTTTTTTTTTTTGAAAAATTCTTGGCCTTGATTTACCTTATTGTTCACAAGTTTGTTTTGCCAATTTGTCAGCTTAAGTAATCAAATGCTCATATGAAAATCTCTCTTTCCCTTGCTATTCTTGAAGCATGCTTCAATATTTCTGTAACATTAACAATATAAATATCATTCTGAGGTACAATCTGTCTTGTACGTGAAATCACAAGTCGGTTGTCAGTTACATTTCAAAATATCGCTGTCTACCATTTCCACTTGCATGTATAGGTTTCATCATCGCTCATAACACATGCCACCTGTAATTAGATTGTTCGGCCGTGATTACTCTTACATTATTGGTTAGAGGCTTATCAGAGCCAACATGTTTTGTTGTTTTGGTGGCATTGGATGCCTATACAATCAGTTGCTCATTATATATTTTGGCTAGGCTAGCTAGCTATCTATATATCTGGCTCCTCCATTACAATTTATTGCTATACATGACATTGTCTAACTACAGCCTATAATTTGTTTATTTATTTTTCTAATTCAAACAATGTTGTACGATCTCAATCAAACTTGTAGAGGACTATCGCGAGATATTGATGAACATAATAATGTTATGGAAATCTTTAAGGATCTTTGGACCTGATTAAAACGAAATCAAATAAAATATTTCTGATTTCTTTTTTTTTTTTTCCCTTTGAAAGAATTTCTGATTTCGTAAATGAAAGGTTCTTTACAAATTTCAAGAGATTATAAACGAAAGTTGTGAGTTGTGACAAATTTTAACGAAAGATCATGACAAATGTATCCGACATGCAAGATATTTGATGAATTATCCATTCAATTCAATTTTTTTTTAAAATGAACATTTTAATTTTTAAGAGGATATTTACTAATCAAGGAAGCTATCGAGTTTTACTGAATTTCAATGTTTATAAAAATAGTTTTTTTTTTTTTTTTAAATTAATGTTTTAAGAATAGTTGAAAATTACTGTTTGTAGTGTCCGCATATAAATCAGGAAGGATTTAACCCTTTTCTATATTAAAATAAGTTACTTTTAATGATTGAAAAAGAAAACAATATCCCTTTTTTAAATTACCCACTGTCGATGATTTCACATTTTATATAAATTGGGCCGTTTTTTAAACCATCTTCTTTTATTTTTAATTCCTAAAAGTTAATAGATACTGTGATAAAAATTTTGCAAATTATTTTCGATTGCTATCATTTATATTTTTAGTGAAACTCAATTCAGTTTCATTTTTAGTATGCATGCCTTCAATTTTTAACCAAGTAATAAAACTATTTCATCATAATTTTCCTACCATTCATATTTATGGTTTTCATACATTTTTATCCGAATTAGATATTACGTAAATAATTTTTTAAAGTTGACACTGAATGAGTCATAAGTCTATTGAGACATATTAACATTAGTTACTGCTTCCGCGACTTGGATATCTACTCTCATAATGAGAGATAACTACTCTCACAATAAAGAAAAGAATGCCACCTACACAAAACTTGCAAAATATATTTGGGAAACAACTATCCTCACAATAAGGAAAAGAATGACACCTACACAAAACTTGTAAAATATATTTCGTGACATTTATACCCAACACTAAGATGAATGGATTGGTGTACAATTACGTGTGCTGGGACATGATATGTAGCTATTTCCGATAGTTGGAACATCAATCATACAATTTGACATTTTTGGAAGAGCTTGGATTTAAAAGTAGTTAGTGACTATAATAGGAATAACTTGATTGAGAGGTCACAAATTATGACAAATTTGTTGAAAATATCTATTGCTATACATCTAAAACAATAGTCCAATAATTACTCTAAATAGTGTAATGAGTGATTTGTCTCTTATGATATTATTTATCACTTCATCTTATAATTTAGAAGGTAAAGACAAATAATTTATCACATTATTTAAGTTATTTTTTGCTAGATATTTTTAGATGGTGTAGTATTTTTTTAAAAAAAATATATATATATATAAAATCTGTCAAGACCTGCTAAGATTAAATATTACTTTTACTATCTAAATATCTCTCCATATAAAAGAATAATAACTACTTTTCTAATAAAGGGGAAAAATTATGGATATCCACTTTCATAAGCGGAGAATTAAGTACTTTTAGAGTAAGGAAAAAAAACTACTAGGATAGAAGATAATTACTTCCACAATAAGAGAGAAAACTACTTGAATATCTACTCCACTCCCTTAAATGAGAGATAACTACTTTCTATTTGAGAGAAAACTACCTGAATGTACTCTTATTAACTTAAATCTATTCTTATAAATGAGAAATAACTACTTTCACGCTTGAGAGAGAAAAGTATCTGGATATTATAAATAAATGAGAGATAACTACCACTACTTAAATATGAGATAATCACTTCTAATCCTTTAAATGGATAATAGCTATTTACTTCCACAATAAATATGGGATAATTACTTCTCTTATAAACAATAATAACTACTTCCATAATAAGGACTCTACCTAGATCTACTCTCGGAATGAGATATAACTACTTAGATATCCAATGCTATAAGTACGATGATAGTATAACTATTTGGATACCTAAGGCTACATAAGTTTTAAAATATGATTGGTGATACCTTGATCAATAAGGAAGTGTTTAACTACGTGCGTAGTATTACTTAAATTTAAGTACAACAAACTTTTTTTTTTTTTTTTTTTCAGAGTAAAAGTACAATGAAACTTCATCTTTAAACTCAAGTTTTTGAGATAAACGAAGGTTTAAGTTTAACTTTTACGTTGGGGCGGAAATGTTTAAATGAACAATACATTCTATTGGCAGAAGAGTCCATATGTATACTGCACATGAATAGATGGTTAAAAAAAAATTAAAAAACAAAAGTGAGTAATTGTATCTGCCCCAAATCAATCAATCAATGTTTTCAGAGATCCAATGAATATATACGATATTTGAAATCAAAATGGGCCAAGTAAAATCATCCACAGTGTTGTTCATGATGGCAATCATGCAATTGTTTACATGGAAGATGGAACACATTTGGACCTATAGACTCACTAGGTGAGCCCCCAAACAAGCAGGTAAGATTGAATCTTTCATTAGATTTCCAACAGAGATGGCCAGGAAGAAGCATTGCCACTGCTGTACGGCACTTTGCCATCCCTCTCACAGTCACTAACTATTTCAACATCATTCTTCAATATGGCCTTCGCTCCACTTTTCTCTTTCAGGAATCTACACCTATCATTTAAAAATATATATTCTTTTACACTCATGCAAGACCCCAAAAGAATCAATCGAGCATACCATGTCCTCTACTGAAAACATATCTAGTCTCAATATCATCTTTCTTTATTACGTGTCAATTACTATTGAGTTATAAATTTATAAATCAAAATATACTATGCGATCGACTATAGAGTTCGTGATGTATATTCGTTCTTTAAACCTCTTTATTGTTGTTAAATCCGTGATAATTATTGACTAAATTCATAAATTAAAACGTATCATTTACTATGACATAATATATTCATTTTATAAATCTTTCTACTATAATTATCTACACAAATTAGCGTGACACGTTATACCAATATTCAAATTTTATGAAAAAAAAAAAAAAAAGAAAGAAAAGAACTTGCCACATCCATTTGAAGATAATAAATTATTGTGCCAAAGACTTTCGGCTGAGAAGTTTTCTGTCAGAACAGAAGGAACCACAAGAATATATGACCTGTGAAGATATGTATGCACACTTATCCATCACCAGCAAATTAATTTTGCATTTCTAAATTCAACGTTTTATGACCTTGATAGATCATTATATTTATAATTTTATATAAACAGTCACAATCAAGAAGTGCTACATTTATAAGTGTTGAAATCTCCTCTCAATAGATATAATTTCAGCTGAAAATATTTCTGTTAAAACAGAAAGAACCACCACATAGTGTGACATATGTAGATATATATGCTTATCCTGTTATCCAACGGCAGTATATTTGCTTTTTTAGATGCATACATTTATGTATGTATGTTCATACTATGAATAAAGCACATGAGTTCTAATAAAAAAGCACAGCACTTGCACGCCTCTACACAGCTTCTGCTTCAGCTTCCGCTTACAAGTAGCTAATAATTTCTACTTCTCTATGTGAAGTAACAACACATGGTCTCAAATTACTGGCTGTGAGAAAAAGTGGCTTTTTGATAGGCTACGGTTAACATATTCCTAGATAATCACAACGTCAACAGCATTTTTTTACTAGAATTTCTACTAAGGATTATTGCATTTGAAGTAATTTAGATTCTCTAAAAAAATGATTATCGCTTTCAATCTATCTAAATGACATTATCCAACTAGCTTTATGACCAGCATGTTAAGTCTAAACAAGTGGAAATATTTTGATGGCAACATCTTACATCTGTATTGAAGTATGTCTTCTTTTTCAAATTTTCTCTCCTTTGTATAGACTCTTGTCTCCTCTCTCTGTATAATTTTTTACTACAAGTTTCCTAGAGTGAGACCCATTTGAGATTTGGGATTTGGGATATTTGTTTCACATGCAATTAGTGATGGTTTTAATTTCAATGATTAGGTTAAAAAGGTTTTGTATGAGTTTGCCATGTGTAGCAGAATCTAGTATAATCAATTAATCATAATATAAAATGTCATTTCAACATATATTAATATTGTTTAATAGTAAACCCAAAATTTAGTAAAGAGAAGCCGATGATTTACTTATTTTTAACTAAATTCATGTGAAAATTGCACTGTATGTGGTGGATTGAAAGGAATTGGATTCAATGCTAATGTGATATGTGCTAATGTTTTATTGTGAGAGAAGAAAAAATAAAAAATATTGTGTTTAAAAGTGGGGTTTAGTGATAGAGAGCTTTTGACAATGATCCAGTTTCGAGTGACTATCGATAGTATTTTGACCAAAAAAAAAATGGAGAGAGAAAATAGGAGTTAGGCAAATTTTATGAAAATAAAAAGTAGATAAATTTTATCCATTCACTTGTAAAATTCCTCACATGTCAATAGATCAATATATGCTGATCTTTTGAAAATTTATTGACACGTGTCAAATTTTATAAATAAATGGATAAGATTTATCTATTTTTCATTATTTTTCTCTCCCACTTTTAAACAAATATATTTTTTCTCCCACTTTTATTTCTTTGATTTAACATATTTATTGATAATGCCATCCACAAATAAAAGGAAAGTGAATTTCAACCATTGATTATGTATATTATTAAATTTATGTAAATTAATAAAAATATTAATAAGAACCCCCCCCCCCCCCCCCCCCCCCCTCCCACTTTTTTTTTTTTTTTTTCTTTCTTCTCTTTCACTTTGACTGTGCTGGACGCTGAAGCTAAGTTGCATAATAGTTTCTAATTAAAGCTTGAGTTGATCTTGAATTTTGTTTACAAAAAGTTTTAATGAACTAATTCCAGTACTATTAAATTAATGTTTGGAATTAGACTCCTATAGCTCTTCATATGACTTCTAAACATGCTCAAACTCAGATAATCAATAATATTAGATTTTTCTATAGCTGTTCCACTTATGTATCTCAATGGTTGAAATTATATGCAAGCCACTTGCTACATCACCCTTCTTTACAATTTATATTAAATCATGATAATAAAATTATACAATTATAATAATTGAAATATAAAGTTGAGAGTTGAGACCAAATTTGGAAATTTTAACATTGTTGTTTACATGTATTACTACTTGTTTGTTAGCATGCTATAAAAAAATTATTTGAATTAAAATGAAAATAGTTAATGAACAAATTGAGAAAAGAATGTCAAATACTAAGGCAAATAAGTGATAAGCTTCTCCCAATCATATAGTAAGACAATATTTTAAGTCATAGTTCTTTCTCCAAATCTATTTAGTTATATATATTAAAAAAATTGAAAAAAAATATTATCTTTATAGGTGGGGTCTGAAAAGAAATTTCTTCTTATTTAAATTATCTTGTTATCATTAATTTCAATCAAATATGGGTCAGCACACAATGTAATTTTGGGATCAACATAGGAAAGAAAATTTAAAAAATAAAATATTCCTAAGCTGGTGCGTGTGCAGTTGGCACCACTTCTCTCATCCTTTGTTAGCAGATTCGAGTTGACACCACTCCCTTTCTCATTCTTTGTAAGTCAGATTCGAGCTTCGTTTCCCACCTATGTGAGGGTTTGTATTTGTGTCAATTTCTCACCTGTGTGTGGGTTCCTCCTCTCAATTTCTAAAAGCTTTGTTTTGGACCGCGTCTTAAAATATACATTAGAAGGTCTCGGTTGTAATTAATATCTATATTTAATATATATTATATAAAAAAAAAACCAAAAAAAAAAAATTCCAAGTAGTTATGGTCACAATATAGTTATGTTATTCTATGCATAATTGCATGTCTAAAATACAGTGTGGTGGTTAATTAATTTTGCAACATGATCAATTAATTTGACCAGCACAGTCATCTTGTTTGTCTGATATGAAGAGAAAACAGTTTAGATGGCCGTGGCAGTGGCCGGGAAGGGAATCAAAATCCAATGCACAACCAAAAAAAAGAAAAAGAAAATATGGAATTATCCCAGAAAACAAAAGTGCTTCCAGAAAAGAAAAGTGCTTGTAGATTCCCACAATGATAACCCATATCCACCTAAATTAGGCAATAAAGCTGCCACATCTCATTTCAGCCTCATAATTCCATTTTTGGAGCATACGGCGGGGTAATAATATTGCTCTTCTCATCTTTATTCTATTTCAATTTAGTTGATCTATCCTTATTCCTAACCCAATCTAGCTATGTCATCTTTTTATTTTTCACAAAAAATATATATATATATATATATATATATATATATATTCCAATTAGATGGGACAAACTGCTTCTTCAATTTCAACACCACTTTCTACTTTTTCCTTCACTGCTTCTTGTTTTACCTTTCTACATTAGTCAGTCTCATTTACAATTTCTTTCTGGACTTCAAATTATTATGTTTGGTTTTTTGTCTTTTGTTTTTCGAAATTCTCAATTATTATCATTCTTCAATAGATTTTATAAGCTAGGATCGAACTGTCTGCAGCTTTATCACTATAATAGATTGCACAATCTCTTCCCTCTCTCCTACAAATAATTTCTTTTATGAAAATCCAGTTTAATTACAATAGATGAACATAAATTACTCGTGTAGTTTCTTTTTATTTGATGCATATAATAATAGTATATAAACATTGAACGGCAAATAAACGGTAACTGATGATGTATAGCTGATAAATTTCATCCAGTTGATGAAGAATTTTTGTGTGTATATGATCATAATGTTTCATTGGTTGTTTTTATATAGTACCAATAGCTGACTTTTGATTTTATTTTTCTTTGAAAAAGGTTATAATATGGTTTGTAGAAGTTTGTGAAGACTTATCAAGCTTAATCAAGATGGTCTGAAAATCTACTCTTGAAATATTTAGAGAAATTTATTCCTATAATATTGAAAGCAACTTCCCACATATTTTAATAAATATACATGATAGAATTTAAATTTTTATAATAAATATGAAAAAGAAGTGTACAATCTACTTAAACAAATAATAATATAACTACTTAATTAATAAGTAGAGTTTGTTTTAACTTTTTTTTTTTTTTATATTTCAGATAAAATTACCTTTATTTCATATCAATGCTCACTATCAAACTAATAAATCTATAATATATAAAATAAGTCTCAAAGACATAATAAATCTCGATGGTATAAAAAATAGTCAAGGAGGTGGAGGTAACAAAATAAAGGTCAAAGATAGACAATAAATCTTGAAGGCATAAATAACTCTCAAGGCCACAAAATGTTTTGAAGGCATAATAAAAATCAATATGAAAACCTAAGAAATAAGTCTCAGAAGAGTAGTTATTTTTGTCCATAATGTTGATTACCGAAACACAAAATAATACAATTTTCAGTTACAACATCTATGATTTAAAAATAAAAAAGTAGTTTTACAAAAAATCTTGAAACATGAAAATCAACATTTTACTTAACAATATTAAGACTCATTGGGTTCATTTAAGGAGTGGTAAATCTTGTTTGATCTTCTATAAATCTTATTAGATTTGATCAAAGAATTGTGGATGTAATGATTTTCATATGAGAAAATAAAATTTTATTTAGAGAATATGACAATGAATGAGCTATCAAGCAGAAAGAAACATATACAAAGAAGGAAAAAAACCAAGAAGGAGATGAGTTGAAAACAAAAATTGAGTTAAATAAGGACATTTTTAATTTTACTTTCTTTTATTTTCTATTTTTTGATCTTCTGACTCTGGATCAGACAACTGTCGGAATCTAATTAAGATAAGTCTTTAACGCACAATCTGAAATATTGCTCCCAAAAGGTGGAAGATATAAAAAAACATTAAGTGGGAAAATTGCCCACACTATATGGACTATGATGTTCTAACCTTATTTGTTTGCCTTCTAGAAAGCGGAATAGATGATGGTGTCACCCCCCTTGGTAGCCAATAAGGACATTTTTATTGTCCATTCTTTTAAGTGCCAAAAGTCAATTTATTAAATTCTCATTTTTATTTTCTTTGAAACTAAATGAAACTTCTGTTAAAGAATAATTTTTTTTCGTTTTGGGCTAAATGATCACATACAAATTGAAATTTGAATACCAAATCAAAACATCTTCTTCTTTTTTCATTTCCTTGGGACCATGATCCCAAATCTTTCTTCTTACAAAACGAATATCGAAATCGACACAAGCGAGTCAACATTGATGGGCATTTTGTATGATTTGCTTATAAAATGGACAAAATATTTTGGAAAATTATTCTCATTTTTATTTTCTTTGAAACTAAATGAAACTTTTGCTAAAGAATAAATTTCTTTCTTTTTGGACTGAATGATCACATACAGATTGAAAATTGAATACCAAATCAAAAAATCTTCTTTTTCTTTTTGGTTTCTTTGGGACCATGATCCCAAATCTTTCTTCTTACAATATATCAAAATTGACACAAGGGAATCCGCATCGATGAGCATTTTGTATGATTTGCTTATAAAATGGACAAAATATTTTTGAAAATTCACAATATCCCACCAATATCATTGGAACACTTGTTGGATAGAGCTCGAAACCCTAGTTTTGATGCTCTATTGAGATCATGGGATCTTCAAAAGTGCACACTTTATTTTGATTTGATAAAAATAATGTGCGTGGATTCCGCGTACACACATCAACTGGATTTACTCGAAGATCTTCGCGTGCCTCACTCGACACTTGTCAACAGTCATCCCCACGTACTAGTATTTGTTTTGTTTCCATATACGTTGAATTTGATTTTCATTTTTTTTAATTGTTTTACCAAAGTAATATATAAAAAAGGTGACATTATTTATGATGAAATTTTATCAAAATAATAGTATTTTTATTTCTTATATGTTGTTCACATCAATCATGTCCAATAAAATGATATTTAAGTATGTAGATTAGATATTTTCCAATCAAGTAAATAATCAGAGATGAAATTATGTTATCTATCTTCAAATCAAATGGCAAAATTATGGTGAGTTCTTTTTACTACCTAAAATTTTATTTTCTTTGCTGTTATTTGCATTTTAATATATTTTTATTGAAAGGTATTTGGAAATGCCGTTATAAAATAATAATTGTTCCTTAGTGCTTCTCGAAAATTTGCCAAATAACTTTTTTATTGTTTGAAAGGAGTTATATAATAATTCTCCAAATTGATCAATCAAATATTTATTTAATTAAACTATATGAAAAATAATTAATTTAATTAAACTATAGAAAAAGTAAACATTATTGTATAATTGCGTCAATTTATGAATTAAGAGCATGGAATTTTAGGCACATCGACTTTCGATGCACTCACATTCTTTCATATATATATATATATATATATATCTCAGACTCTATCGTCTGTCACCTTTTGCATTTGTGGTTTAAAATTAAGAGAAAGCTAGCTAGATAAAAAACATCAGCTCCCAGTGCACATCTTTTTTTCATTTATCTTCTTACTTGTTAGGGGTGAACCAAAAACATGATCTGAACCAAACGTCCCGACCCCACCCGAGGATGTTCGGTTCGAGTCATGTGACTTGGAGGGCGGGTGTTCAATTCTATTTGAACTAAACTGATTGTTTTTCGGTTCGGTTCGATTCTAAGTATACAAAACTGAATCAAACCCGAAAACCCATAAGGGCTCATACATCAATTCGCATGTGTTCTATATAAGTTATAACCCTAAATCAAAACCCCATTTTGCATCCATTTTGTTCTTTTTTGCAGCCAATCGTTGTCACCAATGCCCCATTTTGTTCTTCTTTGCCATTTGTCGATCTCGTTGTTATACTCTTGTCGTCCTAGGTTTTATTGCTATTTTATTTTCTAGATTTTTTTTTTCTAGTTTTTTCCCATTTTTGGCTAATGACAATCACCCGTTCTTGTCAAGCTATCATCACCGAATCGTTCATTGACCCGTCGCCCAGTCGTCATACTCCTTTATCATTGGTTCGCCTCATATAAGAACCGAGAGAACCGAACTAACCATGTTCGGTTCAGGTTGATTACAACACTCATTTTTTACATATTTGGTTCTCCACATTGAGCATTGAACAAAAACTGGTTCAATTCGGTTCGATTCCAATACATCCTTTTGCCCACCCCTACTTCTTGATAATTTTCAATTTTTTGTGGCGCTTCAAGATTCTTTACATAAAAACTAAAGAAACAAAAGTACACATGGTCTATTATCAAATCATAGTGATGTTAGAAACAGTTGTCGTCTCTCTTCTTTTATCAAAAAAAAAAAAGTGTTTGTCTTTTATAGACTTACTTTTTCGGTACACCAGTATCTCCATTTTAGTTACTCAAACTAAAATATAGAACTTTCTGTGCTTATTTAGTGCGGAGATATCTGAAATGCAACTATAATACAAATATCAAATTTTGGTTGCCCGCGTTAGATACACAATCACACAGTAATATGATCTATCTATATCAATCAAGTGCATGTAATTGAATCTAGATATTGGGGTTGTTAGTACCAATTTAACATAGATCTTTCAAATTACCATATGCCTCCTGTAATAATGGTAATAATTTATATTTCTATTGTATAATTACAGAGCATGTATATTAACAAAAATTAATGGGATGAATTCACTTTTAATCCAAATAAAAAAAATTGTTTTTTGGTTCAAAAATTAAATTTATTCGTTTTCTCTAACAAAACTTTGTAGTTTTCACCCTTTTTAATATCTTGTAACATTTCATGTGAAATAAATGAAAATGATTGAAGTTTTTTCGTCAAAAATGAATAACTTTATATTTTTAGACCAAAAATGAATTTTAAATTTTTAATAGACACTATTTTTTTTTTTTTAATTTCCATAAAGTTAATTTCTTATAGTTAAAAAAATATTGTAATGGAATATTATCACTCACCCTAAAGTACAACAGAGGTTTCATTTTCAAGTAGTGTGGTGCACCTTCACATTCACTCTTATGATTTGAGGTTCAATTCCATTTAAGAAGCATTTACAGACAAATGTAAGAAGGTTATTTTCTTATATTGTGGGAATTGATTTTTTTTTTCTGACATATTACATGCACATATTATAAGTACGGTAACATTATCGGGCTTTCTTGATCATGGTTTTGAGACACAACTCAAAACTAAAACTCCTAAAAATGTGAGAATTGATATTAAGTATATAAATGTAAAGCTTAATTTGGATAAAAGTGTATCTCAATTTTAAAACATATATATACACTTCAAAGCCGAAGGTCCTCAATTACCACAAAGACAAAAATATGATTGTAACATATGTGGCCATCTGAAATCGTTGCAATTGCTTAGGGAATTCTACAAGTCTTTACGTCATTAATGATCCAAAGTCTTCAACAACTTTCAATACAAAAAGAAAAAATGTACTCAACTGTAAACTGATTACGCATAAGTTGCCAAAAAATCAAATAAATTGGATGGCCCAAATTTTATAATCTAATTTTCCGTGATTTCTTTGGAGGGTCAAGTCTCAATCTCATTCCCATGAAATTATAATCGACGACTCTTTGCTTGCTTTTGATTTGAACCATTCGAGCAACTTGTTGGGTTATGGGTTGAAAATCTAAACCAACAATGTCAATTTGTTAGCTGTTGATTGCAACTATTCAAGCAAGTCGATGGATTGGTGTTGAAAATCTGAACCAACATTTGGTCTACGCTCCACCTGCCTTGCCGTTTATTAATTGTCTTAATCAACACTATTTATTTGAATCAAATATCATTTGTCTAATTGATCTTCACAGATTATTTACAATAAAAAATGAGTTAATGACTCCTAAGTGGAGTGGTGTCACTCCCACCCAACTTTGCTCTTTTAAACTTAGGGTTGGATTCGAGTGCTGCCTTTGCCCACAAGAGTGGACAATTTCCTAAAATGTCACATTAGTATATGGGCAGTTTTTTCATTTATGTGAGTTGTTCTCTCTCATCCATTTAGGAGTAAAGATCTAAACTGCACCCTAAATGCTTGTATCATGATGTCTCGATAATTATAAAATATATTTATAATATTTATATATATATCAAAAAGTCCTGATAGTTGTAAAATGTACTTATAATGTCAAAAAAAAAATGGAGTTAATGAGCTTTACTCCAAAAAATAAAATAAAATAACACTAAAAACAGGAAAGATGATTGAGCATAAATTAAGAAGAAATTATATCAAATGGTGAGAAATTTCAATTGGCTACATATGATATGTAATTTCGATTTGTCCTAGCAGATTTCTGATCTGTTACTAAATTTTTTATTGTATTATAACTATAGATATAAGAAAAGAAGGATTGAATTTGAAAATTTTCTAATGATATCCTAATTACATATGTCAACGAAGAGGCCTGTGACACTTGGGCCAAGTCTACATGATGAGGCCTGTGGCCCCAGTTTACATGAATGATATCCCAATTACACATATCAATGAAGAGGCCTGTGACACTTGGGCCAAGTTTACATGATGGTCCCAGCCTAATAGTTGGGGTTGAGTTCAGTGGTGACATATTTTCCACTTTGCACCCTCCACAAATTCTATTTGCACTCAGCAGCAAGCCTTCTATAATACATCCAATAAAAAATTTAAAATTTGTTTTATTTGTGATTATAACTCATTTGCTATAAAAAATATTATTCTTTAAAATTTGTTGTATTACATTTTGGTAACTAAATTTCACCTAAAACTACTTTGTAAATAAATTATTTTTTTTTTTCAAAGAACGTTAATGTAATATATTTACACGAGGTGTAATATAAACAACACATGTTCGAGTTTCGGCAACAAGTCCGCTTTAAGGTTTATGGGCCTTTTAAAGAATAAGTTTTGGCATTCCCTTGCTATCAAGCCATGTTCGATGGTGGTTAGACAAAGTCGCTGAAAACTTTCTTTTTCTGATGCACAATAAAGTGCTTTAAAAATAAAAAATAGTACAAGAAAGATACAAATTTCTTCCAATATATTATAACGTCAGATGATGACCACTCCCTGCCAGTTTGAACTGGGATAATTAGAATGACAGGGAGGTAAGGAGGCATTAAAAAACTTGTATTTTTATATTTAATGCTGACACTTTATGGATAAAAAAATTATCGGGATCTACTAAATTAGATCATTGATAGCGTGACATGAATAACTACTCCCACAACTAAGGAAAGAACAACTCCTATGGAGAGAAGATACTCACAAAACATAAGAGATAAATCATTGATAATGCGACCAAATGACTATTTTCACAATCGGGAAAATGACAACTCCTATCAAAATGAGACTCACAACTCACATATGTTTTAAAAAATAAAAGTGGAACTTGACTCTTTGACCTCTTAGAGTCAAGGTAAGTATTCATCCACTTCTACAAAGTGATTGTGTAAAAAAATAAAAATAAATTAAAATATTTATTGATTATCAATATCAAATATCAATAAATCAAGGTAGTGTTTGTTGTGATACATACTCTAATCTCCAAACAAAGTGCCCAATATCATAGCAAAACTATGAATGAAACCCATGTACTGTACAAACAGAGTGGAGGTCTGGGGTAGCCCAGAAAAGGACACCCCACATACATTAATCAGTTATTCAAACTAGTCCTAAAAGGATAATCTCTTCAATTCCCATCTTCTGCCTCTACATATAAATACATAGATCCTTCCAATTTGCTAAAAACGAAACAAAATCAATCTTCCGCCTCTTCTCTCTCTCTAGGGAGAGCTCCAAACTTATTCACTAAAATGTCCACAACTAGGGGCACCAAGTTCTTACAAGGAACACCCTTCTTGTAAATATCCCCCAAGTGTGAATCACTCCCAATTCTTCCCCCCAAGAACACATCTACTCCTTCACAAGTCTTGCCATTCTCATCCCTTGTCATGCACCCCATAAAACCAATATCAGCAACTTGTACCTGTCCACAGCTGTTAGGACAACCTGTCCAGTGCATCCTCACTGGCCTTGTTACTGACACCAGCCTCTCAACCTCCTCAGTCACCTTCAAGGCTCGAGCCTTGGTCTCGATGATTGCCTGACCGCAAAATTGGTTGCCTGTGCATGCAACTAGCCCTTTCATTAATATTGGTGGTTCTGGTGAGAACGTTTCCAACAAAGGCTCTTTAAGCAAGGCTTCAAGTTTTGAGTTGTCAATGTTGGGAATTATGATGTTTTGCTCCACAGTTAGGCGTAGTTCGCCTGAGCCATACGTGTCTGCTAAACGAGCTAGCTCATCCATATCGTCTGCTTGGACTCGACCAACTGGAATGTGAAGACCTACGAAGCTAAAACCTCCTTGCTTTTGTGGATGCACACCAAGAAGGTCCCTTCTCTCCCATTGCTTGTGAACCAAGTCTTCAGAGGATGCTCTCTCAAGCTCTTGTTGGGGCATTCTCTTCACCACCTCTGACCTAAATCCTTCAATGCCCTGCATTTATCAGAAAACTTATAATTTCAATCACTAGAAGCACAAACAAGCCAATAACATAACATTGAAGAATAACATATGATTGTATCAAGAACATCTCAGTAGAATTTACAAGTTCATCAATTAGCCACATCATTCGGGTTTTTTGCCTGTTCCCTCTGGCACCAAGATCCCTAAAAGTCTCTAATACAGCTTTGCAGAGAGGGATCACTTCATCAGCTGATACCCATGCATCAAGAGGGACAGCTTCCGCGCATCGCTTGGGACTAAAGAAACCACCCACCAGCAAATTGAATCCAAACCGTCCATCCTTTGTAGCAGGCATGTAAGCAAGATCATTGATGTGAGGGTGCTCATATAGATCATGGGAACCCACCACACACACATTCCACTTCCTTGGCCTGCTCAAATGAAAAAGAAAATATAAGGCCTTGAAAAAAGAGAGAGAGAGAGAGATAGAAAAACATTTTATGCTAAATTTAGTCATAAATTGAAACAGAACTACGCCTTATGTGACATTATGGAACTTACAAGTTGGTGATGGTGGGATTTCCCCGCGAATTGGCGGTGATGAAGTGGGATAACAAGTTGGTATAAGGTCTTGTATCAACAATTTCTAGTGGATCAATACCTGCAATAGGATTACCGACGGGATTCCTCACATTGTCCATGCCACTTTGAAGGCTTGTCAAGCCAACTTCAGCAAGACCTTTGAGTATTTCCGGTACATCAGGCAAAACCACCCCACGAATTTGCCAGTTCTGCCTGGTTGTCACATCAGCACAACCATCCTTCCCATATTTCCTTATCACACTAGCAAGATACCGCGTTTGCTCACTTGTTGTCACCCCATTTGGTAGCTTCAGTCTCATCATAAATCTACCATCTGAGCATCACCATTACAACAAACAAATCATCAATACAACACATTACATGTTGAGAAACAACCATTTTGAATCAAGTAATTACTTTCCCGCTTCAAATACAAATTAGGCCAAATTAGCAACTAACAAAACTAACTCTGCTTTACTATCTTGGCAAAGCCTAGATTCTCTTACTTTTTACTAGCTACAACATTGTTCTATGACAAAAAACTGAACTTAAAACAACAACTTGTCAATAATTTGATCAAAACTCAAAAAAAAAAACTCAAATTTAACACTCAAAGATCGAGAAAAATGAACTCACAATGATGTTTTCTCCTGTGGAACAGACCAAGCCACTTGAGTCTAACATCAATATCATCCTTAGTAAGTTTATCTTTATGAATCTCCTCCATAGACATCTTGGCCAAATCTTCAATACCATTCTCCATGAAAAGCTTCATAGGCTCTTTCTCAATCTTAACCTTCTCTTGAGGGTTGATGCCACCTCTAAACATCTCCTTCAACACAAAGTAACCATCCTTCTCCTCCACTTTAGGCTCCAGCCTGTCTGCAGCCACCTCAACCGACGTAGCCGGGGCGACAGCAGGCGTGGTGGCGGCCAGGACATGAGTAGTCCTGGGGCGGGACAAGGGAAGAGAAGGAAAACGCAGGGTGGAGGAGAGTGAAGAAGATGACACGTTGGTTGATGAAAACATAATGTGAGAGAGTGAGGAGGGAAATGAAGAGAAATGAGAGGGGTGTGGACATTTTTGTAATGGAAAGAGAGGGGACCTTTAGAGGCAGAGGAGAGGTGAGGTGAGGTGAGGTGAGGATTGATTTGTTTATTCAGAAGAGACCTTTGGGAGGTGTTAAGGGTCAGTTTGTATTTCTATGTTTGAGGTTGGAGATGATGTTTGAGAAGCCGACAATTTGATTTGGTTTTTTCTTCTCTTTTCTAATTATTTACAGTCATGTATATCATATGAATACTACTAAACATTTTCAAATTCATATTTAATTAATATGATAACTAAATTGTCAATTTCATTACCATATGATTTATATAAAACTTTTTAAATTCATATACAGATAATATGGTACGTAAATTATTTAATTTGATTATGATATCAATATCATATAATTTTAAATTTAAATAAATTTTTTAACTAGTTTAACTTCACTCGTGGTATATTTCCATGTTTTTCAACTGCTATTTCTTGAACTTGAGTGATATTTTGGTCTTTAAAAGTGGTGGACTGCCGACAAGTGTCATGTGATGAGGGGGTTCGTTCATTTGGTGTTGAAAATTGAAATGATAGGATGATGTCGTTTCACGTTATGGTTAAGACAACAATAAGTTTTTTCAGGTCCAAACCAAGGGTACACGGCAAATGGGCAAATACCATGTGCTCTATCAGACAATATATTACAGGAAAAACTGAGCCAAGGTTTTCTCTTTTTCGATTGAACTCAAGCAAGCAGCCAGCTTTGACTTGGAGATGCTAATCCCGAGCGTGTAGTGTTATAGCTATGCTTATGCTTTAAGCCTTTAACCACTAATAGAATTGTGATATCACTAACCTTATCATTACTTTTTTGTGGGAATATTCGTTTTAATCCATGGGATTTGACGATTTATTTTGTTGTTAAACATGAATACATTCTTGAAGTTCATGGTCTGTAAAATTTTCAAGACTCGTCAACTTGTTTTTTCTGAAATAACAAACTTAAAGAAGCTAAGTGATGAGTTAAAGAACAAAATGGATGGGTTTTGAAAACTTTAGAGGCTAAAACTTTTAATAATACATGTAATCAATCAAATAGTGGTATTACCCACCTTATCATTACTTTTTTCAATTGAAAGTTGACACTAAATGAGTTAGATATCTATTAAGACTTATCGAAATTAATTAACAGTCCAAAACTTATCAAGATCAAACATTATATATATAATCTAAAAATAGATATCAACTTGTATAATAGAAGATCACTACACTCACAATAAAGGATACCACCTTTGTAAGTTTATCAATTGTGTTTGGTAGAACTTGCACTTTCATCACTAAGTTAGATAAGGGGATACACAACCATATATACTAAGAGACTATATGTGCACATATTACAATTACTTTTATTTGATAAAATTATATCAGGCATCTATTTAAATTTAAAATCATTATCATAGTTATTATTTTTCAAATTGACATATGGTAACGCAATTATTTTAGGTAAGTGTGGGGAGTTTTTTGCTTGTTCTTGTGGAAATAAATTTCTGGGTTGAGCATCTATGTGGAGATCATGACTACGCCTTTAGTAAATAATCTTGATAAGTTCTATACTTCTCTGATCCATTCGGTATATATCTTTTTTAAAAAAATACTGTTGGTAAAGGTAAAATTCATTAATTCAAATTATGATATAATTTGGTGTCTTTTCTTAGCTTGTAAGATAACGTTTAATCAAAGGAACAAGAGGGATTTTTTTTTTTCTTTTTTTGACATATGAACCAGTGGGATTTTGTGCAAACTAATAATACCAAATTATTCTTCAATTAGCATAAATAAAAATCTCAAAAAATTAGCATAATTTTTTTTAAAAAAAAAAATCAACTAGCTGAGAAGAAAAAGAAGAAGCAATAATGATGAAGAATCAAGACATAAAGAAATCATACCATTTTTTTTCTTACATTTAATACTGACCCGGGATAACCGAAAGTAAGCGAGATAGGCACCAGTGGCACGACTGGAAGAGCAACTTCTATACGAGAGAGAATAATTTACATATGGATGGGAGAGTAACCCACATTAAGATGGGAGAAAAACTTACTACTTTTTCTTTTGGTGATTGGGTGTCGAACTTGTGACGAGTAGTGTGGCTATCACCCAAAAATCATACCATTTTAATAATAGTAGTACAACCAAAAACAATGTACTTAGATTATAGTGTATCATTTTAACTAATTAAACTATAACTATCTTAATTAAACAAATTAATGTGATGTCATTTTCACCAAAAATGAAACATCATGGAAGAATTACATCATTATTTTCAGCTCTAAAGTCAAGCGCTGGGCGCGTGGAGATGTGAAACAAAGGATCATAACCTTATGGTGCAGCCAAGAGTCACCGCCAAAGACAACTTTGACCACATTGTGTCGATCCAATGCATCATTCTACACGTGCTATGATTGGCTCTACTTATCCATTTTTATTTTCTTTTGTTTTTTTGTTTTTTTTTTTTTTAAAAAAAGTCTTGGGCCATTTTATATATGTACTTTACAAATGGGTAATTATGTTAATGATGAATTAACTATAGATTACCTTGAACAGGTGAGGTGGCTTATTAAACTTGAAGAAGAAATGAAGAATCTTTATTGAAGGTACGGATATTCCTTGTATTGTGATCTTGTTTCTTGCTAGCTTCTTGAGTTGCTTCGTTTGCTTGTCTACTTGTAATACTAAAATTTTGGAGTTATTTTGTTGTTTTTTCTAAAAAAAATATGAAAACTTCGTTATTTCTCTCCCAAATTTGGAACAACAATTTACAATCACTGAACGTTCATACAAATTTGGGGAAACATCAAATTAGCTAGCCCACATATAAATCCAAAACCATCCTCAAGAATGAGGAAGTCAGGATGACCAGATGAATTGTCAAGCGTTTCTTCAATCGAGAAAAGGCTTGATATTTCTGTATCCAACCTATCCACAATTCAACTAAACACAATAACAAACATGAAAAAAAAAAAGAAAAAAAAAAAAAAAAAAGATCAACAACAACACACAAAATAGACTATACAAAACAGTCTCCTTACACAAAAATGAAGTTATCTTCTTCAGCTAAACCTTGGATCCTAATATTGGTGAATTGGAGGACAATCTTCCTATAAACAACCAGAGCTCCTACAACAAACACAACATCCTTGAAGACCGCTGGTTACTCCGTCATAGTGACAAGAGAACACTTAGGATATGCCGCTACTACTTATCAATAAGGAAGCTTGAGTTGAACGTCGATTTTCACCAAAAAGGGCAAGTTAACGG
>CM034465.1:28760256-29001266 GCA_019925255.1 Litchi chinensis | reverse complement strand
TTTAGATAATGACTTTGACACTAACGAACCTCAAAGAAAATTCAAATTCACGAGATATGTACAAGATATGAACCTTCCAAAGACCCAAGGACAATAAACCGGCTAGTATTCATAACATTTTAAAGCTTCAATGACCTTTTTTCATGTAAAACCTCTTTTGCTTCTTATACTTGTAACACATGATCTTGAAAAGAGAATAGATATGTTGTGTAAAACATTAAGCAACTACAGCAACATATAGTGGTATGTGAACCAAGCGAGGTGTGATACCTTTGGGGGCAGGTGATTTGATAGTAATGCATTAGTCCTTCTCAAAATAAACTGCAAGCATAAATTAAAAGTCAAAAGTGAAAACAAAAAAGAAAAAGAAAAGAAAGCAGTTCTTCCTTATTTGATAAAAGTCATCAGCTTCTACAAATTGGAGTTTTCTGTTATGGAGATGTTACTTGACAACATAAAATCAAAAGTATTAAGTAGTGAAAGACGCTAATTGCTTATACAATAATCAAACAAATCAATAAATCACCTGATTCACTTTTGCACTTAGTTCTGCAGAGCGCTCAGAACCTAGCTTCTTCTCTTCTTCAGTAGCAGTAGGTTCTCTTCCACATACAATTGGCGTCTTCACAATTGGGTTACAGAACATTTACAGAATAAACATGTCTCAATAGACTGATACAGACAAATAACAAAGAGGACAAAAATGTACTTTTATGACTAGCACAAAATAATATAAAAAACAGATCACATCTAAAATGACATTCCCAAATTGCACATCGTAAAGAATTCAGCACAATGTTATTGCTTGATTGGTTTGTGGCACAATAATATCAATAAAGCCAAGGGGATTTAAAAACCCCGCTAACAAGCATAAGTACTAACCTAGATGATAAAAAAATTGTTATAGTAAAAAAAAAAATCTGTGCTGATTTTTTCTTTGCATCATAAAATTTTGAAGCAAGGAAAAATCAAGACCATATGTTAATAAGTTTACCTTTTAGCTTATTCTCTAAGCGGATTAGCAAGACAGTGACAAGAATGTCAGAGTCTGACACCCCTTGTACTATCCCAATAGACAATACTACTTATTTTGAATGGGGAATTTTAAATTCCTAACTGCAGTATAAAGAAGACGAAAAAGACAATAGAAAACTGGAAAATAGTAGAGGTTGATGAAATATATATATATATATATATGAGTACTGGTAAACAACACTGTCATATAAGATTTTTTCTTCAACAGGACAATAACTTGAGGTAAGCATATTTTGACAGTATTGGTGGCAGGCTACATACCTGTCGGCCACCACCCACCTCACAAATGCAAGTGTATCCAGTCACAATGTCTTGGAAATAAGCATAACCACAATTTCATCACTTACAACAATTAAACACATAGAGATGCAGTGAAGAATTGAGGATTTGCAAAAAGGCCCTGGCTTTTGCTATGCAACAACAAATCTTAAATGTAATCTGTCATATTCATTGGTATATGCCAATTGCCATGTTCATATCTAAGTTTTCACATCAAAAGAATAGGTATTCAGTTAATTGCAACTGCATCATTTTTTTTTTTTTTTTCATTTTCACTTAGCAACCCAAAGGCAATAAAGGATTACAGTTTAAAGAATGGTAATAATTGAAGTAAATGCCAACGTCCACTGTTCCCCCAAAATTAAGGAAAATGATTAAATTTAATCAAATAAATTCAGATTTGCCATCAATAGATAGTATTCCTAATCTTAAGGAGTGGCTCACCTCATAATAACGACGAAAATGTGTAGCATCACCCAAAATTCCACGATTAGTAAAGTTAACCATGGCAAAGAATTCTTCTAGGTCATTCTGCAAAGTTCAATGTAGAGGAACAAAGGTGAAATTCAAAAAGGAACTTACTTTCAAGAGACGTGAAAACTAAATTGCAAATGCTTATCACCTGCATTGGAGTTCCAGATAGTAAAATTCGACGTTTGCATGAGAGAGCAGCTAATGCCTGAGCCACAAAAACGCTCAGAAGACAAACAAACAAGAAGATTATCCTTAAAAATTAAAGCAAGGAAAATTTACATTGCATGTCATACCCGATTTGTTAATGTCTGATCATTTTTTAGCCTGTGAGCCTCATCACATATAAGAAGGTCACAAGAATCACTTTGGCTAAATTTTGAAGAATGCATCCGAAATGTTTCATATGAAACAATCAGTACCTGTAGTATGAGTAATTAGTGCAAATTTCCAGAAAACTGCCAGAAATAGCCGCAGAGATGCACCTGCAAAGGGCTGCGCGGACTTGTGAAATTGTCAATTCCAGATACAACATCATCTCTGGTGCTTTCACAAAGAGCTATAAGCTCAACTCTTTCTCCAACCCACTTCTTAATTTCAGCCTCCCAATTACTTACAAGACTTGTTGGTGTGACAATGATGGCCTTTTTGACCATTGGCTTCCCGTCGAACCCTTGACGTAGAAGAGTATAGAGTAATGCAATTGACTGCAACGTCTTTCCCAAACTGCAAATGTAAGACCAATAACAACCTTGAAGATATGACCAAAAACAACAATCCTAAGGACATGACCAAAAACAGTACAACATAACTGGAGAAAAAAGAAAAAGAAATCTGCAAACTCAACATCAGAGGTTGTCACCAAAAAAATGAGATACTTACCCCATATCATCAGCAAGAATGCATCCATATATACTTGCACTACATAATCCCGAAACACATTCAAACATGAACTGAACCCCTTCTCTGCATTTCAAGGTAAAATATGTTCATAACAATCAAAGCAAATCACAGGGAAATGAAAACATGATATAAATAAAATGATATTCTAAACTCTGAACTGCTTTATCTAAAAGTATCAAATTCTGTTGGTAAAAAACAAAAAAATCAACCTTAAATCTCTACTTCTGTGGATATGAATGCTCTTTCAATATTTGTTAATAGTTTTGGATATTAACAATATCGAATGAAGAATGCATAGATCAGGAAAATACGTTCAAACTGGTGTTGGCACTCTCAATAAATATTGAACAGGTCCAATCATGAATTATATATCACATAAACTACATATAAAACACTACGAGGCAGGCATCAACATCCACATTACAGACTTGATATCATAAACAATACCTTTGATGTGGTCGAAGGAAACGAACAAGCAATGGATCAACCAAAATTGGCACTGAACTACCAGTACCATCCTCAGATTCCTCACCTTGCCACAACACCAAAGGATCAACCCCAGGTGGCAAAGTTAAATTTTCTTCAACTACATCGTTCTCAACAATTCTCGGTACATCTAACCGATTTGTTATTGTAACCAATGCTGGCCTCGAAGAACCCCAGGGAACAAACCGTTTGCGCGCCCACAGACGACGAGCAAGCTGCTCGTTCCCATCTTTGTACCCAACAGAGCACGGGGGCTTAAATGGTTTCCTACAAACTGCCGCCCCTTCTGTCACTGAAAGAACTCGCGGGAGCAATGACTGTCTTTTCACAACAAGACTGCCTCTGATAAATCATAAAAAACCAATTTTCAATGCTCTTAATATTACTAATACAGGCCACTCATCGAAAAATTTTACTATGACGAGAACAACAAAAGCACAATTACACGAATCTAAAACCCTAAATTATCAATCAATAATTTTTACTATTTTGAAGCCCTAGAAAAACTAAAATCATCCACTCTAGTGATTTGTGCACCTATAATAATAACTTGTAAACCAATTTATCCTAAGTATTCAAACTATTCGATTTTGAAGTCATCGAAACCCTAAATCGGCATATATGTTAAAGATAAATCATAAAAGCAAGCGATTAGTGAGCAAAACTATATTGTTCGCTGAATTATAATTTCCTTTGTTTGATAGAGGAAGCGATAAGTCTCACCTCACGAGAGCGTCGACGTTCTTCGACTTTCGGTCCTCATCGGACGGCGGAGAATCGGCCGCGGAAGATTCGTCTTCGTCTTCGTCGTCGTCATCGTCGTCATTATAGTCGTCTTCGTTGTGATCAACTGTGAAGTCATCACTTGAATCGGTGGGCTCAGAAGTTGAGAGAGCTTCTTCCTCTTCCATGGACGATGAATTGGTATCAGACAAGGAGCTTCGCTTTTAAATTCACAAAATTGGCGCGAAAGAAAAATAATACTAATACGTCAAAGTTTTATTAAGAATTGAGAGACTGTTTGGCTGCTAGGTGTTAACTGCTCCGTTGGTGGATTCGAATATCCCTGGAATTATAAGCGGAAGCTACTGGTATGCTTGGAGACACACGTTACGTTTGAGCTGGAAGCCAAGTCAGTGCTTCAAGCTGACATGGAATCCGAAAAACAATAATGGGTCATGTTACTTTGTTGGAATCAAATTGTTGGAACAAACAAATTATCTTGTGGAAAAGTTCGTAAAAATTGAAAGTTTAAAAAAATTAAAAAATTTAAAATTTAAAAACATAATTCATTCTATACCTATCTTTTAACATTATAGATTTAATCATAACTACTTTCATAAGATGGTAACTTTTTATCACATAACATCGTTATTTGTTATATCATAGGATGTTGATTGTTAACAATAATACATTTACTAACATAAGATATTACACTAATGAGATACTAGACCAAAGTATCACGGAATGAGATAATTGATCATTGTATCATATCGACTAAAATTGTTTATTTGTTTGTGCTACACTGCTACACGCAACAGTACTGTTAACCCAATTGTGCCATGCCAATGGCACTACTAACTCATCATGCCATGTCAACAGGACTAGTGACTGACGATGGCCACCATGGCATATCGATAAAAATGATGACTAATCTTGCCACGTTGATGATAATGTTCATTTCGTCTGCCCTGTCGACACAAAGGCTGACTTATCATGTCAACATAAAAAGTTAGAGTCAGTAGGACACATCATCACTCAAACGCCGACTAGACTTCCCTAATCAAAGAAGTCAGACATAAGGAAAATCGATAAACGTTGTGAATCTCTTATACCCAAAAACAGAAAAAGAGAAAGAAATCTTTGCTCATGAATTGGTTAAAAAATAATATTAGACTTCCAAATATTTTATCCAAATCCATGTCCAAATGATGTGACACATAAATTATAAAGATATTATAATTTTTGAATGATGTGATAATTAATAGGATATTGACAAGTCACATACTACATCATTTGAATATGAATTTGAGTAAAATATTTGAAAAATTTAGTATTACTCATCGGTCAAATTAGATGTCGAATCAATTAGAAACCAGTCTTCTCAGTTATTGCAACATCGTTGCAGTATTGATGGCGGAATTTCGACGAGAAAAAATTAAATATCACGACAAAACTAGAGAGAGAGAGATTTTGGTCTCTTCTTTATGTGATATCATGCCTTATTTTTTGATAAGTAACAAAAACTTTGTATAATGTCTTATTATAAGTATTCTTTTATAAAAATGCTCTTTTTTTTTTCAAAAAAAAAAAGCACGTTTTTTGTTTCTTTAATCTTTATGTTCTATATATTCTTAGCACTTACAGTTTGATGGTAAGTTGGTCAACCAATGAAATTTGAAATTACATTGTTAGCAAGAAAAAAATCTTCATATAATTGTCTCATAACTGATATGATGAGGTAGACTAATAACAAAAAAAAAAAAAAGATTAGTGGAAAAGGTAAGTGAAAAAAAAAAAATTATTCCTAGTTAAAAAATAGTATGACAAACAACTAAACAAACTTTTTTTTTCTCTTGTAATAGACTAGCCAACTAATTAGCATTAAAATAGTCAATTTAATAAATCATAATCTAACACCAATACCAATAGTGTTTGTGATGATGCTATTGGAAGTTGAGTTTCATAGTATTAGTTAAAGACCCTAGTAATAGAAATTTGGACAAGAAGTTTCCAAGTGTGTAATCCCGGTCCTACATGCCTTCTACTAAAACAATGACTCACCAAACACAGTTCTGGTGTTCAACTAGTAAATACAGAACAAAAGATTTCATCATGCATATATAAATTAACATTCATCTTATTGATCTCTCACTAATGTTTTGATTAATTATAGGTACATGCAAATACTGTATTTCTTCTGAAATCTTTTCTATAAAGTAGGCTTCCCAAAAATTTCATAGGCAGGGATAAAGATTATAAGAAAATGTGTCTCAAAACTCATCTGATATGAACATGGGCCTGTTATGCTCAATCTATCTTGCTTGCAAGTAATTTTCTGTAAACGTGATTGAAGTCAAACGGCTGGGTACATTGCTCTATAACTTTCTTGTTGTGGATGAAAATGCATTAGTTGTTATAATTTTTTGTATTGCATCATGGTAGATAAAAGTTGTTGCATCATCAGGTTTTGAATTCTTTCTCTTGACATCAACAGATATAATAAAGAAATCTAAGTTCAAATATAGAATTTCTGAGTGAATTGATAATGAATAAGAAAATTTGATGTTGCTGGCCACTTGCATTTGTATCACAAGCTCAAGGAAACTGCGCTGCTTGACTTATCGCTCTATGATATAGCAGCAAATTTTAGGTGGAGGGATATACATTTTGCTACGCAACTTCCAGGAATTTAAAAAAGACTACGGATAGTAATATTATTAGCAAATAGGCTGAAAAGAAGTATAATATTAGTATCTGAGAGAATACATAGAACTGCAAGGAGAAAACTGAGCAATGTATACCGTTGACCTTGACTGTAACAAATCTCCACCAAATGAGAGTCTTCCAAGTATATATATCGGGACTTGTACCTGAAAGAGAACTGCAGCTAGGCCTTCACCGAAATCTTTGTTCCTAGGAGATGTATCCATCAGTAAATGATGCTCACGGTTACTCAGCTGATGGGCTTCCGAGTCTGGTTCCAGCTTCAGGAATTCCAAGCACTGGCCCTGGACAGCCTTATGCTCCTCCACCACCGTATATTGCGCGGGTTCGTGTTCAAGCAGGGCAGTGGTCTACTGGTTTTTGCCACTGCTGTGATGATCCAGCAAATTGTAAACACAAAAAGACTTAACTGTTCAAGTATCAGTTGACCTTTGTTCCTTTTTCAATCACTTGTGCTATTATATTTATCTATTTATGTTTTCAAACTTTCAGGTTTTATCACTTGCTTTTGCCCTTGTATTACATTTGGACAGATTGCTGAGATAGTAGATAGAGGGTCAACATGTAAGCACCTCCATATCAATCCATTGATCAATTAATTCTTTTCTCAAAACAGCTCTGAATGATGTCATTGACTTGCTCAAATTGTGTCACAGCTTGTGCTATAAATGGTACAATATACGGGCTGCTGGCTATGACTGGCTTTGCATGCCTGTATTCTTGCTGCTACCGCTCAAAATTGAGAGGCCAATATGACTTGGAGGAGTCACCCTGTGTAGATTGTCTGGCGCATTTCTGTTGTGAGGCTTGTGCACTGTGTCAAGAATACAGAGAACTCAAGAATCGCGGCTTTGACATGGGCATAGGTATTACCTCTTTAACCACTCATAGCTTCATAATTTCATTGATTCTTGAACCAGATAAAAGAAAACCAGTATTAAGCCTTGAAATCTTACCGCACTTGAAGGTCAGAAGGCCCAGAACATACATATTTTTGCATCAATACTATCTGATCCTCAACTTTGTTGATTGAAATCAGTATCAGACAGTGGTAATGATATTATTGTTATAAACGATATTTTCCGTGAAGAAACACACTTTATATAAACTTATGGATGTGAACAATAATCAACAACCTTGCATAAATCCAACTATACATAACATTTGTGTCAATGTCAATGTCAATGTGATTCTGATCCCTTGTCAGTTAAGCAAGCTCATCATTTGATTAAGCATGGCAAAACAAAAACCACCTTTTACTAATGAAAATTTGGTTTGAAATAATTGACTATACTTGTGAGGTTAGGTAGGAGGCATCTTTATAAGAACATATGACTATTATTTTAAATTTTCATACAGAAATCGACCTATTCCTTCTCTCTAGTCTAATTTAATTTATTTTCTTTTCACTTGTTGGGAAATGGAGGTTGGGAGGCCAACATGGACAGAAAAAATCGCGGAGTTACAGCAGCTCCAATTCTGGCACCAGGCATGACACGATAATGAAAGGAATTCTCATGTGCTTTTACAGCTACACTTCCTGGATGATGAAGCTTTTGCTTGTGCGTTTGTGTGAATTCGGTTTTGTAATTTCTTTGCATATATGCTATTTTGGTTTCAGGAGTGTTTGTGTTCGCTTATTTTGCTTGCAACAGAAACAAACATGGGAGTTCAAGGACCTGATTTTTAATCCACAATTACATGAAACTTGGCTTAACATATTTGTGAACCAAGTTGGAAATTTATTTTGAGTCTTGGACATGATAACACAATAAATTTTCAGCAATTTGATGTGGCATGTGACTTCTGAAAGAAGCCTTACTTGTATATTTACCGCTTACCCCAAAAGTGACAGAGCTCTTCCATATCTAACTTGCACTAATATAATAACACAAGAAAACAGCAAAGAGAAAAATAACAGAAAGAAGAGTTCAGAGAGAAGAAATTAAATAAATTCTGTTTGCTTAATTAGAATGAGAGAAACCCATATTTATAGAAGAGGAAAAGAACCTGATTTTGTTCAAGTTAAACAATCTTAAACTTGCATAAATGTTTGAAAAATGTTGATCTATTCTCTAGTAGCTTTTTACTGGATCCGCGTTTATTACTTGATTGGAGAAAAATAAAAAGGCAATTGTAAGGCAGACATGATACATGTTTCTGGTTGATGATGTCAAATGTTTTGGAAATGTGAGCCATTAATATGATTATCTTCACCTTGTTTAATTGATAGACACCATAATATAATTCTTCTATATCGCATCAACATTCTAAGGACTCTCCTAAGTTTTCAACTCTTCTAGTGCTCACATGAACAAAATGAATATCAGTTACCTATTCTTTCTTGCATATATGATCCTTCTGCTGCTAGGATTTAGCTAAAGAGGCTCGAAAGTAGTGCCAGCTGTTAAGGCCACAAACAGCCAAACATGCTGCTCTATTATAAGGGACAAACTAGGACTCACTTTCATCGTTTTGATCTCGTCAAATTTAATAGGCAAGCAGAACTCTTCTCTTTGTTTCTTCGGTTGGTGTCGGATTCAGGCCCCAAGCTGAATATATACTTAATTATTCTAATGTCACTATCATGCTGTACATTCCTATGCATGTAACAACTGCCGGCCTTGTCCAACTGTGGCCGCTCCCCATATGTAACAACTGCCGGCCTTGTCCAACTGTGGCCGCTCCCCATACAAATTGTAGGACAATTCAGTTGATTTCATCGATCACAGCTAGCTTTACAATGCTCTATCCATACATCAAATACATGTGTATATATATAGGAGATACTCATAGATCCTCCGGTGCCATTGTCACTAGTTGGTGACCATAACCATGGGAAATCTGTGTCATTTCAAGTTGCTCCTTTCTCTCTTTCTGCTTCTGTGGACTGCCACCTCATTGTCCACATCAGGAGATCGTAAGACTTACATTATCCACATGGACAAATCAGCAATGTCAGCTAACTTCTCCACCCACCATGATTGGTACATGTCCACACTCTCATCGCTCTCATCATCAGATGGCATTGTTGCCCCAACCCATCTCTACACCTACAGCCATGTGATGGACGGTTTCAGTTCCGTGTTGTCAAAGGCTCACCTCGACCAACTCCATACCATTCCAGGTCATCTTGCAACATATCCAGATGCAATTGGCCACCACCATACCACCCGTACTCCAAAGTTTCTCGGTTTGAAGAAACGCTCCGGGATATGGCCTGCTGCAGGGTTCGGCAATGACATAATTATAGGTGTTCTTGACACTGGGATCTGGCCAGAAAGTGAGAGCTTCAATGATGATGGCATGCCTCCAGTGCCTGCACGTTGGCGTGGTACATGTGAAGTTGGAACTGAATTCAACTCTTCTCACTGCAATAGAAAACTGATTGGGGCACGCTCATTTAGCAAGGGACTGAAGCAACATAAATTCAATATATCGAAAACAGATGACTATGATTCCCCTAGAGACTTTTTTGGTCACGGGACACACACATCATCAACAGCAGGAGGCAGCCGTGTCCAACATGCTGATTACTTCGGATATGCTGAAGGAACAGCTACTGGAATTGCACCAATGGCTAGGATTGCCATGTACAAAGTGCTATTCTACACCGACAGTTACGAATCTGCCGCCACTGATGTTCTAGCTGGTATGGATCAAGCTATAGAGGATGGTGTGGATGTCATGTCATTGTCCTTAGGCTTTCCTGAGACAGTATTTGATGAGAACCCAATAGCCATAGGAGCTTTTGCAGCCATAAAGAAAGGCATTTTTGTATCATGTTCAGCAGGAAACTCTGGCCCTCAAGCTTACTCCATCTTCAATGGAGCTCCTTGGATTACTACCATTGGCGCGGGGACTATTGATAGAGATTATGCAGCTCGTGTCACTCTAGGTGACAACAAGCTAACTGTGACTGGAAGATCTGTTTATCCAGAGAACCTATTTGTGTCTGAGGTTCCTATATACTTTGGATATGGAAACAGATCCAAAGAATTCTGTGCTGTCAACTCATTAGACCCTAAAGATGTTGCAGGCAAGTACATCTTTTGTGCCTTTGACTACGATGGTTTTGTGACTTTTACTGAACCATTATCAGAAATGTTTAGAACTGGAGCAGCTGGAGCTATCATAAGTTCAGACTCGGGGCAATTTCTTCACCCCACAGAATTTGACATGCCTTTTGTTATGATAAGCCCACAAGATGGAGAGTTGGTAAAGAAGTATATGATCAATGTAAAGAATACAACTGTGAGTATCAAGTTCCAGATTACAGTACTCGGTACTAAACCAGCTCCTCAGGTGGCGGATTTTTCATCAAGAGGGCCTGACCTCCCATCTCCTTGGATACTAAAACCTGATATATTGGCTCCTGGGTTGATATACTGGCCGCCTGGGTGCCTAACCGAGGTTGGCAACCAATTCGTGACCAATCTTTGCTCACTGATTATGCTCTCGTCTCAGGCACATCCATGTCATGTCCTCATGTGGCTGGCATAGTTGCCTTGCTTAAGGCAATCCACCATGATTGGAGTTCAGCTGCCATCCGCTCAGCGATGATGACAACTGCTGACTTGTATGACAATGCTAATGGTATAATTATGGACATGGACACAGGAATTGCAGGGACTCCTCTTGATTTTGGAGCAGGGCATGTGAATCCTAACAAGGCAATGGATCCTGGACTTGTGTATGACATTGAGGTCGAGGACTACATCAACTACTTGTGTGGATTGAACTACACAAGTAAGCAGATTAAAGTTCTAACAGGAACATCAAACTTCACCTGTGAATATGCTAATCTAGACCTTAATTATCCGTCTTTTATTGTAATTTTGAACAACAACACCAACACTACAAACTTCAACTTCAAGAGGATGTTGACAAATGTAGCTGATAGTAGTTCGGTATATCGTGCAATTGTGAATGCTCCGCTAGGTATGGAAGTTGTTGTGGAACCGGAAACAATATCATTTGCAGGAAAATATAGCAAAGCTGAGTTCAATATGACGGGGAGCATCAATTTAGGCACTGATGCTGGTCCACAGAGTGATTATATTGGAAATTTTGGATTTTTGACTTGGTATGAAGTTAATGGGAAGCATAGGGTGAGAAGTCCCATTGTTTCTGCGTTTGCTCCTTAATCTTTAAAAAACTTTCTAGTAAATGTCAAGTAAATCATCATTTATAAATGTTGATTACTGATTTCCAAATGAAGACAATAAAGGGTACGTTTAATTTTGAAATTTCTTTGTAAGATTGAATCCCAATCATTATAATAGATCAAATGCTGAAGTAAATCTGTGTAAATCAGGGTTCAATGTCCCTTACTTTTACTGTGCTTCCATCTAAACACTTGAGGATTAATGCGTAAATGATGATTTAATTGAAAACTACTAAAAGCTTTACAAGTTTAATTGCCATGCATCCAAGTAAACAATCAACAAGTGTTCTATGTTTAAAAAAATCGTGTTGTGATGTCAGAATTTTCATAATTTGTTTGCCTCACTTTTCAACATTTCAAAACTTGTGAGATTATCTGTAGACTGGGATGCAAGAAGATCAGAATGTATCAATTGTGCACAGACAATTTATTAGAAAATATTATAACCTTCAAGTTAACACTGCTATAGTTTAGTGAGAGTGAAGTAAGAATACAATATAGTGTTTGATGACATTGCAAGTTTACAACACATCCAAAATAGTAACAAAAAGAGAGAAATCTTTTAAGTGGCCTAAATAAAAATTAAAATTACCGAGTAAGCAACCAAAAGCATTTAAAGCGGCACAAATAAAAATTTAAAATTACCGAGTAAGCAACCAAGAGCATTTAAAGCGGTACAAATAAAAATTTAAAATTACCAAATATGCAATCAAGATCATTAAATCATTAATCACATGAACTAATTATCAATTGAGTATATCAAATATAAAACACAATCAATTATTCATATATATTAGTCTTTTTTCCGTTTTGTGCAGTTGAAGTTTAAAAAATAATAATAAATTAAATATAATCATCGAACAATTATACAAATAAAATAAATAAGCACAAGGTCAAAATCAAAATCAGGACACCAAAATTTATGTGGAAAACCCTTCAATGTGAAGGGAAAAACCAGAGGATACTAATCTAGCAAAAAAATCCAATAAATAAATCAATAGGTTACACTCCTTCACATAAACTAGAGACTAACAACATCAACAAATCTTCACCAATTAAATCAAAATTCCATGCTTCGGTTCCAGATATGCTTCATCTTCCAACAACCAAATTTTCTTAATGCTGTTTTTTTTTTTTTTTTTTGGTTTCCACTTCAAAATACTTGCAATTTGCTGCTTCTTAATTTCCCTGGAACCCAATTTGTTTGAAGAACAGAACTTCTCCGGTGGAGCATGTAGAGAACTTGTTGGAGACTTCAGAGGCAGTCCAGGCAGAACATAAGGATGTTTCAATAACATCTCAGCCGTCCATCTCTCCCTTGACTTTCTTGCAAAACACTTCTCCAGGAAATCTTTAGCCTTATCCGACACGTTTTGAGGAATGTAAGGTTTTTGGGTGGCAAGTGCATATCCTGATGCCAAGTCTCTTCTGTGACCACCAAACCACCGCATAGCACGCTGCCCCGTAAGCATCTCCACCACAACGCACCCAAGAGACCATATATCCAACGGAGAATCAATCACACCAAACAAATAAGAATCCGGTGACATGTACAATGGCGTGCCACGAAACCTGAACACAAAAGATTCCCCATACAGCATCTCTTATCCAGGCTCTTTTGCCAACCCGAAATCAGCTACTTTCAAACAGTTTCTCCCATCTTGGCATGGAACCACCAGAATGTTATCAGGCTTAAGATCGCAATGAACATAACCCTTCTTGTGAATAGCACAAAGACCCTTCAATATCATCCGAGTGTAATCTTGAACCTCATATTCAGGCAAACGACCTCCGCGATTCTTCATAAGATCAGAAAGCGAACCTCCACCCGCGTATTCAAGAAAAAGATCGTAAACCATACCCAGTACCGGATCAAGACTCACAGTGTCAGCAAGAAACATGAGAACATGAGGAGAGCCTTCAAGATCTTCAAGAACTCTCTTCTCCTTCACCAAGGTAACGAATGGTCCAATCTTGAAGACTTGATAGCAACGGAAGGCAAAGTAGGATCTTCAGAGTTAACAGCGAGCGTGACCAATCCGAAAGAACCTTTACCAAGAACTTTAACTTTAAACCACTCCATCAACTAATGCAGGAAACGTTTGTTTCTTGCACTCAAGAATTGAAATTGACGAATAACAGATTGAATATTTGAAAAGGATGATAAATAGGCGTAGAAAATCTTCTCAGTTTTAGACCTCTACTTCAGTCTGATGGTGCGAAAGCCTAATTAAGCCGACTATATTTATATTATGACCGTTAGAACTGGCGGGAATGGATTCATGTTACTCACTTGGAATCTTAAGTACCCTTTAGGCAACTCAGACTAGATTAGGATTGCTAATTTCACCGAAGGAAAATTTAAAATTAAAAAATTTGAGTTATTGAAAAGTTAAAAAAAAAAAAAAAAACACTCGCCTAAATGAACTCAACCACAAAACTAAACGTATATGTATCAAAATTCTCAATAACAGTTTTATTTTGTATCAACAACTTTTTATATGCTAAACAACTTGTTAAAAAAAAAAGTCATTTATGAAAGCATTTTAAAGGATTTTTTCTGTGAAACTAGTATTTTAGAGTTAATAAATCATAATTAGTGTGTTAACTAATATAGGTTTGATAAATTAGGGTCAAATCATATAGATTATGTCATCTTAATGTCAACAATTAGTGTTATTTACGTAGTTGGTTTGTGGAATTAATCTTTTGAATCTTTATAAGTATATTTTATTTGTTCTTTTTGTCAGGTGACGGTAATGTCAGAAGAAAAAAAATCAATACTCACAACATGGGGCATTATACTTTGAATTATATTAGCATTACACTAAAAATATTATTCAAAATCTAATTTGAACTGAACTAATGTGGCAAATCAATCAAAAATAAAAGCTGAAACCAAACTTCGAAATTTATTTACAGAATAATGCATCATTTATTCAATGATAGTACAAGAATGGAAGGATTACAACTAAAAGCCATACAATCTAACCCAAGAATTTTACAGAGTTATCCTAGATGGAAGCAAATCAAAGCTCCAGCTTCAACCACCAATAACCACCACCACAAACAATTATTCTGAGAGTACAAACTACATTATACACGCATAGCAATTTATTTTACAAGACATGTACAGCAGAGTAATGCTAATATATGAACAACAAATTCACAACTGCAATCAACACCAACATTTCCCCTTCCAAGGCCTTGATCACTTGTGAAAACCATTCTCTTTCACCTCTGAAATAGCTGAATTTTCAACAACTTTCTCAGATTCTTGGGCACTTTCTTTCTTCTCTTTCTCCTTCTCCTCCTTCTTTACCACCTCAAGAGCTTCAATTAGACTATTCAAACAAGTCTCCACATCTTCCTCATCAGATTTAGGCATCAAATTCTCTGCGACATCAGCTGGAGTCATGTTGGTTTCAGCCAACAGATGCCCGATTTTTGCAAACAACTCATGGTAGTCAATGTCCAAATAGTTCTTGGCCAACACCTTGAATGCTTCAAAGCCACAATAGGACATCTCAATGTGCTTGTCCATCCTTCCTCTTCTAATCAGAGCTGGATCAAGCTTGTCCACATAGTTTGTAGTAAACACAATAAGTCTCTCCCCACCACAAGCTGACCAAAGACCATCAATGAAATTCAACAGCCCTGATAGAGTCACCTTACTAGTTTTGTCCTCTTTATCTTCCTTTTCTTTCTTCTTGATTGCATCCACATCTTCTTTACCGTCATCTTTCTCCTTTTTCTTCGTGCGTTGGCCTGTAAGATCAAGTGAGCAATCAATATCCTCTATAACTATTATTGACTTATTCGATGTCTCAATCAAGAGATTTCTCAGCTCCGTGTTGTTCATGACTGTGGTAAGCTCAAGATCATAGACATCATAGTCGAGAAAGTTCGCCATGGCAGCAATCATGGTTGATTTTCCTGTCCCTGGAGGACCATAAAGCAGATACCCTCTCTTCCAAGCTTTTCCAATTTTCTTATAGTACTCTTTTCCTCCTCTGAACTTGTTGAGATCATTCATGATCTCCTCCTTCTTCTTGGAATCCATAGCCAATGTACTAAACGTTGCAGGGTGCTCAAAGAACACATGGCTCCATTTGCTGCCCTTCCAGTGGTACCAATTCTTGCTTGGATTGTTGCTGTAGAGCTTCCTTTGCCGGTTATTCACAGACACGGCCTTCCCTTCCTTGATCACATGTTCAATATAATCTCCTGTGATGAGTTCTCTGTGGCGTTTATGGAAACTGAGCTTGTAAAACCTCCTCTCGTCCGGAACTGGATAATAAGAAATGGATTTTGACTGGTTAAGATGTTTGCACAACATCCACCAAACTTTAACACCATTGAACTCATCAGGGATTTCCTCAAGATCATCCATGGTAAGGACTAATGACTTGCTATCCTTCACAACATCAGCCTTGAACCTCGAAGCTCGTGTAGTGGCTTTCGTGGTGAGGTAGTTTTGTATGGCTGCGAAGGCCTCACTGCGCTTGAGACGTTCACCGCTTAGTTCATGGAAAGTGATTTCAATGAATGGATACACCAACCTCACTAACTTTTGAGTGTATTTTTGGATATAATTACGGAAACTGTAAGGGAAATATTCCTTAAAAATAGCCCAAACAACCATCAAACTAGCCAAAATAGAACCAGTTCCCAACTCTCTCATTCCCATCATTTTTGTTTTGTTTTGTTTTTCTTTTTTTATTTTCCTTTTGCTTCTATGCTTGATCTGCTGCTCTATCTGATGAAGTCCCCCAAAACAATGGGTGTCTGTTTATATAGTGTGATATGTCTTGTTTATCAAGTTAGCACATGAAGCTAGCCACCCAACAATTTGCTAAGTATAGAGCTTCCAAGAGGTTGTTTAAGATTTCAGAATAATTTTTTTTAGTGAATTTTCTGTCATTTTTTGGGCTGTCTCTCTCTTGGAAAGTAAATTCTTCAGCCGTCAACTTTGACTCTTCTATGCAAATGCCATTTAGTATTCCCACGCCTAAATGTGTGTTTTCAATCAACAACTTTTAAATAGTTGATAAAAATATGAGAGTGTTTAACTAGAATTTAAAGTTTTTATTAAAATTAGATGTATTCAATTTAGGTTTTAAAAAATCAAAATAAATTTAGATATATTTAAAAATTACTGACTTTGTAAAAGTTGTTGTAGTGATGAAATTTAATGAATTTGGTAGATTTTAAAATAAGATTTATAATCATTATCTAATATGATATGATGATAGAGAGTCCTCATTTGGCCCATAACGATCAAGGTTCGATAGGTTTTACCGTAAGTATTATTAGAAAAGAGAAATTTATAAATGAAAGTGTCTATAACAAATCCTACTACTTCCATAGATTTTATATAAAATTGTAATAAAATCTAAAAAATTCTGTAAACTCTAGACCGAATACGTCATCTTAAGTGAATTGAAGTTCATACAATCTTGAAGCCACAAAATTAAAATGTATAAAACTATAATGTATAAAACTATAGTTTACGGTTCCTTAACAAATTAAAGTTAAATTTACTATTGGATCTTATAATAATGCAATACAACATCACACTTCACTTAAAAACGTGGTAGAGATTTGAATTCTAGTTCATAAAAGGAACATCAAAAGATTCCAATGACAAACTCGCAAGTCATTTGTCTTGGCGGTAAGGCAAGTGCATCCAGTGTCTATATGTGTAAGACCAGGTTTTGAGTACCATACATGCCAACATGGTTAATTGCAGCCCAACCCCTTATACGTGAGGGGTAAAATATCGTTTAAGTTGTTTTGGTTGTAAGGATAATTTTTTCATGAATATGGATCTCTCTCCCGATTGTTCGGAAGTAGAGTTAGAGTTAACTGTTAAGATCCGGACCGTTCTCTTGAATCACTATTGTATGATCCTGGAAGTAGTAATATGTACTTATAAACATGTACTTGTAACACTAAAAATATATATATATATATATATATATATCCAACCACAAGTCTAATGAAATTAAAGTCAAAATGTTGTTACAAGAGAAAACTACTTCAAGTGAATATAATCACTTTTACCATACAAGCAACAAGCAACTTCGAAATTTACACAAACTTTTGTGAATTTGTTTATTTTTGTAATTTCGATGTCCATCCGAAAAGGTAATAGATACCTAATCATCAATTACTATGCTGATATTATTTAAATATTGATCCTCCTAAATTTAATATTAAGAGATATGAACCATGACATTTCATGAGTGACATCAAACAAACGCATGGGGAGTGGACCCTCCAAATTCTGAACATACATTAAGCATATGGTCAAGTTATTGTTTAGCATTTTTTTTTTGGTGTGAAAAAGAAATATATATATATATATATATAAATATATTACAGGCTGATATAAGTCTAGAAATCAATCGAAACCAAGAAAAACTTGACTCTAAGATACGATCTGGAAAACAACTTCCTTATGAGAAGTAGCATCCCACATATGAGTGAGAGGGAAGATCTACATACGATTTGAGAGGGGAAGGGGGGGTGGGGGTGGGCGGCACGGTTATTGGTGGGAGGGGGAGTTTCACATTTAGTAACCCGCCATCTCTAACGTAGGGGCGTTCTTTTTAGCCATCATGGTAGCTGCCCAGCCATAGAAATATATACATATTAATTAACATTATTTTATTTTAATTCTAGAAAGCCCAAGTCCTTTTTTGAGTGAACTATATATGGGTTTCATTGTATATAAAGGTCCCGTTTGGTACACATGGTTGGATTGGATTATTTTGATAGGAAGATTGGATTAGATAAATTAGTGTTGTGATGTGTTTGATACAGTATGAGAGTAGATAAATTAATATGAAGATGTGTTTGGTACAATAGGGAATTGGTGGGAGGGGGAGTTTCACATGTAGTAACCCGTCATCTCTAACGTAAGGGCATTCTTTTTAGCCATCACGGTAGCTGCCCAGCCATAGAAATATATATATTAATTAACATTATTTTATTTTAATTCTAGAAAGCCCAAATCCTTTTTTGAGTGAACTATATACGGGTTTCATTGTATATAAAGGTCTCATTTGGTACACATGGTTGGATTGGATTATTTTGATAGAAAGATTGGATTGAATAAATTAGTGTTGTGATGTGTTTGATACAGTATGAGAGTAGATAAATTAATGTTAAGATGTGTTTGGTATAATAGGGAATTGGATAAAACCAATTTTAAATAATTAAATTATTTTTAAAAATAAACAACCCTGAGATCATTTTGTTGCAACAAATCAAGGCCAAAACAACCAAATCCAGTTAAAGCACATCCAAAAAAATGGGTTCAAAACCAACTTCAGAGTCCTATCAACAATTGCAACAGATAACACACCAGATCACTTGATGACATCAAAGGGAGTCAATTTAAAAAGGGTAGCTTTGAGTGAATCAAAGTTCAGATTTTTTAATGGTTTTAGCAATAATATGTCCTCAGAAGAATCAAGACTTGTGGTGTTGGGATATGAACAACAGGTGATAACAAATGAGGTCTCACTCTTTTGTGATAAAAAACCGAACTTGATGGAATTCTAATTGTGGGTTTGAGGTTTGGTCGATGGTTCTGCACGTGTTTGTCGAAAGCATAAATTTATAAAGAAGGAGAGAGAGAGTGAGGGTTGGTGGTTGAAGGAAAGAGAAGAGAAGAAACGACAGTACGCTCAAGAGGAGATGGAAATGGTAGAAAGGAGAGAAAGTGTGAGGGTAGGTGAACCGGTGATGGACATTTTATCCCACCAGTTGTGGTGGGTTTCATTTAACCCACTAAGTGGGATAAAAAAAAGAGATTAGGATTGATTTTTCCAATCTCATGCTCCTACCAAATATGGGTGGGATTGGTTTTTCTAATCCCATACTCTCACCAAACATGGGTTTAGATTGAAAACAATCTAAACTCAGTCTAAACCCATGCAACAAATAAGATCAAAGAGTACGAATGCACAATTTTATATTTTTTTTTTAAAAATAATATTTCACTCTCATAACTTACAAAATTAATGTAGAGAAAATATTGTTACAAAGTTATAACAAAACTCTTTTTTTTTTTTTTTATTTGATTATTGACACCAGATTCAGAGCACTACTATGATTAGTTGAGGTAGGATTCTAAAGCATAGTCTGAATTTCTACTTCTAGAAATGTGAGCGGACAACCCACATAGCATGAAAAAACCTATCCACATTCAAGTGAAAAAAATGCGCTTTAAACTTAGGACCTAGAAGTGGCTTGGGTGGGGGATAGTCTTAAACCACTAAGTTAACCCCACTTAGCACTATAACAAAACTCATTATTGCTTATTATATAACTATAAATAGCTTTGTTGATATTAAGACTAAAAATTTTGAAAGGTTAAAGTTCCATAATTGTTCTAAAATACAATATGTTAATAATTTTTTGGAATTTAATCCTCATTCCCATCATATAAAAAAATTTAAAATTAAAAATTTTGAATAAAAACAAATTTACACAACTTGTCGAATAATATTTCTTTTATCCCTTATTAAATTGCATGGATTTTTTTTTAAAATAAAGTTTAATATTCAAGCCAGAAATGGCTGACCCAAAATTGGCCACCAACTCTCCCATAGTCACCATCACCATATTTTTTTTTTTCCACTTTCATGCCCTAATTAATAAGTTTTAATAATGATTTTATATGGTTTTATTATACGCAGATTTCTATTTTTTTTAACTTACTAAGTTATGTATAATCAAAAGTAACTTAACCATATGCTTGGTTGAGTTTATGAGGGACTTCTTAATCGTGATTAAATTAAACAAAGACCAAGTCCAGGTTTGAGTCTTTGTTTTTCGCTTTTTTTTTTTTTTTTAGATGAGTCTTTATTTTCCATTTTTTATTCTGTCTGTTTTGATCTAGCCGACGCATCACCAACAAAAAGTGTTGTAATTTATTAGATAATATCATAGTGACCTCTCGAGACATTTAACATCGCATAAACAATGAAATTGAAGCTCCGGTTCCACGTTTCTTGAAATTAAACTGGTATTTTGCAGATTTTGAGAAGTACTTGTTGAATGAAGTTTTACGTAGCTGCTGCAATGTGCATGCTAGACCTGAAAATAGCGCGACGGCAAATTTATGATTATTATAATATAAACGCGAATTTATATTAAATTCGTCGTCTGAAAATTTTCTTCCACACTCAGCACTAGAGAATTTTCTCTGAAGTTCATGTGCCTACATATTAAAACTTCATTTATTTAATTTTATGGTGCACATGAGTTTATAATGGTCTGTGAAATCATCAAGTAGTTGACAAAAATTGCGCCTTTATGGAAGAAAAAAAAAGGATTTTAATTGCAAATAAATCAATTTCTCCTTTAATGGGCCTCCTCCTGTACAATGACAATGATTTTGCCAGTTAATTATGCTAATCACAGCGATAAAGTGCTTCTACGCACACTCTCAACAACATTTTTAAAGAGTAATGTTAATCAATGCACTAGTTAAAGATAACAAACAACTAGTGAAGAAACGAGAGAGAAAATAAGAAAAAAAGGTAAACAAAATTAATAAATTCATTAATTGGTTAATTGTAATTTTTTTCCCAATTTTCCAGATTAACACTACTCATGCATTTTAAATTAATGAAAAAGTCGGTGCTTTTAAAATTCACTAGATATTAAGTCATAGTTGTTGTACAAGAGATTTTGAGCTATTCTGCTTGATTTGGGGTTGATTTACATCTATTTTAATTAAAATTATACATGAAGTACTTAAGTAAACTCAAAATTTATTAGAGAAAATTATGAGAGACTCATGATGTTTTAGGGATACATGTAACCAGTGATGCGTCTTTTTGACATTTCTATTTTCACTCATATATATAGTCACTGACTTATGTAACTAACTTTTGATTTAATGAGGTGTCATCATCTTATTGGTACTTAGTTGGTACAGTGACATGGTACTTACATAGTTGGTATGGTAGCATTCGACTAGTAAATTAACAATTATAATAATGCCAGCTTGTGATGATTGTAACTTTATAACGAAAGTAAGCCAAGACTAGAAGAAGCAGCTGTTTCCAACACTTCCACCAGATCGAGTTGGTTTTTTCATACTTAACTAATCTTTGTGGAAAGTTGAATGGTCGGCAAATTTTTTAAACACTATCATCAAGTAGTTGTTTAGCAATTAGCGAGCACATTGTTGCAATTAGTTTGGTTTTAATTATAATTATAGAAGCCAAATCCCTTTCCCATTGTGAGCAAGTTGATGATCTCACTCACAATTTAGGACATAGTGTTGTTATTAGGTTATAACATAAAATTACCAATCCTACTATATATCAGGGAAGTACATAACTTTTTTAATATTACAGTGCACCAAAGTTCTCAAATTTTTTTGCATTCTCAAATCTCAAAGTTCTCAAATTTGTATGATATATGGGGCAAGTAGGGTAGACATAGTGATACAGTTACTCTCACCAATACATCAAGATTATGAGTGCAATCCGCAACCTCCTACTACTATGTGGGTAGTTTTCTCCCACTTATGGGAATAGCAATCCGAGTCATATTTTAAAGTCTTATCTTAACTAATCCCGATAGTGTTTTGGTTTGGTGTCACAATTAAAATATATATATAATATACATTATATATATTTTTTTAAAATGTATAATACACAAATTGGCCTTTAACTTTTTATGGACTTTCCAAAGTCTTAAAAAATCTCTAATAGTTACTCATGATTTTTATACACATTTTTAAATTCATTAAAGTCTATATTGAATACCAAACTTTTATAAAATTTTAAAACAAATTATATTCAATACACTCAAGCTTTTATTAAATTTCATAAAGGTCTTTTAGGTTTTGTTTAAGATTGTTTCTACTTATGAAATGATCACTTATTTCATAATGAAACATCAATAATATCCTTACTTTAATAATAATTTTTATATAGTAGGATGTTAATAATAATAATGGAGATGTGATATTATTAACTTTTTATTATGAAATAAATGATTATTTCATAAGTAAAAATAATCTCAAACACACATTTAAAGTCTAGATTGAATACACCCTCATAGATAATTTGAGGAGAATTTTGTAACCATGCACTTAGGTCATGTTTGGTATTACCTTTGAGAAGTTAATATCTAATTATTAAAAAAATAATAAAAAAAGTACAATTAAACTTTTAAAAGTGACTGTTTAGTAATCCGAGTAGACTTGGCAGTAATTTTAAGAAGCACGTGGGGGATTACTTTTGTAAAATGAATAATACATTGTGAGATCTGATGAATCTTTTGATGACCAAAATCATCCTTATTAATTCTAATATATATAATAGCAGTTATATCACAACATAAATATATAGAAATATATTTAAACAAGAAAAATTAAATATTTTATTTTAAGTCTAAAATTATATAGATTCACAACAATTAACATAAAATTTACCAAATGCATGCATACAATTTTTGAAGGTTATAATGACTTTAACAATAGAGCAATCAAACAGTAATTTAATTAATTTTATAATAGATTATTTTATTTGTACCGTTAATATTATTTGTTTTAAAAACTACATCGATAACCAAACTGACCTTTAGTTTTGACTGTTTAATCAACTTCTATAATTGTACACATTTAGTACAACCAAGATTCAAAGATGTTTTCCAAAAACTTAAATTATCTCTTCACCTCAGCTTCTCCTCGTCTTTTGAAGCATGTGATTAGTGGTTTTGGGAAAAAAAATATATATAAATAATTATATTATTCTAACCACTCATTCATTATAACATTGATGTGCTATGAAATAAATAGAATCTGAGAAAATTTGAAGCAAGGAGATGATCCAAATCCCTTTTGCAAGCATAACCAACGAAGTTTGGTATATTTTAAACTGTTATTTTATACTTTTCTAGTCTTTCTGGAAAGTTGAATGGCCAGCAATTTTGTTGTTATCTAGCATGCTCAATGTTGCAACTGGCCGGTTTGGTTTAACTTGAGAAGCCAAATCCTTTTTTGATTGATAGCCACGTTCCCAACTTCAGTCACTCGACTAGACTGCTGTTATTAAATTTTATTAATAAATGTTATTTATTCCATAATCACAAAATTCCATAACATTCAGTTATGCTCTACAACATTTGTTGAGTAGCAACGTAGCATGGTGGCAATCCTCTCACGCTAGAATTAACAAACTTGTGATTTTAAATCATTTCTTTTTAATTGGAAATTTCTAATATATAGCCAAAGGAAAAATAGAGGATTAAATCTATCAATATAACAATTGTATGGACAAATTGCTTCCCCAGTTGGCTTCAAAAGCTAGCTGACCTTGATGTTCATTTTTCTATACTCATTGTGCAGGTGTGTGAATGAAATACATACTTTCTTAAAATACTAACAATAATAATACGTTAGATAAATCAATTTAACAAAATAATTTTAACATCCATCCGTAAAATAGTGAATAAACATGTAGATTTATGTTTGAGTTATATAATCGGTAAACTACATTTATCCAATGACAGTATATACATTTCATTTGAAATATGAAAACAATAAAACAAAAACACAAAATGTAGCTGGTTTGTAGTATAAATTGATTTGAATTTCTGGTTGTTCAACTGGAGTCGGATTTCAATTACTAAAATGAAAAGAAATCATAATTCACAATGTAAATATCTTGCATTTTGTTCTCTATTTTCCTTTTTCTCTGTTTCTCTTTCGTTTCTTTCTTTTCATGTATATATTGCACACACCGAATGAAGCCAACTATTGTCCATTTTGATCTATTGGTAACTGCAACATGCAGTTATGAAAATAACCCACAAAAACTACCAACGGTAATGAATAAACTTAATTCAACTCTCTGTTGGATCCGAGTTTGGATTTTGGGTCATCTTGGATAAACCCTATTCAAGGCTCGTATAACCCAACATAATCTAAAAAGAATATTGTCAAATTCGGTACAGCAAGGCGCTTCGATTTTATTATCTTTAACAACACTTCTATATTTTGTATCCGATTTTCAATGGTTTACCTTGATGACCCAACAACATGTTTAAATGTTATTAAATGATAAAATCTTAAAAATGCTACTAGATACGACATCAAGCAATGTCAGTCAAGACGTGCGCAGACCGGACCGCAGAGAGAGCTTTTGTTGTCCTTGTATTAGTCGTGTTGCATGGTCTTTGAAGGTTTGTTTTTTCATATTCATTCTCTGTACAAAATTTTAAGGAATATAGTCAAGCTGTTAGGCGTGCTCTTTGTTCCGATTAATTTGGCTGTAATTATAGAAGCCAAAACCCTTTTTGATTGTGAATGATGTCATAAGGTGTTGTCAGTAGTTGATTATGATATGATCCACAAACTTAAAAAAGTAAAAATAAAATAATAAAAAAATAAAAAGTTGTCAATCTTGTGCTCACAAAATTTCAAGAATTGGTCTCAGAAGTTTCTTGTCGAGTTTGTCAAGCCCACCTTGCTTGCTCACACGAAGTGCAACGTTCGACTATGTATCTACTAAAAACATGGATAATTTAATTTCCACTTAACCCACTCATGTATGGATAAATCACACATAATTCGCTTAAATGAAAGACAATTTTTTCAATTAGGATAGATATTTGTCTCTCGATTCTTAAGAAATAAAGTATAAATAAGTATTGAGTTTCAAGCCGTAGTATAGAGTTTTATTCATATGGTCTAGATAGTTGTAATATGTACCTTTTCCAGAACTAGACAGTAAAGTTGAGATGATCGTTGATAAACCTTCATCCTCTATTTATAAGGTTAGAAGTTGACCTTAGGATGTCAATCGGACGCGTACGGTCAGGGTGGGATTAGAAATTTCTGACCTCGGCCCACCAAAAATTATGTACCCCAAACTTGCTAATTGAACACTGGGCGGATGGGGATTTTCCGGGCCGAGGAGGTGAACTTGTCTCCCACCCCGACCATTGATCTATCTTCACCATCAATTTTTTTTTTTTTTTTATATAAATAATACAACATTTATGTATATCCAATAGTTTCTTTGTTTTGTTTTGTTTTTTTAATAAGAAATAATATTTAAAAACTTAAACTTAGACCTATACTCTATTATTTCACTTAATATTTGTTAAAAACATAAGTAGTGGATAAATTTTATAATTTATTTTTATTTTTTTTATTAATTATAAACATCTGCTCATATTTAGTAATTAAAAATAGATTTCATTTAACAATTTAAAAAACATATTAATCTTTTAGCAGTTAATAAACTATATTTAATTATTAAATATTAATAAATAGAACAAAATGCACAAATCCCCCCTGAGGTAAGACCTTAATCAATCATAGTCAAAGTTTTACTTTTATAACAAAATACCCCCATGTTGATGGTCAAAGATTATTAAATGTAACCATTGACTGTGAGTCGATGTACAAAGACAAAAATACCCTTACTTTTAAAATTAATTTTCTTTTGAAATTTAAAATAATAGAAATTAATTTAATAAAAAAATAAACTAAAAAACAATAAATCTCTACCATCCATATCAAAAGATGGATGGTAGAGATAAAATAAGGTATAAAAAATATGAAAAAAAAATTAAAATGTGAAGATCCAATCCAACCGTCTGTAACGCTAAAAAGGACTTTCCCCCTTCAACCCATTTCGATCTCCTAACCAAATTCAACAAACCAAAATTAAATAGTAGAAAATTAAAGATCTAATCCAGAAAATCAAAAACAAACAAATCAAGAACCATCTTCAACATCACATTCAATATAGAAAAATCAAGATCCCAGAAAAATGAAGAATATCAAGAACCCAAAAAATCGAAAACATCATCAACAGATTCATCAAAAGTCATCTTCAACCAGAAAAATCCAAGTGAAGAATCCGCATCAAACCAGTGCATGAACACATCCTAAATCAAAACTAGCACATTTGAAAAAGATAATAATCGACATCATCAAGAACATCAATACATTTTGATTAAAACTGAAACAAAAAATAAATTTATGAAATTTGGGTTTCCATGTTGTTGGATGCGATGGAAGCCCATAAATTTATGCGTTTCCACTGGAAACTCAGAGATTTATGGGTTTCCATGGAAACCCGTGAAACCCAGACCAAACCTAGGTGGTCTGGGTCTCCATCGCCGGAGACCCAGTAGCGAGTCTCCTGGGTCTTCATGGCTGGAGACCCAGGAGTGTTTCTATGGAAACCTAAACGAGTTTCCATAGTGGTTTGGGTCTTCATGGTTGGAGACCCAGGAGACTCGCTATTGGGTCTCTGGCGATGGAGACCCAGACCACCTAGGTCTAGTCTGGGTTTCCATGTAATGGAAACCCAGTCTCATGGAAACCCAGTCTCATGGAAACCTAGACGGGTTTCCATAGTGGTTTGGGTCTCCATGGCTGGAGACCCAGGAGACTCGCTATTGGGTCTCTGGCGATGGAAACCCAGACCACCTAGGTCTAGTCTGGGTTTCCATTACATGGAAACCGTAATGGAAACCCAGTCTCATGGCTCGACGATACTTCGATGGGTTGTAGAGAGGGAGAAGAAGGAGGTGAAGTTGTCGACGACAATCCTCGATGAGTTGGTCTGCGACTTGAACCAGATTCCCGTCCATCATAGAGATGAACAGTCGAGATTAAAGATTTTTAATAAATATTATTTTTTATATTTTATATTTTTAATTATTTTTGTCAGTCAAGTCAAATAAAATGACGGAAATGCTCTTGGTCAAACTAACGCTCACTAACATGCACTTACGATGTGGGGGTATTTTGTTATAAAAGCGAAACTTTGACTATGACTGATTAAAGTCTTACCTCAGGGGATTTTGTGCATTTTGCTTTAATAAATAATAAACGGAGGGTTGGAGGGAGAGGAGCTAATCTAACACCTGTCTCATTTTTAAATTGGTTTTAAAATCAACTCCAAAACCACATGCAACTCGGTTTATTTTAATTTAATCTTGCCTTGTTTGGGGCTGGACGGGTCCGCAGATTTGAGTGTTTTTGAGATCTCTTAACCACTCCAACTGATGATGAATTAATGATGGCAAGAACCTTTGAATTTGCAATTGAGATGGAAACAGATGAAAAGATGGTGTATGAAATAATAGACCGGATATTTAAATATAATGATAATTAGACGTAGAAAATCATAAGAGAAGAAAGGCCAACTTCAGTTTGATGATGCCTAAAGCCCTAAATCAAATATATAATTATATGACCATTAGAACCAGTAGGAATGAATTTAGTTGCATTTGATTTTTTAAAGTTCGAATTTTTTAAAGTTTGAATACTCACTAAAAACTAGAAACGACGATTCCACTCATGAACTCTCTGACTTTCGTCCGTAATGGGTAAGTGTAGAATTTATTAAATGGATTCGTAGGTGGGCGTGGATGCATAATTTCAAACCTAAAAGTAAAAGTCACCTCAATTAGAAGTTAAAATTACCAAACATGCAACCAAGAGCATTAATTCATTGATCACATAGAAATAATTGTCAACTGAGTGTATCATACACGAAACTCAATCAATTATCCACATGTATTAGTCTATTTCCCTTTTTGTGCAATTAAAGATTTTAAAAAAAAAGAAGAAGATATAATCATCAAACAATTACACACAGAAAGCAAATTCAAAGTAAAAGTCATCTCAATTAAGCCCATAGAAGTTAAAATTACCAAATATGCAACCAAGAGCACTTCATGTGGCATATAGGAAAATTAAAATTTCCAAATATGCAACCAAGAGCATTAATTCATTGATCACATAGAAATAATTGTCAACTAAGTGTATCAAACATGAAACTCAATCAATTATTCATATGTATTAGCCTTTTTCCCTTTTTGTGCAATTAAAGATTAAAAAAAAACAAACAAATCAGATATAATCTTCGAACAACTACACCAATAAAATAAACAAGCACAATATTAAAGTCAAAATCAGGACACCAAATTTACGTGGAAAACCCCTCCATGTGAAGGGAAAAACCACGGATTCTAATCCAGCAAAAAATTCACTAATAAATCTTAGGTTACACTCCTTCACATAAACCAGCGGCTAACAACATAAAAAATCTTCACTGATTAAATCAAAATTCCATGCTTCGGCTCCAGATGCTTCATCTTCCAACCACCACTTTTTTTTTTTTTTTCACTTCAAAGTACCTGCAATTGCTGCTGTTTAATTTCCTTGAAACCCAATTTGTTTGAAGAACAGAACTTCTCCGGTGGAGCATGTAGAGAACTTGTTGGAGACTTCAGAGGCAGCCCAGGCAGAACATAAGGATGTTTCAGTAACATGTCAGCCGTCCATCTCTCCCTTGGCTTTCTTGCAAAACACTTGTTCAGGAAATCTTTACCCATATCCGACATGTTTTGTGGAATGTAAGGTTCTTGCGTGACAAATGCATATCCTGACACCAAGTCTCTTCTATAACCACCAAACCACCGCATAGCGCGTTGCCCCGTAAGCATCTCCACCACAACACACCCAAGAGACCATATGTCCAACGGAGAATCAATCACACCAAACAAGTAAGAATCCGGTGACATGTACAATGGCGTGCCACGAAACCTGTACACAAAAGATTCCCCATACAGCATCTCTTCTCCAGGCTCTTTTGCCAACCCGAAATCAGCTATTTTGAGACAGTTTCTCCATCTTGGCATGGAACCACCAGAATGTTATCAGGCTTAAGATCGCAATGAACATAACCCTTCTTGTGAATAGCACAAAGACCCTTCAATATCATCCGAGTGTAATCTTGAACCTCATATTCAGGCAAACGACCTCCGCGATTCTTTATAAGATCAGAAAGCGTACCTCCAGCCGCATATTCAAGAAAAAGATCGTAAACCATACCCAATACCGGATCAAGACTCACAGTGTCAGCAAGAAACATGAGAACATGAGGAGAGCCTTCAAGATCTTCAAGAACCCTCTTCTCCTTCGCCAAGGTAGACGAATGCTCCAATGTTGAAGACTTGATAGCAACAGAAGGCAAAGTAGGATCTTCAGAGTTAACAGCGAGCGTGACCAATCCGAAAGAACCCTTACCAAGAACTTTAACTTTAAACCACTCCATCAACCGCACTCATTTGAAACTAACGAAGAACAGATTGGGTCATATGAAGAAACCAATGATAATTAGGCGTAGAAAAAAAAAAAAAAAATCTGTTTTATTGGAGTTGTGTGTGCTTCAGTCTGATGATACTATAGCCCCTGAATCGACTATATACTATGACCGTTAGAACTGGCGGGATTCATGTTACTCTCTTCACTTTGACGCATGTACCATTTAAAGCATTTTTTTTTTAATTAATTATATATATTAACTTCAACTCGGACTAGGATTACTAATTTCACTGGTATAAAAAGAATATAAAAAAAAAAATTTGAGTTGTTGAAATATTTTAAAGATATTCTTCTAGCAAATGAACTCAATCACAAAACTTAACATACGTAAGTCATAAATTTCACTAACGTATAGTCTTTTTTTGTATCAACGAAGTTTTTATATACTAAACTACTTATTTAAAGAAAAAAACCGTCAATTATAAAAGTATTTTAGAGTTAATAAATTGTTGTTATTGTGCTTATAAAATAATAAATAAGATTAGATTTAATTTTATCTTTTCACGTGAATAAAGATTAGTATCAAAGGCATAAATATTATGTCATTTAATGTCAAAATTAGTGTTAACAGGGTTGGTTACTGAAATCTTTTATTTATTTATTTTTTAAAAAGGTTATTGCAATCTTTGTACTTATATGATTTTATCATTGTGTAAAAGAATCTTAATTTTGATATCGAAATTTACTTGAATTTGAGGCCAAGACATTTATAAATTTAAGCTCTAGCTATTTTCTTGATTATTTATAAGTCTGTACAAGAATGTTAATTATTGTAGAAAATTATTAATCTTAAAAATAAATTAAAATGCCAAAGAGAAAATATAATTAACCATCTTTCAATAATGTGACTCCATGTAGATAATGTTTATTCAATATATTAATTTCTCAATCTCATGTTGGAGTCATTATATCATAAATAAGTCCGCGTAATAATTTTTTTTTTTTAATAAAAGAAAGTCAGTGCAATAATGCCATTATTACAGTAGCATCGCACTCCTTCTATCATGTTTGGTTTAAGTGTTTAACTAACAAATACCAATTTGAAATTTAATTAGCTAACTGACTTTTTTGTGTATTAATTATTCTTCTAATTTCACAACAACGATAATTTTTTGAAACAACATAACTATGATAATTACAATTTCAACACAATTAAAATATATCTATAAGTGTTCTAATTTATCAGTTGATACATCTTAAGTTAGAATATCAGTTACAATGTCTAACATATTACTATAAACTTAACGGTATGATAAATTTGTTGTTATTATTATTTTTTTAAATAATTACAAAGTTGATATAAAGTGTCAAAAATCTTCTATGACCTATCAAGATCAATAATTCAAATACAGTTAGAAAATCTATTTAAATAATACTAAGAGATATTAAGGCTTACAAAAAGAACGTAACTTTTAAAAAAAAAAAATTGCTACATCTTAAGTTAGAATATCAGTTACAATGTCTAATATATTACTATAAACTTAACGGTATAATAAATTTGTTAAGTTTTTTTTTTTTTAATAATTACAAAGTTGATATCAAATGTCAAAAATCTTATATGACCTATCAAGATCAATAATTCAAGTATAGTTAGAAAATTTATTTAAATAATACTGAGAGATATTAACGTTCACAAGAAGAACGTAACTTCGAAAAAAATTTTCAATACATGTCAAGTAAATCATCATTTACACATGTTGATTACTGATTTCTAAATAAAGACAATAAAGTGTACATTTAATTTTGAAATTTTTTGCAAGATTTATTTCTAATAAGTACATCCATACATAAATCAGGATTCAATATCTCTTACTTTTACTGTGTTTTCCATCTAAACAAAGGATGGTTAATTTGTCTTTGTATGTGTAAATGATGATTAAATTTAGTTATTTTACCATTAATTGATTAAAAGATTTTATTATTATATTAAAAATATTATTTAAAAAAAATAGAAATAAAACAATTTTTTGTTTTCCCAACAGCCTACCCAAGCCCATGATAAGCCTACGCCCAAGCACATGGTAAGTTGAGAATCAACAGCATTGAAAGTGTGTAATTGATGAAACTTGAGTTTGATCTATCAACATGATCAAAGATTACGAGTCAGATTGATTTATTTCTGATTTTTATTTTTTATGTGGATATTCATTATGATTAAGTAATATAAACCGGTAGATATAAAATTGACAATATGATGTTAAAAATTTTACTAATAATTGAAATAAAAATTTTATCAAAATAATTCATAATAACATAGTCGAATATTGTACAGTCCAAATTTATACTTGTTATGATCGTTTTCACGACATAAACAAATGGACCACTGAAGGCCTAAAGACTGAGTACAGTGGCAAAGGGCCCAAAGAGTCCGATACTCAAGTCGCAATGACAAGCTCACCGGTTTCTTCAGCTTGTGTCTATGTCAAATCTACCTTAATACACCCTCAGCTCACGTCTATGTAAAAGTCTATCTCAGCACATTTTCAGCTCACGAAGGTAAACAGGTCAGATCGCTGAACTTGGGCTAGGTAATCTCTTAAGAAGCCGATGCCAGATTGTTCTGATTTCCCGATTTTACGTGGCACAATCTTTATAGTCCTTGATCCAGATAGACATTTAATGCAATGACGACTGTACATTTAATGCAGCAAAGACTTCACATAAGCATTTAATACAGGCATGACCATGTAAGAATGATTAATGCAATAGTAATTAATGCAGTATTGACAAGACCCTTCCCGAATCCTTTCTCTGGACTCGAGAAAGACCCCGTAGCACCCCTAAAGAATTCTCACGAACCCTATACTCAGCCCGGAGAAACCCCATCAGGGCATCGGAAAATCATTTAGCTAGATCTTTTAACTTCTTTTACAAAGTGACAATGATAATAATTTTTCGTTTTTTAATAAAAATTTCGGCAACATGCCGTCTGTTTTCTAAATCATGTCACCTGCAAGTTTCAAATACAATTTATAAAAACACTTCTATAAAATCAATTTATCAACTTCCAGAGCCTCCGGCTATTTTCTCACAACACAACAACAAACAAGTAAATAAAATCTGAAAACTAAATTTCACAAAACTTTAATAAATCATTTTTAACTAATGCATAAATTATTTCTTTAAAATATTTACAACTATATACATAAACATATACATGATCAAAATAGCAAAATATATACATGTAGTAGGTGTCGTCCTATCTGTCCGTCTGCACGTCTGACTGAACCTCGTCAGCTGAACGACTAGCTCCTGCTCCTATGGGAGAATTTTTAAGAAAAACATTTAAAGAAAAATTGAGTATAACTCAGTAAGTGGTATAATTTATATAAACTAAAACTCATTTCTGGATAAAATATTCTCCCAAAAACAGTTTTTAAAACTAAAATGTTTTTTGAAGTTCTTTTCTAAAACACTTTCTGAAATATTTTCTTAAAATCTTTTCTAATGCTCGCCTAAATGGTAACCCAGAGAATATCTACTCCTGGCATGGTAGCATATAAAATCTAACTAACCACTAGGAGTGGGAATCTACCATGTGTAGTCGCCGAAAGCGGGCCCACACTGCAGACCGACTACACTACCCTATACGTGTATACGGATCACTCATGTCTCGCTCACACAAGAGTCGACTAGACTCAAATCTCACTGACTGACTTCCTCTCATCTACCGTATCACGCATAGGACATTCGGCCGGATACTAAACTGGGGCTAGGGTAAACCATAGACTATTAAAATTTCTTTTTCTTAATACACTTAAATATTCTAAATCTCAAGGTAGTAAGCCTAAAATCTTTAATTCTAACATATTCTCATATACATAAATAATAAACTAAAATCTTTATGCTAGAATTATAATATAAATTCAATTAATAAATGAATAACTATTCATAATAAATTCTTTTAACTTTAAATAAACTTTATGAAAATATAAATTTAAAAAACTCGTAGTTCCACTCACAACACGTCATCGGATAGAATCCGATCCTCCTCCGTATACCTCCAGAACTCTCTGCTTTTACCCTAAAACATCAAATATCCATTTAGAGTCACTTAACTCATTCAAATAACATTAAAAATCAATAAAAATCTCATTTATCTTTATTAATATCGTTTAACATGTAAACTTTCGAATCTTAATTTCTATTCAATCGGGGTTTTCGAAATCCGTTTTCTCTACATGAATCCTACTTATTCTTTCCTAGTAATACCTCAGTATACTAAATTTCATCGTAAGAAGCTCGGAAAGAAATTCGTTCGATTTCGCTTACTAGTAAAAATTATTTTTCGCTTCGAACGTCCAACAACTTCAACAATCAATCTGCTGGTGTTCTAACACCCAATCATGATTAAATAAACGATTTTGAATGTTAAATGAATGCGTTTAGAAGGGTTTCGAAAAACGCCATTCAACTTGTCTATTTAGCTCCGAAATCGATCATAAACTTTTCGTTTTAGAAATCTAACTTTATAATATTATTTTCTAATCTCTAAAACATCCATCTAATACTTTAGAATAAAAAACGAAATCGGATCTCACCAAAAACCCATTTTGGCCGTGACTTTTTTTCTCTCTCTCACCTATTTTTCTTCCATCAATTCACTCACAAATCACACCAAAATCATCCTCACACCTCCCTCTCATCATCTCCAAACTCTAATTCGAAAAAGAAACAAAAAGGAAGATAAGTTTTCATATAAACCTTCAATCTTTAAACTGAAATAACTCACCAAATAGGCGATCTTTTCGCTTCAAATTTATTGGGTTAGCTAGAGGAGATGACAAGGAACAACTTTCATAAAGAAACCACGGCGAAATTAGGACCGGATCTTCTCTTCCTTCCTCTCCCTCACGGCATCGCTCTCTCTCGGTCTCACCCGACTCTCTCTCTCATTTTCTTTCTTCTTTTCACGATTAAAATGTCTCAAATGAGACAAAAACTCACTTATATATATACTAATACTCAATTACAAATTAGTCCCTCAAGAAAATTTAATTTAATCACCTCAAACTTTTAATAATCTTACTAATGCCCAAAAATAGATAATTATTAATTCTATTGGTCCACTTGGCATATTTGAATCCATTTATCTCTTCAACCATTCACTTGATGACATGTGGCACATCCATAGCCACTACTTTTCAAAGTCACTTATTTCTTTTCTTATTGGTTGAATTAAAATATCTTTTACTTTATTCCATGAGCTCACCTCGCTTGATTAACACATAAATCACTCTTAATCACTTTGTAATCGTACCGGGGTCAACCAAACGACATCCGACTTGCGATACGAAAATATAATAAACCTCAAATAACACTACTGGAGGCATACAATTTGACCGTAACTCAATTCGAAGGTTTCTAATACCATAAAATAATAAATCTGGGTGAGGGCTTACAGTATAGTCAAATCAGAGTGGTTAAATGTAATGATAGCTTTTGACGTGAATTACACTCAATTGTAATCACTCTCTCTATAAATAGAGGTGAAATCATTTGTAAAAAACAAGTTGAAGCTAATATGACCGTCACTCTGTCAAAATATATTCAAAGTGACTTGTGGACGTAGGTACACTTACCGAACTACGTAAATCATTGTCTTTGCATTGTTCTTCCTCTTCTTTCTCCATCCTTAATTGTTCATTAATTGTTTTCACCAATCTTCATCATCATTCATTCTCATTTATTATCAGAGTTGTAGTCTGGGCCTAGGAATCTCCAGGTCGACCAATTCCAGACGTCGACAATACTAAAATAATATAACACATTATTTATAATTAACATAACATCCACCATATTATAATCAATATGATAATTATATCTTACATATCATATTACAAAAAACTTGAACAGTCTAACAGTACTATCTTATTATTAATTCTAAATTATGATGTTCTTATAATGATTCAAAAATAAGTTCATAAAAGTAATATCAATCTAACAATACTGTTGAATATCTCATATTTTTCATAATAATTTGATAAAACAATATATATTCTTTAGTATTATACTATTATTGTTAATATAATATAATATAATTAACAGTTTGTTAAATTACACCTATTTTTGATAAATAAAGTTAAACAATTTAATTCATTTAAAAAAATTAATCTAGCATTAATACCATGAGCCGTTGGATTGCATATATCTGCAATCCAACGGTTCCTATACGTTCTCATTGTTTTTTACCAGCATCCACTAATTTTGAGACATTTGAAGGTGGTATAGTGAAGTTTATACATTCTAGGGTTTTATAAGGGTTTTCTGGCTTCACTTTCAGTTGCAGTGGAAGCAGAAGATGGCGTCTATGGCGATACGGTCCGGAGGAATCCGGAGGGTTTGTCGTCTTCTTGAGGTACGTATTCCATCAGCTCGCTCTTTCATCTTTAGAGTTTCGAAACCCCTCAGCACCACTGCCCTGCCTAATGAGTGCCCGCCCCCACCACCACCTCCGCCACAGCCTTCATTTTCAGATCCCAGGGTTTTCCATGACCGGATAAACTCTGCTGGCGGCGGCGGCGGTCAGTGGGCCCCACCGCAACAAGGATGGGCGCAAAACAACACTAGTCAGTGGAATTCTCAGACCCAGAACCAAAACTACCCACAACGTGATAATAATAGTAGTAATCAGTTCAACTATCAGAACAGGGGATACCCTAATCCGGGACAGGGTCAGAGGTATTTCAATCAGGGACAAGGTTATTCCCAGCAACCCCAAAACCCTAACTACGGGAACTATCACCAGCCCAGAAACTCTAATCAATGGAACAACAATCAAGGCCCTGGTTATGAGCAACCCAGAGGTCCAGCAACAAACCAGGTCTACCCACAAGCTAGGAACCCTGATCAGTGGGTTCGACAGGGTCGTGAAGACCCAAACCAGTTGAAAAGTGACCTAATTAGCCCAAACCAGGCACCCACGGTTGTTGAATTGGTTAGTGTGTGTCAGGAAGGCAAGCTTAAAGAAGCTATTCAATTGATGGATAAAGGTGTTAAAGCTGATGCTAGTTGTTTTGCTGTGTTGTTTGAGTTGTGTGGGAGTGCAAAGTCTTATGAGAGTGCGAAGAAAGTTCATGATTATTTTTTACAATCGGTGTGTAGGGGAGATTTGGGTTTGAATAATAAGGTGATTGAGATGTATGGGAAGTGTGAGAATATGACGGATGCTCGGAGGGTTTTTGATTACACGCCGGATAGGAATATGGATTCGTGGCATTTGCTGATAAATGGTTATGCAGATAATGGTTTGGGAGATGAGGGTTTGCAGTTGTTTGAGGAGATGAGGACGTTAGGGATAAAACCAAATGGGGAGACCTTTCTTGCTGTTTTCTCAGCTTGTGCAAGTGCAGATGCTATTGAAGAAGCGTTTATACATTTTGAGTCTATGAAGGAGTTTGAGATTGATCCGGGTATGCAGCATTATTTGGGATTGATTGGTGTTCTCGGAAAATCTGGGCATCTTTATGAAGCTAAGGAGTACATTGAGGAGAAGCTGCCATTTGAGCCCACTGCAGAGGTTTGGGAGGCATTGAAGCATTATGCTCGGATTCATGGGGATGTTGATTTGGAAGACCTTGCTGAGGAGTTGATGATTGATCTTGACCCGTCCAAGTTAGATGCTAACAAGATCCCAAGTCCACTGCCAAAGAAACAAAATGCAATTAACATGCTTGATGGGAAGAATAGAATTATGGAGTATCGAAATCCAACTTTCTATAAGGATGATGAAAAATTGAAGGCTATGCGTCAACTGAAAGAAGCCAGCTATGTGCCTGATACACGATATGTTCTTCATGACATTGATCAGGAGGCCAAAGAACAGGCTTTGCTCTATCACAGTGAGAGGTTGGCTATAGCATATGGTCTGATCAGTACTCCAGCTAGGACACCTCTCAGGATCATTAAAAATCTTCGGGTTTGCGGTGATTGTCACAATGCCATCAAGATTATGTCTAGAATTGTTGGGAGGGAATTGATAGTCAGGGACAACAAACGATTTCATCATTTCAAGGATGGCAAGTGCTCTTGTGGAGATTACTGGTGAAAGTCCTGAAGAACTGTATGCCGCCTTGTAGTTTTGCTCAGATGTCCAATTAAATCTGTTTTTACGATATTTCTAGTGACTGTGGCTTAATTTATTCACTTTTTTTACCTGGTATGTCATTTATGCTGTATCGCTGGGGAATGTATCTTACATTTATATTGGCTACTAACCCGTGTATAGAAGCTTTGAGGAGTTTTACAATCTGTTCTGTTTCCATAGACTTATGGTCTAGATAGCGGATTGCATTTCAATTTGACATAGAGATTGAAATAATTAATAAATCTAGAGTACAATAGGAAACTTGCGTATTGGAATACTGATATGTTACAATGATCAACTCCAATTACTAGTCATGGTCATGGGCGTGTCAGACTCTTAATAGAAGATCAACTTGTCACCAGCCTGTTATTATCGTTTGGTATTCTGAACTGCAGGAGATATAAATTAACTGAAACCATAGAATTAAGTATCTGGGCATATCTATTTCTTCATATTTTGATTCTATGAACGAAAAGTGTTATATTTCCTTCATAGTTGAATTGTTAAATGAAGGTCAGTTAATTGCCCTTAATTGAAAATTTATGTGGTTTGAAATTTTGATTTATATATGGACTCTGTACATTATTCAAGACTTGAGTATGATTGTTGTTTTCAATTCCTTGATGTAACTGTAATCGCAACTTGTTGGCCATTAGTTTGGATAAGAAATTGGTGCATGGACCTTTGCAGCGTGAACTCAGAGAAACTATAGTGGAATTTTTCCCAATATGCTCTGTTTCTACCCTTGCAGTAAAGAGGACAGGTTTCTGATACATGAAAATATTGTTATATGGATTGCTTGGTTGTTTTTGGTGGTTAAAAACAAGTTAAATTCATATATGCTTCCCTCCCAATTTGTTTATGCGTGTGCATGAACTGTCGACCCAGGCCGGAACTGATTTGAGTATAGATTGAGGCAGTGGACATATAGGGAGCTTAAACCAACATTAATGAAGGTCTTTTGTCACATGTTAGTTACTGTTATCAGAAGAGAAAAGTTAGGGTTGAATTTCAGGCTTAGCTTGGAAAAGAATTATGCACCTAAAAATTTATATCAACGATTTTTTTTTTTTTAAAATTACACCATGCTAGCTACAATTGGAAGGAAGCTAGGAGAACAATACATTAAACAGCTTCTCATGTGACAGGCATATCGGGCGTAGATATACAAACAAGTCTAATACCCAAACAGAAGAACCTATTTACTCAAGATTCATGGAGTGAGTCATCATGGTCATGAATTCATCCATGTTAACCATGCCATCACCGTCGGTGTCCACAGCCTTTACCATTCTCCGGCAGTCCTCCAGGCTGCACCTCTCTTCAAGCCTCCGTAATATTTCCAAGATTTCTTCTGCGCTTATCTTTCCATCACCATTCTTATCAAATGTCCGAAAAGCACGTTGTATGTCCCTCGTTTTAACTCCTCCCTTCTTGTGCACTTCCATGAAGTCTTTGAAATCTATGAAGCCATCTCCATCCACATCAACCACGCGGAAAATCTTGGACACTTCCCCAATCATGTTTCCCTGCCCTAAAGCTCTCAGTATGGCCTTGTATTCCATCTGGGATATTTTCCCATCTTTGTTGGAATCAAATTTATCAAAAACCTTTCTCATTTCATTTGTGTTTGGCTGGTAAGTAGGCCCTAAGGGAGAGTTCTGCCTGTCCCGGGAGAACATACGGGAGGGCTTCCGCAAAAGCTTGCTTTTCGAAATCTTGTACTGGAAATCAAGAAAGCTCACGTTTGACATGTCTACTGGTGTTTTGAAAGGCAAAGACAAAACCTAGAGTTAGGATGAGAAAATATGTAACCTGATTTTCAATCGCTGAATGTTGTAATCAGTTGAAAAATAATGTACCTGTTTTGCCTTTGTATCCTTCTCAGGATCAATAAAGGAAAAGCTTTTCTAGTCTAAAAGTCACGGATAAAGCTAAACTAAAGTCACCTTTTGTTCTTTAGCAACTTGGAAGCGATTATGCATCAAAAGATTCTCAATAAATAAAGATGTGTTTGTGGATAAAAACATTCCAAGGAAAGAATACATTTTTTGGAAAAGTTACAAGCAGTTCCTTGCGTGTCATCCAAACTTCCTATTAATGAGGTTTTCTTTCAGAGATTATTACCATAAACACTAATGTACAACAAGAATGTTAACAGAGGTGGTGAAAAAATACAGCTCATCTATTGCTATGAAAAATATTCCCGAGTAAGAACAAAAAATGTTCGGGTCAAGGTGGTTTTCCATTATCCAAATCCTCCATAACGTCAATGTCCTTGCGCGCTGTTATCTTCTGTACATATCCTGCAATGGAATAATATTTTATAAACAATTATGAAGTGCCAACCACAAAACGCAGAAGTGAAAAAGTTCAGATTAAATATTCCAGATTGATGGCTCAGTATGCCCACATGAAATTTATTCAGCATCAAGAACAATATAGAAAGCCAGAACTAAATATTCCAGAAACAAGTGTTTGGGATAAGCATATATATAGAAAGCCAGAATTATATGGTATAAACAACTGCATTATTAACAGCATCCATACACGTCACAATTTCAAGAGCATACAAGTAGAGAGCTCTTGTCAAAATTATATTTCAACTTACATTATACCACTAGATCAAATATTCTCATATTCCTTCTCCAAAACCACTAAACGGGAATACATGGAGATCCTAGTCAGACTATCCAACATCACTTACAGTGCAAAAGGTTATTCGGTTCACCCCAAGAATAAATAAAGTCATCTCTTCAAGGGAAATCAGAATTGACATTTTCTAATAGACAAATGAGACAGCTTAACAAGGCACCAAAAGTAATCATAACATCAATACAGAATAAGACAACCACTAATAGAATGAGGCAATTCAATAAGAGATCTCAAACAAATTGGCATTGATCTAGCAGTTACATCAGAGACCTTGGAATGTGATTTAAGTTGCCTACCTCTATTAATATGAAGTTATTAACAAAGTCAGAATTAAATCACCAACAGCCCCCCAAAACAAAATAGATTGAATACTCATACATTAAAATCTTCATCAATTTCTGAAGCAGAAGCAAACCAAGTTCAACGAATAAGTTCTGATTTCCAGAGTCCCAAAAACTTCCACAAATCAATTTGATTATAGCGACTGAAGCTTAACTAGTGCCTACAGTTTGAACCCTACACCTGATTGATAAAGCACATGCATTTACAGGCTTTCCATCAATGTTTATAATTTTCTGATTGGTTGATAAACCATAATACCCAGATTAAAGGACAACCTGGTGAACACATATGGTGCATAGCACACGCAGACTCCCAGTAATGAGTGATGCCAAAAGCATATAGACTATGGAAGTCAAGAACTTCACAGAAATGGCATGTCCCATCTTCATATGAAACAACTAGACCGAAAAATCCACTTCAAATCAATATTACTATATTCATTGTATCTACACTCGTCGAAGTTGTGCATGGTGGGCCACATCCCAGATAACGATATAGCAACTGAGCCATCTCGAAATCAGAGAACAATCTGCTACTCAGGAGTATAACTCACCAGACCAACTTGATTGCACAGTGCATAAACAGGCTAGTAAATTTACCATTCAACATTTGCACAAAGCATCATCATTCCACGAACCACACGAGTGAATAAACATAATCATTAATCATATTGGATATTATTTGAATGTGAAAAACAATTCCCTGTTAATTGTTAAAGCTGAATTGCAATCATATTTCTATTATCATTATATATATCAGCAACATCACCTCCACTTCAAACTCTAACTTACTACAGTGGTGCAGAAACTGATCAAGCAGAAGGTTAATTACTATCAGGGATTCATATCCACAGCATTTTCTCCTCATAATTATAGTCATGCACTGGGGGGAGAAAGCATGATCGGAGAACTGCTTGTTGATTCTTCAAAGTGCTTAAGATTGAGGAGGAATTGGGTATTTAAACATACATACATTAGTAAAACCATGCTGTATCAAACTACGACACATCAAACTTACTTTTGACAATAGCTAGAATGAGCTCCAGTAAGATAATTTATATGTGCAGTTAATTATACATTTTCTAACACAGTAAACACCATATAATCAGTAAACAGATGAAGCCGAAGACTATATAATTGAGGTTCCATCTCTCAAGAACAAGAGGCTATTCTAGAGATATACAAATTACCCATTATACTTTGTGGTTTAGAATCTAAACAAACCATGATCATTAAAATGTTGGACATATTTACAACAATGATGGACGATAAAGTCAACAGTACCATTGCCAAATAAGAAGAAAGAAATCTACAAATGAAATCATAATAAGATTTCATTGAAGAAGTAAAACATATTCTTTTTTCACATTTTTAGCAAGTAAAATTAGCCATTCTACTGGTATGAGCTAGGCTATCAAACACAAGTGGATAAGCGTGTCAGGTTTGATAAGTTTCCAAGAGAGCAATAGAAGGAATGCCTCTCATCAAATATGCGATTCATAATAAACTTTTTTGTATATCCATTTTCTAGAAACAAGAACTTTATTTACACATATATATACAGTGATTATTTCTCAAATTTAGATAGATAAATTACCTCTATATCATTAGTATTGATAAAAAAGATATAAAGTGTAGTATGGAAAGCTGTTCAAAATGAAAATTTTCACAAGGCAATCTAAATTTACAATACAGGAGCCAAAAGATTCCCACAGGTTGCCAGAAAGTTTCTTGATGAACACTGTATTTTTCAATAATTTTTTAGTTCTTTTTCAGCCAAAATCAGGAAGCCTGGGCTAAATATTGATTTTACTAAAATTACTAAAATTTCTTCATTTGATAAACTAAATTGAATTGCCATATTGTTTAATGATAAAGAAGAAGAAAAATACCAATTCCAAGGCAAGGTATGCATTTGCAGGTTATCTCTTTCCCCCTTTTATTATAATAGCTGACATATCCTGACCCCTGACAACTTCGACACTTTCCAGTCCATTCATAAACCACTTCCTTGCAATCCTACATATCAAGAGAAAGATCAAAACAAATGCTCCAATAACAACAAACAAGTCATATAACAGTGACATACAAAGCAGTATTATGGCACCCATGTATTAGGCTGGACCAACATAGTAAACAAGCCATGTAAACTCCACTTCAGGTCTCACTCCACACCGGCATGGCCTAACAGACAAAATTATTCCCTTCAGCTGATGCTGTTGAAGCTAATCATTAGATACAAAGCAATCACCAAATTTCTAAGTGGTTTATTAGTACAGTGAGAAGCCAAAGGATATCAGATGGAAAGTTGAAAGTGCCAATAACCATGTCTTTTCTTATAATCATTTCGCCTTTTTCAGCAGTTTGATTTCTCTTATTAGCTATTAGAATCTACATAGGAAAAATTAGGAGAAAACAGGCTTCTCATGCCAAAATTCTCAAAAATTATAATAACAAATAAAAAATTCCCTCAAGCAATTCACATTGAAATTTTCTAACTTTTAACTTTTAATAGCAAAATTAGCGCCTAAAAGCAGTCCAAAAAATGATGACTACCCATCTCCTAAAACATCAACCACACATCACCGAACTCAAAAGAAACACATTTCATCAACCACAAACACCAATTCAATGCAGTGTGGAAAAAGAAAGAGAGAAAGAGAGACCTGAACTTGTGGGTCACAACGCAAACGCTTGTCAATCTCTTCAGGTGTGACAGGAGAGGAGTCAGGATAAGTCATGGGAAGAGGAAGAGGGTCACTGTCATCCGTCAAGTAACTCTCTCCGTTTCTCGCCCACTTCTTCTCTCTAGCATTCACTTTCACGCTCCCATTTCCACCGAGGGGCCCCTCGTATTCTGGGCCGACCCGGATGCTGACATCGGGAGCGGAGGAGGAGGGGAAGTGGACCCATCTGGGGAATGTGGGACCGGCGGGGAGGTCGCCGGCGGCAGAGCAGCGGATGGTGGTTGGTGTCAAATGGAAGGAGAGAGAGATGGTTGGGGTTATTGGGTACATCAAAATTTGTTCCTTCGACTTGTTGAGACTTGATAGGCCTGAGGTTTTGGAGTTTGGGGATGCGTGGATTCTTACCATGAAGATTGACTGGGACCACCTTTTGGGCCTTTTGTTCGATTTTTTTATATGTCAAACCTTCATGTTGTTCACATGCACTTTTGACTTCATGAGTTTGGCTATACACAATTGCTCCAGCTTTCCCATCAAATGCTTTTAACTATGAATCGGATAATAAATTATCAGATTTGGCCATTAAATAACCTGACTTATTAATTATAATTAATAACTTCAATAATCATCTAATCATCTATATAATCAATCCAATAGAGTAAGATTGTCCAGTCAATAAGTTAATTAAATAAATAAATTACTTTCATAAATAAACTAAGAATGATAATTATTAATATTAAGTTTTAAATTATTTTACAGGTATTTCAAATTTGACAAATCAAAAATAGTTTTTTAAAGTATTATAGCAACTTATATTAATTTATAATTTTTTTCTTACTTCAAAACAAGTAGATGGATCAAAAGAAAATAATTTTTTTACTGTTAAAAAAAAAAAAAAAAAAAAAAGGGACTAAAATTGTTCAATAAACCACATTACATTGCAAATTATGTAATCTCAATCAGTTCTAGATTTGGGTGGAAATTATCATCACTCCCATAAATTTAAGGCCCCTTTGATGTTCCAAGTAGATAGCCATTACTGCGTTTGGCCTCTACCTTCTAGCCATCAAAAGCTGTAACGTTATGGCTCAAATGCAGGTACCAAAAATCTTTAATTTTAACTGAATTCAATCTAATGTACGGTTTGAAAATCTGTCCACAATTTGGTGGGAGAAAAGCACAAGCAATGGAATGGTGACTGGTTAAGGACTAAAACTTCCCAGCACCAAATTTCTGTGTAAAATTCAAGGGGGCAGTTCTTCCTTTAAACATCAGAAAGCACTTCTCTTTTTATCCAGCTTTCTTTTGTGCAGTGAATTTAAGCTAATGCAACAAGCTACAGCAAGCATGATAAAATTACATCTTTCTGATTCTGTGCTTGTATTCTGTTTTTGGAAAATGATTGTAATTAAACATAGAATTAGATACTAAAATCTTTGTAAAAGCCAAGTAGCTAGAGTCCATTGTCTAAGGATGGTGTATCTTAAACTGTAGTGTAGCACTTAAAGAGTCTCATCAAATGCTATAATATGAAATATATATAATGATCCAATGTCTGCAGTTCACAAGGAAATATGTTAAGAGAGAGAGACATTTTCATGCTTCTTCTTGCCAGTATTCTAAAGTCTTAAAAGTATATACATATATGTATTTGAAGTCTTGAAGTATATACTATGTAAGTTAAAAAAAGAAATATCAAATAGATGATTAGAAATATAAAATACAATGTATACTGATTGTTCAACGAGCTTTATTAGACTTCTTGGCAGCTTCTCTGAAGGCCCTTTATCAGGAATTAAGTGATCTTCATTATTTTAGTTGTCTGTACACCACACGTTCTTCACTTGCAGCAGCATGTTGATTTTTAGCACTGTGTAATCAGAGTTCCAGATTGAAGCTGCACAAACAAGCAGACCAAAAAAGTGAGACGGCAGTATTGATATCTCTCTCTGCTGTGACTCCGCAACAATCCATTCCCATCATTACACTTGCATATTAGTATCACAAAAGACTAAGTTTGACAATTACATCCTAATCTGGCACTAAAATTTACTCTGCTCTCTCTTGTAGCCTTCTTCCTTGTTAGCGTTATGCTGAATCTGAAGGACCTTTTCCAGCAGACACTCTACAACAGAGTCATAATTTAATGTCAATAAAGATTGTCAAAGCTCTTCTCAAAAAAAAAAAAAAAAAATTAATAAATTTAGTTCTTCAAGCAACAAAATTATTTTTAAGCCTTTTTCTTTTTTTTTTGGTATTAAAACAATCTTGAAAGATGGGTAGAGGACTGGTCTTACTGAATATGTAATCCTGGTCTATTCTGTAGCCCTTCAGGAATTTTTCCATCGAGCTTGTTGTTCTGAAGAAATCTGTTAATCAATTCAGGTCATCAACCTATCTATTTGGCTTCCTATAATAAATAATAAATAAAAAAAAAACTATCTATTTGGCTAGTGAAATATGTACAAAGTGTACATGAATGTATGCATGATGTATTGTGTACCCAAAATGTGTCGGTAGCTTCATAAAGTTGAAAAACTTACAATTCTCGAAGTTTATCAAGTTGGGATAATGATTCAGGGATTGATCCTTCAAACTGGTTGTTCTCCAAATGCCTTTATTAGATAACAAACACAAAAGCTGGTCATTTTTTTGCCTATTTATATTTTAAAGGAATGTGAAAAGAAAAGTTATGTCCAAGTGAACATACAGAGTTTGTAGCTCCGTCAATGATTTCATTTCTGGAATAAAACCTTTGAGTTTGTTCCCTCCTAGCCAACTACAAGCAATCATTCAAGTTAACTGATTGCAAAGCGAGCTAGTGTCGAGGGCATGATTTAAAGGGGTTGGTTACTCACAGATGCTGGAGTGAACGTAATTTAGCTATGCTTCCAGGCAGAGAACCTGACAGCCCAAAGCTTGTAAGGTTCCTGTCATATAAAGAAAAACAAAACCACCCAAAATTAATACATAACAAACCATATCAAGGTGTCAACATGGTGAAGTTGATGTATGATCAAAATCATATCAAAGTTTCAAAGCAAGTATACTACTATCAATTAAGCTGTAACAAAAATTAAAAAAAAAAAAATTAAAATTAGTCACAAAGTTATTGATTTTCTTAGCTACTTGAGCCCAAATGAATGGCAATTTGTTCACATATCTTTAACATGTGCTAGCATAGAACCAGCTGAAGTGTACTTACAGAGTTATAACCCTGGCCAGTTTATCCTTAGAACAAGTAACACCAGTCCAGGAGTTCTCTTTAGGCAGGCATGGATCGCCAGTCCAATCAGAAGGTGGATTTTTCAACTTTTTCGCCAAATCTTCCATCGATATCACTATGTAATAATACAAAACAGATAAGGAGGTAAAAAATTTGATTGTCTGATAAAGCAGTAGTATATTTGCAAATTGGCAAAAGAAGTGGAAAAGAAATGGACTTACCATCTCTAGTGTGAGTTCTTCCACCAAGGGGCAGCACCTGAAGGATCTCACCAGCATTGATTATGGGTCCAACAGGTGTGTCATTTCGAGGAGTCAAGGTGATTTCAGTCTCCCCCGAAAGAGGCCATTCACTCCCAGAAACAGCCACACCTTTTGTAGTGGCATTGACATCTTTGTAAAAGTCATTGCCATTAATAGCAACACTAAAGACTCTCCAGCTAAATGGACTCGGGGAGCGATTGTCTTGGAAATAAAGTGCAATGTAGTATCTGCTACTAGGAAGTGACACAGGTGGCCACTTGATTTGGAGTGTCTTCCCTCGGCTTGTTGTAAGTCCTGATGCAAATGCTTTTACTGGTGGTACATTCCAAAAATCTGAAGATGTTACATTGAAGTGGGCATTTACAACAGGGTTCTCATCCTTATATGGTTGCCATAATCGGTTGAATTTATCATCTGGAAAGCTAGGTTCAAATATGTATTCAAGATCAGATTTCTCTCAAACTTACATAATCCTAAGTAGTCAAGATCAATACTCTATTGCGACTAAATTGCGTTGATCTGAAACCTTGATTTCTATAAACAGCTTAGCATATGTGCAAAAATTTCACATGATCAGGATAAATTTTTCGAAGCATTCCATTGATTAAACTGGTTCAGTAAATTATCTCTCCATAATTCAACCACAATGATTTTTTTTACCTAGTGTGCTGTATTAAGAACATTAAGAAACTATGTACATGCCACAGTCAGTATGGCTGCAATTTTATCAAAATCTACTGTACAAATAACACTTATCAAAAGGGTTCATGTGTAATCATCCAATACATCGTATAACAGAAAAGTTAATGTAAATTTTTAACACCCAAAAAATATTAAAATAGCAAGTTTGTATACCTGATCAAGTTCCCACTATCATCTCCGAAGGTGGTCCTTGCAACAGTACTAAGCGCGTATTTCGCAAATTTTGTGGAATTATACGCAGAATCTTCAAGCAACTCCAGTTCAAGAGCTGATATAAAGGGATGGGAGGTTGTGTTTTTATTCCTTGCAAGGCAAACGCTGAGTTTCTTTCCTGTAGCTGCCACAACAATCTCATAGTAGGAGCTAAGGCCATTGGCATAATCCTCAGTTGTATTGACAATGCTCCATTTAGTCCCTTCAATGATCTGATCAAACACGGGAGGCTCTTTCCCTCCGTCAAAGCCTCCATAGTAGTATGTAGTTCTCACCAGGTATTTCCCTCCTTTGATCACAGAAAACACATAGCAGAATTTTCTGGCAGACTTGTCAGGAAAATACCTCAATGTGGACAGTACAGGCACTAAATCATCTGTTCCTTGGAGACTAGTTGTGTTGCCAACAGATATATAATCTTTATCAGGAATGTATTTGAGGCTGCCCACCGTTTTCTCCTCTGAGGAACCGCAGCTCAAAAGAAAACCTGCCACCAACAACCCACAATATGTTTACTTTCTCATTTATGTATATATTAACGATGTTTCTTTTCAGGGAAAATAGCATTTTACGTAAAATTTATTTTAATTCTATATTTTTACATCCAGAATTACTTTTTAACGAAATGTGAAGATTAAGAAGGAAGGATGCATGCATGCATGCACGGTGGGGTTGGAGGGTTACCTTTGGGAGCAGATTGAGAGAGGGCAGAGAAAGGGAGGCAAAGGAGGGAGATGCAGATGGAGATGATGTGCAGAGACATTGTTGAAGGGGAAATTTAACCCCCCTTAGAAGGGGAAGGCAAAAATGTGGGAAGAAATGTGTTTTTTTGGGGGAGGGAGCGATAGAGAAGGGAATTGTGGGAGATGGGGAGGTTCGGGTATGGAGATTTGACACGTACCAGACAGACCTTGAACTTAGAATCCATTTTGAGAATCCATGGACACAAGCTTGACCTGGTCTCATCGCTATCTTTTGTGGGGTCGTTTAGGTACATCGTGTTGTGACTTTTGAGTAGTTTTGCCAGTATTATTATATATATTGATGTATTAAAAATATATAAATAGAAAAAAAAAAATTCAATAGAAAAAATTATATATTGATGTATTAAAAAAAAGGGATAATCTCAATTTTCCCCCTGTAGTTTGATGAAATAGCCAATTTTCTCCTGTAGTTAAAAAATCACTTGAAAAAAATACATGTCAGGGGGGAAATTGGCTATTTCGCCAAACTACAAGGGGAAAATTGGAATTATCCCTAAAAGAAAAAGTAGGAATTATTTAATTAAGTTTTGAATTGTTAAAGTATTTTCAATGATACATGTTAGCACTACTCTAGTACTGTAGTGCATTTTTTATTATGTCTTTGGATATTATGATGGGAGCTTTATTGGCATGAAATAGTGTGGCAATCTATCAACACCTCATAATTTTTAATTTATTAGTTATGATATTGTCTTCTTCGAAATCCTTTTATTTTTTTATTAAACTTGATATTCGGTAAGTTAGAAATTTATTGAGATTTATTGAAATCAATTATTATTTATATGGTTCGGATATTTATTTGTATAATTACAAGAAATATAGTTTCATAAAAGTCATTACAAGAAATATGGTTCAAGTCTTTGTGGATGCAGCTGCGTTAAACACTTGTTGGGAGAGCTTTACCCCCAAGTGGTCCTACCCGGCTCGATCCGGATTAGTTGGGAGTGCCTGAATACCAGATGGTGTAATACCACAAAAGTCATTAGTTATCTTTCTAGTGTCTTGTTTGGAATCTCTCTCTCTCTCTATTAAAGATACTTGCACAATCTAAAAATTAATCTACTCTCATAATTACTCCTCAACACGTATGATGCGAAGTAGACTCATCACTTCTTTTTTTTTTGAGATATCATCTATGATGGGAACGATTTGAATTCAGATTATTATTAGACAGAATAAATGCTTTCTGTCACTAAATATTGCATGGTGATGGTGGTGAACTCTTGTGATTTTAATGGGTCCCTTGTATTAAGTGCATAATTCAAATAAAGTGCACAATCACTTAGTTAGGAGGAGATGTGTTTGGAATCCATATATCAAGTTCAAGCTTTACGCTCATAATTAGATTACTAGATAATTAGTTTTCTATTTTACTTTTTATTTTTAAAATAATAATATGAAAACTTTACAAAACAAATTCATTAAAAAATATTGAATTTATTTGCAAATAATCTTGTCGCTCTTCTTAGGCAAGGCTGGATAGTGTTGGTTCCTACGTAAATATAAGACTGAGGTTCATGATTAAATTTAATTGGTAGTCTTTGAAAAAAAAAATCTAACTAATTTTTTATTTCTTTTTTTATTAAATTTTAGATTTAATCCTTTAAAAAAAAAAAAAAAAAAAAAAAAGCCCCTTTACAAGAACGTTCATTTGTATTATCTTAATAAGACTGTTTGATGGGAAAAAAAAAATCAGTTTTAGATGCAATATCATTTTTTAAGTACATGCAATACCAAACTTGAACATTAAATTTGACAGTCTTTATATTTCAAAAATAAATTTGACAGTCTTTAAATTTGATAAATTTTCAGGTCAATACATTACATAGCTTACCCAGCATCAAAGCGAGCCCAACCCAAGTACATGGCAGAAGGCCCCTTTGGATCTGGGTTTAAGTGAGTTTGGGCTAGGTCGTTGAGGTAAAACGGTGGCGTTTTAGCACAACCAGTCAACGAAATCAGTTCTTCAACATGGGGGACTGAATCCCTTTTTCAAAACCCTAGCTTCCACTTCAAAGTTACAATTTTTTTTTCGCAGAAGAAGCCAAAATCACTCGATTAAGCTGACCAGCAACAATGAAAGTGTTCGAAATCAGTAATGGAATCACTCTCTCACTTGCCCTCTTCACCGACGTCACCAACTCCAAGTACTCTCTCACACTCAGAATTAGGGAAAATAGCCAAACACGGTCATTTTAGCTCCTTTTTATATAATCAAAAATACCTATTTAGTTAATTCACTCCTTCATGGGAATAAACACATGTTTTTAGTGATATTAGTATAAACAAGTTTATGTCTTGACAATGTCTATGCATAAGTGGTATGTCTTGTTGTTGTATGCTTATGTTTTTGTATTCAACAAAGTATTGCTCTTTTTTTATGATGTATTAGTGAACTTGACAATCATGTTGCTTCCCAAATGAATTTGTATATGGTTTATTTTTGCTGATGATTCATGACAGATATAGATTAATGTCCTTGGCTGCAATTTATTTTTTTTTTTTTTTGAAAGCTGTATCAGGATTTGAATTGAATTTCCATGTGCAGGGAACTCTTGGATTCGATGCAAGCCGGGACACTGGAACCAGAAGTTGCTTTTCTTAATGCATCACTTGTATGATTCCTTTTATAAAATTGACCTTATTTTTTCTATTTTACTTTGTTGTGGATCTTTTAACGTTATTTCTATCAACAACTGTGACAGATCCCTGACGTTTTCCCTCTTCTAGCATCTGCACATAAAACACTTGTATCCAAGTCACGAGAATCCTTGACAACGCGCACTCTTCATTCTGAGCTTGTTTACAATTACTCAGGATCGAAGCATGTAATCTTCCTTACTTTGAATTGCATTTCAATGCTCATGTTTTCAACTGTATTTTAACTATCTCTAGCTGCAATTCTCACTAGATTACAGAATCCTTGAAAAGATGTGGCATTTCAGAGAGTTCAACTTATGTCCTTGCAGCCCGTTTCGATGCTTCCCCTGATGAGGTGAGTTGCATCATGAATACTGTAGTACAATAATATATGAAGACATCAGACAACCTGGTCAAAATAGATGTGAATGGTGTGTTGGATTCCTTCAGATGAAAGTCATAGAAAAACTCATCAATGGAAAGGAAATTGAATTGGAGGAGCTGGAAGGGAGAGCAGATCAAGCCCAGATACAAAAGGTTTGTTAGTGTAATGATCCTGAGCAGTATCTAATCAAACGTTATCCTTTGTGTTGATGCCTTCAGTTATTGATGAACCATATATGATTTCCTTTTTCAGCACTACAAAATATCTGCCGTGGAACTAGGGATATCCTCTCTGGCAGATGCTATTGCATGCAGGATTGCTGCTCGTGAGGCCTTGTGAGAGGCTGAGGGAATGTCCTATTTGTTCTTTGCTTTCCTTTCTTGGTATTACGATGCTCATTGATCTATCTTTCCATTATTGTCGTTCTACAAATCGGTGATGGCTGCAGTAGCACATGAGATTAATTAGGCATAGCTTAAAGTTTGAATAGCATGTATGTAATTTTGAGTAACAGATTCATGAGCTAAATGTATCCATTAATTTCTGTATCAGATCTTATATTGCTATTTAAGTTTCAGTAATCAATATTGCTTCTGCCCATGTATTCAGTGTTTTTCCTTTTTTTTTTTTTTTTTTGGCTCTTACCATTGCTTCTGAGGTTTCATTGGAGAGAAACAGAACAGGAGTGTGTTTGAAGGTTTTTTTTTTTATTTTAATATCATCAAGAAAGCTAACTGAAAGCTAACTTCTTTTAGAATCGTTTTTAAAATGATGTTTTTGAATGCTATTTTTCAAATGAAAAACATGTTTTAAAAATATAATGTGTTTGGTAGGATTTTTAAAAATTATTTTTAAAAACAGAAAATGATATAATATATTATGTATTGTTTTGAATATGAGTAAAATAGTTGTTTGAATAAAAAAATAATGATTTATTTTGAAAATATATTTTATTTTATTTTTTTAGGAATATTTTGAAAACATGTTATAAAAATGGTAATAAAATAAAAAAATATTTTCACTTTCTATTATAATTTTAAAAAAAGTGCTTTTCATTTTTTAAAACTTATTTTTAAAAACATGTCATCAAACACTATTAGTGTTGTAGAAAAACACAACGGAACAGGAGGCTTTTTAAAAATAATAATAATAATTGTAATTTCTATTTGGTTTTAAAATTTTATTTATTTACTTACTTTATTGGATGTCAACACGAGCATGAAAGATTTTGATCATAAATTATTAATCCGCCAAGAAACATGGTGTTTTTTAAAAGCCAAAAGTACCAAAGAATTTATTAATTATATTTGGGATTGCAAAAGTTTGGACAACTGTGCACGTCTATGGTTGGCAAACTGTTCTGGTGGTAAAACACTTTTCCTACCAACTTTTTGAAAGAGTTTCACGTATAATTCTCCTCCTTAAATTGTAAGGTGTGAGGATATTTTTTTCTCTAAGGAGAATCGTACTCTTATATGTATATATAATGATTGATGTTATCAAGTTCCGTAAAATTAGATATTTATCACCCTTCACGTAATAACTGATATTATCAAGTTTCGTCAAATTAGACATTCATCAATCAAAACCGTGCCATCTGATAAAATATAATTAGCATTTTTTTTCCAAAATAAATATTGTTAATGAGAAGCTATATCAATTTTTTTTAAAAGAAATTATAATTAATGAAAAATTAGAGCTACGAACTAGTTGGGAAATCAACCAAAAACAAAGCTTTTAGACAATGAAAATAAATCGAAATAAATCGAAATATAATTCAATTTGTTTTTCTTTTCAATTTGTTATAATTATTATTATTATTTGAAATAAATTGAAACATCACATGATTATATATTTTTTGAACCCAAACATGATTATATTAGTTGAATAAAAAATGCAAAATTTGGTATCGCGGAATAGGAACTCCTTAAAACGCGGAACCAAACACGGGTTACATACGGAATACTCTCGTTTTCTTCGCTACTAAGTAAATGCGGGACGTTATTTTTACGCTAACTGCTCGTAGCCGGTGACCTGCCGAGTATACCGGAAATGTTTCCGTAATTGCATCCCTGCCCCTGTTTTTTTGCCCTTTTTACTTCTTTCCTGTATTTTTTAACTCTTTTTATTTCTGTCCTCATATACGTACATAAATATTATCAATATTATATGGTATAATTTTTTTCAAATATACTTTTTATTTGTCTATTTAAAAATATATTATTCAAATTATACTATAAGAACTTTTTCTGAAGCTCCCCTAATTATTTGTACTTATATATAAAATTTTATCAATTTGTACAAATATCTTGTCATTTTATTCTCTTTATTTATCAAAAATTTCACCCTATATTACATTTTTATATAACTTAAATTTTTAAAATTAATTTTTTACCATTTAACATATAAGTTGTAATATTATGATAAAAGTATTTGATAATAGTATATCAAAATTCATTAAAAAATAGTATACCAAAATAATAATATAACATAAAACCATCACCATTTCAATTAGTTAAATTTTGATGTGATTATAAATATTAATCTTCCTAAATCATCTACAACAAAGTTAAATAAAAACTAAAAAAATAGATATTTATATTATTGTATATAGATAATTATAGGGCTTATACACATTAAATATCATATTAAGGCATACCACCTCTTGACATAAATGGTTTATACACCTTCCTATCCTTACAAAAATTTAATATTTAATTTCCATGAAGCGTATATTATTATTTGTGTAAATAATATTCTAAAAGGTTGAAATTAAATTTTGTTTATACAAAGAGATATTTAGGTTATATTACTACTATATAGATATAGTATTTATATTTCATTAATAGGAGTTGATAAATAGCTCATACAAGTTGTATTTAAATATCTCAATAGTACAAATAATATTAAATAGGATAAATTTTGATAAATTTTTAAGCTATTCGGCGTCAATTGCTAGAAAAGAAAAGTGTAATACAGGAGAAACTTTTGTACAAAGACCCAAAGTGGATAAAGTGAAAAACTGGTGATAGCCGGTAAACAGAATACTTTATAAATATACGTAGCAACCGCTTTTTCAACAAGCACTTTTGATTTGATCAGAAATTCCTTCACTAACAAAACATTTTCAAACGAATTCGAAAAACTTTGAACTCAATCGAATCGGTCACTTACCTGACCAAAACCCCACTTGAATCAAATCATGGGGACCTCTCAAAGCCGCGAAGATTACATCACAGATTCCGACTACGAAGAAGAATCAGAGTCTGAAGAATCATCTCAGTACGAGGACGCAGAAGAGACGAACACCTCCTCTTCTGCTCCACAACCAGGTACGAAAACCCTAAACGCTCTCGATGAAGTCGACGCCAAGCTTAAAGCTCTCAAACTCAAATACCCAGCTGCCCAAAACCCTCATATCAAAAACCCAGTTAAGCTTTACCTCCATGTGGGTGGCAACACCCCAAAAGCCAAGTGGGTTGTCTCTCAAAAGATGACGTCTTATAGATTCGTGAAAACCCACAAAATTAACGGTGGAGATGGGTCTGATGATGAGGAGGAGGAGGGTGGAGATGGGGTTTGGGTTTTGAAAGTTGGGCAGAAAGTTAGGGTAAAAGTTTCGACTGAAATGCAGTTGAAAATGTTTGGGGATCAACGTAGGGTTGATTTTGTATGTGGTGGTGTTTGGGCGTTGAAGTTTTTTAGCGACTCGGATTATAGGAGGTTTGTGAGTGACTTTCAGGATTGTTTGTTTGAGAATGTGTATGGGGTGAGAGCTAGTGAGGAGAATAAAATGAAAGTTTATGGGAAGGACTTTATTGGGTGGGTGAAGCCTGAGGTGGCTGATGATACGATGTGGGAGGATGCTGATGATGGTGTGGGGAAGAGCCCTGAAAATGTGACACCTGTTAGGGGGAATCGTGATTTGTTGGAGGAGTTCGAGGAGTTGGCCAATGGGGGTGTGCAGAGCTTGACTTTAGGTGCGTTGGATAATAGTTTCTTGGTTAATGATTTGGGTGTGCAGGTTTATAGGAATTTTAATGACGGTATTCATAATAAGGGTGTGAGTGTCAGGTTTGATGGTGGGAGTTCTAGGATGGGTTCAAATTCAACTCCTAAGAAGGCTATGTTGATGAGAGGTGAGACTAATATGATGTTGATGAGTCCGTTGAAGGAAGGGAAGCCTCATGCTTCGGCAATTAAGCAGCTTGATATAGAGACAGGGAAGATTGTGACTGAATGGAAGTTTGAGAAGGATGGGGCTGAGATTACGATGAGGGATATTACTAATGATACTAAAGGAGCGCAGTTGGATCCATCGGAGTCTACGTTTCTTGGTTTGGATGATAATAGGTTGTGTCAGTGGGATATGAGAGATAGGGTTGGTATTGTGCAGAATATTGTGAAGGGTGATTCGCCGGTGTTGAATTGGAATCAGGGGCATCAGTTTTCTAGGGGGACTAATTTTCAGTGCTTTGCAAGTACGGGTGATGGATCAATTGTTGTTGGTTCGCTAGATGGTAAGATAAGGTTGTATTCGAAGGCGTCTATGAGACAGGCCAAGACGGCTTTTCCTGGGCTTGGTTCACCCATTACCCATGTGGATGTTACTTATGATGGGAAGTGGATTTTGGGGACTACAGATACATACTTGATACTTATTTGCACTCTATTTACTGATAAAGATGGAAGGACTAAGACTGGTTTTAGTGGGCGTATGGGAAACAAGATACCGGCTCCAAGACTGTTGAAGTTGACTCCTCTTGATTCACATTTGGCAGGAACAGATAATAAGTTTCACGGTGGCCATTTCTCATGGGTAAGCCTACACTGTTTTATTTGTCACTCTGTTACGTGGTTGTTATAGATGTTATATCAATAACTGTACTTTAATTTATTGGCCTTTTGTGTTTGGCATGCATGCAGGATTTAGCTTTAGTTAAATTTGCATCTCCGTGTATTTTGTGCATTTATTCTTAACTTGCAAGATTTAAAAGCTAGGAGCAATCAAATGATCTTCATAATTAAATCCTTTTGTTGTTTTCTGCGCTGGTTCATTTACTGCTAAGTGAACACTACTCTTTTCATATAGCGATCGTGTTTTAAATTATGATCTTTTTGTGAGAAATGTATTAGATGAAAAAAGATTAATGCTGAAAGTTCATTGCAATTATGCTATATAACTAATGTGTTTTTACTGTTGTACAAAACAAACAAGTTCTGTTTTATGTTATGATTTCAAACTTGGAGACACTATGTAGTTGTCATTTCAAAGTTTGAGAGGCTAGCTGTCCCCTGCAATTGGGACACCTGATGCATCATTGTGTTTGTTGCATGTGTATAAATTTTTGTTATTTTGGTGAGGAATGGTCCCTCCCTCTTTTGTTATCTGTGAAGCCCTGTATTTATGCAGATTACTGCGTTGTTTTGATTCACTGAGGCTGTTAGTATGGTAAACCTTCTGGTTGCTGTGTTGGTTGCAGAGAATTTTTCTGTTATCGTTGAGTGGTGTTTGTCGTCAAATATGTTTAAAGGTGATATAATTTGGCTATCGGTTAATGGACGAATCTCAGTGTAGAATCTTGTAATTTTCACTGGTGAAATTTTTGCCGAGGATTAAATACAAATCTTAAGGCTTTAGAGGGCTTCCTTGTTTCTTGGGAAGGCCTTGCCACTGGGCCAAATGGCTTAGAGGGGTCAAGTTGGGACCTCTCTTCCCATTGACAAGCCCCATGTAGATGACTGTGCTTAGGCCTAATCCACACATGGATTGGCCAGGAATGGCTCATTAAAGGCCTTGAGGTTTGAACAGGTCAAGTATGCACCCAGTGGATGCACTCTTTATGTTTTGTGGGGATATTGGCGTATAACCTGTGAATTGGTAAAATGTCAATCTGATTGGTCTGCAGTTGGTTGTATTATACAGATGTGAAAATTTTAGGTGATTTGCTTTGAAACTTGCCTATGCCAAAAATGATTTTGTGCAAATGAGACTAGTTTCCTTTTTTTATCATTTGATCCAATGGAGTATGTTCAAACGTAATTATTTGGCAAGATTTTTTTTTATTAGGTTTAGGTTTTGCGGCCAAACTAGCCTAGACATTTGAGTTATCAACCTAGTTGGGAAAGGAAACTATCTGGCAGGAAAGAGCAGAAACCTTACCAATTTACTATTATATTTTATAAGAAAACTAATGCGTTACTCTCAAAGTTTTTCCTGAATTTTGCCTTACATCCTATAATAAGAAAAATAAATCATTATTCATTAAATTTTTCCTTAGGGTATGGTTATTGAAATGATGCACTTGGCACTTATCAATCATCATGCACATACAGATGTAACTTAGGAAAGAAGAATTTAGATATACATGTTAATTAAGTGATTTTTAAATGTTTGCATGTTTATGCAACATTATTTTTATGGGAAAGACTGTTATCATCTTCATTTATCATGGTCGAGGTTTATTTTTAACTTTTGGTCTGTTATTATTATATTCTTAGGTGGATCTATACTTGAAGTATAATCACATATTGTGTCATTAAGTATTCCTATAGAGAACTCTTTATCATCCTAGTGGACGCATGTGATTTAACTTCTATAATTTTGTTGCATAAATGTAGAATATCCACCGAGAAACTGCTTGAGCTGCTTATAAGGTCACTTAACATTTTCACTTTCCTTGCCTGCTATACTAAACTTTCTGTATTTTGTCGCTTCTTTTTATAACTGAACTTAAAGTAGCATATGATATGCACAATTATCTCACATTTAATGAATGTTGCGTTTCAGGTCACTGAAGGTGGTAAACAAGAACGCCACTTGGTTGCAACAGTGGGCAAGTTCAGCGTGATATGGGACTTCCAACAGGTGAAGAACACTGCTCATGAATGCTACAGGAATCAGCAAGGTCTGAAGAGCTGCTACTGTTATAAGATTGTGTTGAAGGATGAGTCCATCGTACAAAGTCAATTCATGCATGACAAGTTTGCTGTGACAGACTCTCCAGAAGCTCCACTGGTGGTGGCAACACCTATGAAAGTCAGTTCTATCAGTCTCTCCGGCAGGCGATGACTTTATTGACCAATCCTTGTTTATATGCTAGTCTGCTTTTCTTTTTCTTTGTAGGATTGCTTCTGCTGCTAAACCTCTTATTACCCGTACTTGAAATTGTTTCTTCTCTTTTATTTATTTATTTTTTCCCTTCCTTTGTTGGGTATTTACCTCTGCTTTCCGCTTGTATTCATTGTGATTTTTCTCATGTCTAGTTTCTAAGCTTGTAAAATCAAATGTGTTCCTGTTTTTTGGTTGTTTGGTTAATGGAAGCTGGTTTTTCTTTGCAAAATTGGTGAAATCTCATAAATTCAATGGAATTCAAGGATTGTGAAGAAATATGGTCGTTGTATCACTGTTCATGGTAACTAATATAAAATTCCAGTTTCTGTACAGGATTGCCATGGAATTTCGCACCCAACTAGACTGCAAATAGGGTAGTTACTGTACTGTGGGACCAAATCAAAATCGTTGTTAGTGATCTTCTGATTATGTGCACGGAATTTTTGTACAATATTTGGCTCAAGACATCTATTTTTTGTCCGACCAATACGATCGCTAGCAAACGCATCTTCTCTGGACTTTGAAGTCTCCGTTGACTTCAACATATGCTAAGCTTATATAAGTAGTTATTAAAATAAGGGAGAATTTTTCTTTAAAAAAAATAATAATAAAGGAGAATTTCATTTTAGTCACTATGTTTTGAAAAAACTTTCACTGTTAACTATGAATTCGTTTATGCCTCCTATGGTCCCCCTACGTTTGGAATATATATTATTTTAGTCATTTTGACCAAAATTTTAATAGTCAAAGCTAACCAAAAATGTATATTGACTATTTTACCCTTAATCTAAAATTACCAAATTCCCTTATAAAAATAAATAAAATGAAAAAAAAAAACTTTAAATCTTCATCATCCATCAAGTTATGATATATAAAAAAATCAAAAATCAAAAACTCATGCCTTTTTTTTCTTTATTTCTCTTTCTTATTCATCATTAGAATAAAGTTGTCGCTCGAAGATCATTAGAGGCGCAAAGTTGTGGCTCAAAGATCATCACCATTGTCATCGTCCATCATTATCATAGGCGATAGCAAATCCATCATTGTCATCGGCGCGAGTTTCTTCTTCTGGTGGTAGGTCTGTTGGTCTAGGTCTGTTGGCTTAATTGCATTGCAAAAACCATTTTATTACTGTTGTTAATGGTGGTGGTATTGTTTCTATAGATCTCTGACGATGCTCATGTTAACGTTGGTGGGCTCTTCTCTCTCTCATCCTCTCTAACACCTCCCTTGTTGTTGTCACAAACCACTACCACCAAATGGAGAGATGGAGTCTCTCTTCATCTCTGCCATAAGATTTGTAGAGATGAAGGTCCCCATCAGATCGTCTTCAACTATTCTAGCTTTCAAGGATTAAACGAGAGTGAATTTTGGAGGAAAGGTTTGATTGAATGAGGATGTCTTTGTGTATATGTGTGTGTGTGTGATTGTAATTTTTTTGAAAAGAAGAGAAAAAAGAGAAATTTGGTTGGGGTTTGATTTTAGTTTTTTACTTTGGATTTGAAGAGAAAAGAAAGAGCTTTGGTTTGGATCTAAAGAGAGAGAGAGATTTGGTTTTTTAATTTTTTTTCTAATTTTGTTTTTTGTTTTTAAAAAAATAAAGCAAAAAATTATGGATCTAAAGAATTAAGATCTTCAAATTTTAATAGTTGAAGATCTAGGTAAATAACCCAGATTCACTTAGATATTGATCTAGGTTATTCACCCAGATTTTCAATTTGAAGATTCGAATGTCTTCACTTGGATGAAACTCTAGGTTGTTCAAACCCAAATCTTTAAATGAAGATTTAGGTTCAACGGATTTTTCATTTATAATTTTTCTTTTGTTTTTCAACAATTTTTTTTTCCATTTTTTAATTTTGATTTGTAATTTCTTTAAGCTTTTATGTTTTTAATAATACATGTTTTGAACGATCTTCATCATTCATTATACTGCGATGGACAGTGGAGATCACAATTCTTTCCCTATTGTTATGGTTGACCAATGATAGAGACTAAAATGAAGTATATTCGAAATGTGAGGGACCACGAGAGACATAAATGAATTCACAGTTAAAAATGAGAAGTTTTCCAAAAATATAGGGACCAAAAGGACCCTAAAATAATAACAATAAGAGTAAACAACTCTTAAATTGTTATCATTTAAAATTTTATAATTAGATCTCAATTAAGAAATTTGTATATTTATATTGATAATATTAATATGTTACAGAAAGGTCATATTATGGTACTGTTTCAATATCAATACTAAGTATTTTGTACATTACAAAATTGTATGTAAAAATTTGTACGCATATCATCAAAATTGAATTATCCCAGATGCAGTTCCTGTATCAAAAAAAAAAATTGAATTTTCAAAGCTAAAAATGTTCGCGTTTATATCATACTGTAGCAGCACCATAAAAACTTAGATAAGGAGGCAAAATAATTTAGAGTAAAATGAAGCCATTTTGTTCTTAGACAGTGATAGTCTGAGTATGGTTCCTTGAAATAGAGAACTGCAGCATGTTGCAGTGGCTTCTGACTCCTGGGAGCAATTTGAGGCACACACATTATGAAATTAGACAATAGAAAGGGACAGGTCACAACTACCCAGACCAAGACTCTTTGGTTTTATGAAGCGGTCATCATACGCAACATCCTCAATTATTTTGTTGGACTGTTGAAGTCAAGTGAGTGTTGCAGTCAAGTAGGCAACAGGATGCGTCAAAATGCTTCCTGACTTGTCATCAGGTGCACTTTATATCTACTTTCATTTCACATTTACTTTCATTTCTTGTTCATTGGTTCTTCTTTTGACTTTTGCCCTTCTTATCACCAATGAAATTGGATGACTACGACTCACAACAAGAAACCTTAATGCATTTATATATATATATATATATTTGAGATTCATTTATTTTGAACTATTTGACTGAATTCACTAATTATCCAGAAGTTACATTAAGTTAAGGCAATAATATTTAAAAAATTCTTATTGTTCAACCTCAACTTATTTGCTAAAATTATAAATTTCTACAAAAATTAAGGTGATTTAATGATTATGAATGCTAAGTCTCTCACGTCTACATATTGATCAACGTCTCCAAATTCCAAATTATGCTTATAAAAATATTTTTAACACATTCTAGAATATTTATCATACACTATATATATATATATTAAAGAAGAGAATTTATTTGGTTGCTGGCGCAGTTGGTTGGCGCCAGCAACCACCCATGCCTCTTAGGCATGGGTTCGACACTCACAAAATCCAAATTGCTAAATATAAATATAATATAATATAATAATAATAATAATAATAATAATGTTTAGTCTCCCATTAATTGTATGGGTTACTCTTTTACTTTAGTGTGGGTCTTCTCCCCACCTCTGTGTGGATGGATCTCTCTCAATTGGGAGTAGTCTCTCGGACCGTGCCACCAGTGTCATATCTCGGTTGATCTTGAAAGTTTTATGGATCTATTCTAGATACAGTTTTGTACTAAAAAAAAAAAAAAAGAGAGAGAGAATTTTAAAAAAAAAAATAAAAATTGACAGAGAAAAAAGAAAAGAAAGAATAAAACAGATTCACGTGCGGATTTCTGTATAAGTAATTATATAAAAATTAATTAACAGATTAATCATGTGGCAATTACCAGGAAAAAAAATATATAAAAAATCAAAGATAGTCAGGTACCGTACGCGCTTAGCGTGTTAGCGTGACGAAGAATAAATAAAAAAGAGAAGGCCGCCATGAGACTAAACCCCACTAACGAAGCTAGAAAAACATTATTATCGTTTACCACAAACACACATTCACCAAAAATGAACATCATTATCTCTTAAACTATTATTTTACTCTTCTAAGTATAACACAATCAACCCCCACTCAAAGGCATCTCACATACCCCCCTCTCTCTTACATGTTTCTGATTGTTGTATTGTCTCCCACTTGTTTATTGTATTCTTTTTTGAACGTGACGTATTACAACACAACAAGCACATGTTAAACATGACTATATGAGACCATGAGCGAAACACGAAGATTATTTTACTGATTAAAGCACGTGGTTGTAGACTAGTATCGCCAGGTGTGCACGTGTCATTCTCTGGTTGATCCTTTTCGAATTTGGTGGATTGTCCCTATATGATTACGCGGTCCACTGTTGCCTTTTTTAGTCGCTGCTTTTTCCCATGACTGTCGTGGTCCCACTCTCACTTTCTCAGCAGCCAAACGCTGCAAAAACACAGCATATAATTTTCCAAATCAAGAAAAATAAAATAAAATAAGACTTATAATCACAGTCAGACAAATAAGTACGGAAATTTAAATTTTATTACAATATCTTTACTCACTAGTTTACACGTCAAATAGTATTGGACAACATGGATTCAAAAACTATTGTACAAATTTGCTAACATTCTTTCGGAAAAACGTAATAAAAATCAATGAAAGAATGATAGTTTTAAAAAAAAAAAAAATCCTGCAAATCTCTAATGAGCAAATAATATATCAGTAACTGAGACCATTCCCAGTAGTAGCAGAATCCGACGAATCGCCATTAATATCTATCATCGTCGACATCAATTGCTCAATCTCGTCTTCTCCCATCTTGTCCCAGAATTCAGCTCCTGCTGTTGCAGATTGATCCCCATCCCTGACCACAATTTCTTGCAAAAATGGTTGCTGTTGCTGTTGATGTTGCTGCTGTTGTTGTTGTGGTGGTTGTGGCGGTTGATCGTCGTTTGCAGAAGAAGAACTTGAAATGTTATCAGGAAATGGGAAATTGAGCTTGGCTCTCGGACCACGGAATTCGATGGCGGCCTTGTCGTAAGCCCTGGCCGCCTCCTCCGCCGTGTTGAAGGTTCCAAGCCAAACCCGGGTCGCTCTTCTCGGGTCACGGATCTCCGCCGCCCATTTCCCCCACGGCCTCTGCCTCACTCCTCTGTAATTCTTCTTCGCTCTTTTCTTCGGTTTCTTAACCTCCTCCTCTTCTTGTTGTTGTTGATTTGGCGGGAAAAAATTACATCCCAAACAACCTTGAATCCTACACACCTGACACGTGTCCAAATCCGACGGTGGGAGCACACTGCTCTGGAAACCCATACTACTCGCAGTCACCGTCGCGGTGGCAGTGCCAGTGATGGCAGTGTATTCAACCGGAGATTGAAGAAAGAAAAACTCGGACGAAATATCGGAACCAGTGTTGCCAGACACGACGTTAGTGAGAGCGGCGACCATGACGGCGAGTTCTTGTTCGGAGGTGAGTCGCGGAGGAGTTAACGGAAACTGCGACGACGGCGGGTGATGAGTAACGGGCGCAAGTCTTGGTCGCTTGTTCATCAGTCACCGAGTTCGAGTTCGCTTTAGAAAATAATTTGCTTGGTATTTTGCCGTAGGTTGTTGTTTTGAAGCGAGTGTGGGCGTGGTGGATCGTTTGGGGCGTTTATATACGACGTGGAGGGTGAGATGGCAGAACAGCTGTACACCGTTTACACACGGGTTTGAAGAGATATTTAGGAGGGCACGTGTCTGGATCTTCAAACCAGATTATGATGCAGCACTGCAACTGTGGATTTTTTTTCTGACTTGGCAGATGACGTAAGCAATGTCCGGACGCGGGACATTTTGGAAGTTAGTTCTCGGACTTTTAATTTCTAGATAAAAGTTTGTTGTCAGGCTTTAATTGCCAATATTTGACAGTTAAGCAGTAGGGGAACTTTCCTTCTTTATTAATATTTCTAGGAGGGGAAATTTGGCAACTTATTTTTTTAAGCATAAATTAGTTTAAGCATAAATTAGTTTATAATCCTATCATTCGTAAATTATTTTCGAATCTATCATTTAGTCCCTAATATTTGTCAACTGTTGGTTAACTTTAATAGGGGCATGGATATTTTCATCTTTGAGTTTATAAATGCCTCATGTCGAGCATGAAAAAAATTGAGAAATTAAAATATTTATAATTAAACACATAAATATTAAATGAATAAAAATTAATTGAAAAAAGTAAATAAAAATAAAAATCTATATCTTCAACCCTTCATCTTCATCTTCAACCCAACAACCACATCTATCTTCATCTTCAATCAATAACACAATCCACAAAATCAACCTAAATCTATCATTATTTTTTACAACATTTATCAAGAAAAAGCCTCAAAAGAAATCCAAAAATTAAAAAAAAATAATAATAAGACTTTGAATTCAACGATCAGGGTCTAAAACCCATATTGTCGTTTGGTACAAACCCCTCTTAGGTTTGTATAGGATAAACCCAATAAGGTCTATTTGATTTAGTACAAACTCTCCTGAGTTCGTTATCGAACGAACATAGGTAAGTTCGACAAGCTAGATGAACCCATTTAGGGTTGTTGTTGAGTAAAACACTAAACAGTTGAGGAGGAGTGTAAAGGTAGTAGTAGTGGTCACAATGGATGGAGAAGAAGGAGGTAACGGTAGTAGTGGTGGAGGTAATGGTTGGTGGTAGTGGTCTAGGAGGGGGGGGGGGGGGGGGGGGGGGGGGGCGAAGAAAGAGGTGTGGTTTGTTTTTTGATGGAAGAGAGTAGAGAGATTTTTGTGTTTTTTTATTTTTGTTGGTGAGGTGTTTTGATTTTAAGATTTTAGTTTATTATTTTAACTTGATTTATATCTTTATTATTTATATATTGATTTATTTTTATTTTTATTTTTTTTTTTAAGTTTTTAAAATTGTTTAATATTTTAAATTTATTTTATTTTAATGGTTTGAGTGACATGTGTTGCTTCCTATCAGTGAATAAATTAAAATTAAATTGTTTTTAAGGGATTAAGTAGTAATTTTATATTGTGAAGGGCAAATGAGTCATTTTCTATTATCTATCACTATTGACCATTAAAAATTTGGTCAAAGAGACCAACTTGATGAGTTTTGGAATATTTTAGGAATGACAGGATTATAAATCAATTTATGTTCAAAAAAATTAAGTTTCCTAAAAAATAGGGATAAAATTGAAATTTTCCCTTTCTAGAGTAGGTAATTTACATAGTAAAATATGTTATCCACATGCAATTTTTTTTTTTTTTTACAGAAAAATTAGTTTAGATCGAATTAGTTGGTTGTGGGATTTTTTTTCTTTTGTTGAGGTCGTTGGTTGTGAAAATTTGTTATGATTAAGTATCGTATAAGTTATTTGAAAATTTATTTTTATAATATTGATGATAAAATTAATTCGATTATCAAGATTATGTATTATACAATTTGAAAATTTACTTTCATAGCTTTGATGATAAAAATAATGGTTTTTTAAACTTACAAAAATCTACTTATATAACACTAATGATAGCACCAATGGTCTATTTTCATAATGTCGACATAAAATCCTCTACGCATGTTAGACTCCTAACACAAACAAGAAAAAAGAGATAAACAATTCCACAAAAATGTTTTGTACTATTGTATCGAAACTATAAATATTTATTTAGGTTTTTTTTATCACTATGTGTTTACAAAACACACATCAACATGATTTTAAAAATTTTTAGAATATATTTGCTAAATCACACATTCTTTATTCAAGTTTATGTCATATGATGTAATTCTTTTAGAGCTCCAACATCTTGAAATTGTTAATAAAGAAAAATTTGTATAGGTTTTAAGACATACAAGGCTCTACATGAAAATTCGTTGCTAGTATTGAATTAGCACTGTTCAATAATGTCTGACGGTAGAGAGAGTCGACAAGTCTGATAGTATTCTATAGAGTATTTACAAAAAAAAAAAAAAAAAAAACACTTGGTATAGTATTAATAACATATATTGTATATATAAACATGTAATTAAATTAGTTGTTGACACAAAATCAAGATAAGCAGGGTAAGGGAAGGCAACCAATAAATGCGATTAGACTGATTTTCAAGATGTGACTAAGATCAAATGACTATTGACAACCTTGGATTTTTTTTTTTTTGCTTCCTTTTCTTTCTCAATAATGCCGGTGAGGGAGCAAAAATTCTCTACTAACTTTTTATTTTTGTAAAAAAATTTATGAAAAGAGTTTAAATTTAAATGATCCATGAAGATGTAACAATTTCAGTCATTCATTATTTTTTATTTTGATATATTATTATATTATTAAAAATTTTAAAAAGAAAAAAGATGATAGAAGATTTTTATTTTGTTAATGATTTTTTTTTCAATATTTATTGATTAGTAACCGATCCTACCCTTACATTTATTACAAAGTTATCATTCTTATAATGGAAAGATATTTCAAACAAAACGGATTGGATTCCAGAATGAGACTGGATTATAGAAAGAACTATCTCCACAGAAATTTGAAAAGGTGAAATAAATCCAATTAGGAAGCAAGATTCAATTTCTATCATGAACCTCGAAAATTTTATACATGTTATTAGAAAACTTTGACTTTACTGTCTGTTTTGGCGAAGGCTAGGGTGCCCTAGTTCTCTAGGGTTCAATGTAGCTCTACTACTGATTATCTTGTCAACCTTGACTTTTCACGTAACAGATTAAATTTTTCAAAAACAAGGTGGTGTCAAAGTAAAAGTAAGTCAGAATAGGATTAGATTTTTCATAAAATAGTACGATCAGATGTCGAAGTATAATTTATAGATTATAGTCAAAATAATCTAGTTCACAAAACAAATATCACCACTTATCATAAGAAGTTTCTTAATACCAAAGATATTCGTTGGCCAACTAATTATTAAAACTGATCGGGATTAATTAACACTATTAATCACCATTTGACCAAAGAGCTCTTAAAAAACAAATTAATAGAGGTGTCATCATACTTAAATAGTTATTTGTCTAGTATAATGTGGTCATGTCTATTAGAATTTTATATTGGTTCTTAAACGTGATGATATGTCTGTGGTGATGTTAGAAATTTTTCTTCAAACGTGACTATAGTAGTTATTGGTAAATTAGTTTAAGCATTATTCAATGGGCTAGTTTTTTCAATAATATAGATATAGTGCATTATCTATATACACTTATTTAATAAATATTTTTATCATTTGTGTATCTTTTTATGTATAAAAGTTATCAAATATGTTGATAAATTTTAAATATAATTTCATAACCAAATTTTCAATCACATTACCTTATATGTGTTTCTTTTTCATATAACAGAAATTATTAGTTTGAGAGTTCGATCTGCAACCTTCTACTAATACGTGGTTTTTCTATTTTTTGTGGGCAGCCCTATCCCACTTTTGGGAGCAGAAATTCAAGTCTTATTTTAGAATCTCATATTAGTTGATCTCGATAATATTCTGGTTTGGTGTCAGTAATTAATAAAAAAGTATAATTTCAAAATAATTTTTTAAAAAAATAAGTATGAATTTTGAAAATAGCACTGAACTAGAAAAGTGAGTTTTATTTATTTTTATTTATTTTCTGTATCAATTAATTGGTGAACAAAGGAGAAACTATATACAAAATGAACTGCTCCGTTGAAATGTTTTTCAAGTATTAAATGAAAATCAAAGTATCTAACTATCAAGTCTCACAATACATAGTTATGAATATATGTAAAGATTTTTTTTTTTCGATTAATTATAAGAATAGACTGAATAGATTTTTAGTTTACATATATAGTAACTATCTTTTTTAAATAAAAACAGTACTTTTTTTGTGATATAAAAACGAGGCTGAAGCCCAAAAAAGAAAATTAAAAAAAAATAATGGAGAGTCTAAGTTCTCTAACAATCAGAGTTGATAATCAATTCTAACTCTGAAGGAGCATCAGATAAAAACACAAGTTGTACTAACATATCAAAAGCACTTTTGGTCAACCAATCAGTAGAATTATTAGCATCACAGAGGTACAAAAAGATGTTTAACATGTTAATCCTTCTTATGAAATTCAAAATGTTCAGAAAAAGGGACTCATAACAAAGGGGAGCATGATTCAAATGAAGAATTTCAAATAAAATCAAACAAACAAAACAGAAAGAAATACATTTTCAGAGAGAGAGAGAGAGAGAGATTGTAGTCCAGCCCTTGGGAAAAGTAAACACAGTATGAATTCACACTAAAATAGACTAGCCCTTAGAGGAGTAGCAAAATTGGGGAGGTCTACTCAATTGCCTGACATTAACGGTCAACCTGCAATTTTCAACGTTGAGTAAGGGTCACTTGAAATGCGGCGACTCGGCACAAAAAAGGACTACTAGCTGGCTGGAATCTTACAAGGGGAGACATCGTGCATGGTTGAAAATGTCAAATCGAAAGGCATATCCTTTTTTGTCCTTTTGATGATGAGGAGACAGCTGGCTCAGTGTGGCCGGTTTCGGCCAAATATATATATTTTGAAAGGATAGTGTGGACCAACTCAACGTAACTCAAAACACACACACAAATGATGTCAAACTCAAACTCCAATTAAAACCAAAAGAAGCGAACAGAAAAAAATCAACATCAAGCATGTACGGTTTGAAATGGTCAACATTTGGAACTCAAAATGGTAACCATTTTTTATGGACGGTTGCGTTTTGTACAACTGTGTACACCCGAGAAATGGGAATGCAAAAAGCATGGATAAGAGGTGGGGTCGGACCGAGTAAGGCATGGGCATCCCCGGTGTAAATATTTTCTTTGGTTTTAAGTGAAACAATTTACAAGTCGGTTTTTTTTTTTTTTTTTTTTTTTTTTAAAAAAAAAAAACAAAGAAAACAAGTCGGGTTCTTACGTGATTTGTAACATCATTGATGATGAAAATGTGATCAATGTTATTAGTCATTAGACTTATGGGTATTTTTTTGGATTTTTTTTTAGTTTATCTTTTTAGTACATGTTTATTAATAGGAACTCACAAAAGAAATGGGTAAATTCCTATGTTTATTAAAAGTTTTGGGAATTAAATTAGGTAAACAACACACATAAATTAGGAATTAAGTTTTGTTAAAAAGAGAAGTTGATTTTAGGAATCAAACTTTATTTCCCTAATCAAAAAGAGGATCTTATGGTTTTACTAAGATATTCTCAATCAATTTTAATAAAAAAAAAATTGCAAATATATACCTTTATATAATATATATATATTATTCTCTTTTGCTTATTATTTTCTGCCACTTTTTTCACTTATCATTTTCTCCATATCTTGCTACTATTATGATGGATTTAATAATATAACATATATATATTTTAAAGTACATGCTTGATAAAAACTATGCATTGAATTGAGAAAAGGACTCTCTACACATGGTGAAAAATACACATAGAATAACATATCTAAAAGGGAGTAACTAACTACTTAAAATATAAACGGATCACTATAGATGAAAAATGAATTTACAATTTTATCAAATTATATTCGTATGGTAATATTAAATTGGCATATGTGAAGAGGAGTGGCCAACCACTTAATTAAGATATTAATGAAACACTATGTAGATATAAAAAGACTTTACAATCTTAAAAGAGTAATGGTAGGTTTTTTAAATATTTTACCCAAATATATGTCAAAATGATGTGACATGTGAGTTATCAAAAGCTTATAAATCATATGATAATAAGTAATATTATCTTGACAACTCACATATCATATCATTTGGATAAAATATTTGAAAAGTCTAATATTACTCATTTTATAAATATAAATTCTCATGATAATATTAAATTGACATATATGAAAGGAAATTATTCACCACTTAAGATATAAATTGGATCACTATAGAGATTATATGAATTTATAATTTTATAAACCTATATTCACACGGTAATATTAAATTTACAAATGGACAGTATAATTCTATAAATTTAGATTCACATGGTAATATTAAATTTACAAATGGATAACTATCTGATTCCACTCACCTTTTGCCTAATTGCACCTCGAAACCACTAAAGTTTAATTATATAATAACACCCCTTATCTCGGTTAAACGTTGTTAAATGATAATGGTCAAAGAGTACGAAAGTAATTTTGGCAATACTATTAGAAATTTTTGTTGTTGTTGTTCTTCTTCCTATCATTATTTTTATAAAATAGTTATCAAAGTGTCCTCCTACGGATACACAAAAAATAACTACAAAGAAGGCTTACGCAAGCCTCTACCACCAATATAGGGAGGCTCACGCGACCTCCACTTGCGAGTTGCAAACCTCCCTTAAGTCTTAGTTGGCTTTACTATTTTTATTTTTAATAATTATATTTATTCAACTATTAATTTTATAAATGTTAAGGATTTACTCGTCGACATATATAGCATTAACGGGGATAACAGTCAAGATTAATGATTTGTCAAAATACAAGAAAGTATACAGTGTTTTGCACTATCACAAATTAACATGCAATTTCAATATCATGTTTAAAATTAAAGTTTCCCTATATTTTATTTATGAGTTTGATTACTTTACTGGTTGGATAATTTTATTAATAAATTATATCATTAAATTAATTGTAAATATGATTACTGAAACCAATTCAAATAGTTGTAATTATTTGATAAGGTTTATAAGCTAGCCAAATCTTTTATTTATAGAGCATAATGCACAAAATCCCTTGAGGTAAGCCTTTAAACACGTGAAATCAATGTTTGGGTTTTGTAACAAGTTAGCCCCTAGCTGTTAGTGTCAGTTAGTTCACGTTAGTTTGACGAAGGGTAATTTCGTTAATGTGCAACCAGATGAACATGAAAAAAAAAAAGGAAAAAAATTTAGAGAACGAACCTAGAACATAGATTTCTGGGTTTGTTCAAAGAAGAAAACAAATGAAAAAAAATAAAAAATTCAAAGAACAGTACACTGTTCTTCTTCTTGATTCATCATTTTCTCATCAACAAGCACCAAAAGAAAAATTGAAAACCGAAAAAAAGAAATTGAAAAAAAGGAAGAACAGTATGTTGTGCTTCTTCTTCTTTCATTATCATCTTCTTCTTCATTCTCATCAATAAACACTAGAAAAAAATGAAAAAAGAAAATCTGAAGAACAGTGTACTGTTATTGTTCTTCATTCTCATCACTAAACATAAAAAAAAAAATTAAAAACCAGAAAAAAAAAAATTAACACTATTCTTCTCTTCATTCTCATCAGCACCAACACAAAAAAATCAAAACAAAAAACTAGCATCATCAAGATTCATCATCATGCCCACATCAACACTCAACACATATCGACACCCAACATCAATGCTCAACGCAAAAAAAAAAAACAAAAATCAAAACAATAAAAGCATCATCTGGGTTTACTGTCATACCCACATCAACACCAAACACAAAAAAATCAAAACAAAAACTTGAAGATGAACTATGTTGATGATGAAGAAAGACAGTTGAGAAAGAGAGACGATGAGAGAGAGGACTGAGAGAAATTTTTTTTCTTTTGTTTCAACATAATCAAACATGGGTTTTGCAGGTGGTAGAGATAAAATCACACAAAATCATCGTTTCAAAATCATCAAAATCATCTCTTTGTTCTCTCATCCTTATCTGCCTCTTCCCTTCATCTACATCTTCATTTTCTCGCCTACATAATCAACATGCAAACCCAAAAAATCAACCTAGATCGAGACCCAAATCAACCATGGAAACCTAGCGAGTGAGGACGAGAAAGAAGAGAGGGAACGATAGAAGAGACAAGAAAGTGAAAAGAACGGCGGCGAGCGAAAGCGAAGAGAGGAGAGAGGGAGCGGCGGCAGAAAGATGAAAATTGATAGAGCGGCAGCGACTGAAGATCTGGTGGTTGCAGGTGGGTGTTTGAAGATGATTTATGGGTTCTGATGATTGAAGCCTGAAGGTGAGAGAAGCGTGAGAATGGTGAAGGAATTAGAGAGTGAGAGAGTGAGAAGAAGATGAAGAAGATTTTGGTCTTTGATACTGATCTGTTTTTCAAGTTTTTTAATTTTTAATTTATTTATCATATTTTAATTTTTAAAATTTTTAATTTAAACTGATAAATATATTTCCGTATTTTTATCCAATCACATGGTCAGAGTCAGAATTTACCCCGTTTGACCGTTAAATTGGGGCCTAACTTATTACAAAACCTAAACTTTAATTCTGCATGTTTAAAGGTTTACATCAGAATGTTTTGTGTCTTCTGCGCTTTATTTATATCACACGTACAATATACTTAAATTTAGGATGTTTTGTGTCTTTTGCGCTTTATTTATATCACACGTACAATATACTTAAATTGAACAGTAGAGATCAGCAATGGGCAATAGATAATGTGGCGGCCCCACTAGTAGTAATAGTCTCACGTGGTATATTGTTAATCCGAAGTCATTGGTTGAGCATCTGCGACTGCCAACTCATACAATTTCGTACGATGCCACATGCAGCAGACAAGTGAGAGTGCCTCAAAAGCTACGATAGCTAATACTGGAATGTCACATCATGTGTCTGCATATCCCCATTATACGTAGCGTAATTTGTACACAATGCATTGCCGAGAAACAAGCTGTGCACAATGGCTTCTTGTTGTTGGAAACAGGTGTATGGATTCTGGCAAGTAAGTGCTGCATGTCCCCTTTCTTTCTGGATTGAATTTCCGAGGAATTAGCTGTTGGGATTTGTTTATAAATCTTAATGCGGGATTACATATTATATAACAATTATATATTATGAGCTATCTATTTTAATAGGATCAAATAAGTGATCTATTAATTTGGCTCTAGAAATATTTATTGGGTATGAGCTTTAATGTGTAGAAACCTAATACTAATCAAATTAGGGTTAATAGGAACCTAATTATATTAGTATATAAAGAACATAATTAGGGTTATGATTTTCAAGTCAAATCAACGTAATTTTACTCTCTCTTCTCTTTCCCCATTCAAGAAGAAAAATACAGAGTAACCTAAGGAGATTTGACTGTGGAAGACTCGATCCTACTCAGATTTAACAATATGGATTCAGGTATGTTTTCTTTAATAATTCTTATTGATTTAATATGAGTTTCTAGATTTGATATAGATTTTAACCTATTAAAGTTATTTCTAACAATTGGTATCAGAGCTAATTCATATTGAATCATTAAGATATTAATTGGTTTAATTATTATTGTTGTGGTGGAACCATAGAATATATATATATATATATTGAATTTCTATGCCTATTAATGAATAAACAGTTAACTGTAGATTATAAATATATATATATATATATATATTTTGTTAACCACTGATCGTGCTTCACGAATTAAACATATATAGTTTCGTGTTTTTTTTTCGCTGTTGTGGTTTATACAAACTGTGAAATTCTGCATGAGAGCATCTGTCAAGTTTGGTCTTATGTGTTTTGGATGCTTACAGTTTTGCTTCTTTTGGTTTTCCGCGTAAAAGTCAAAAGTGTGCTTTTGTGTTTGCTTAGAATACTAAAAGCATGTATATATATATATATTTAATCGGGTTGTTGAATGCTGTTGGTCAATTTTGATAGAAAACATATAATATATATATATATATATTTATTGAGCCAAAAGATTGGCATGGGATAATATATATATATATATATATATTTTTTGATTCAATTGGCATAAAACTGAATGTGTGTTTACTGGATGTTGTCAAAGTCACTAGACTTCTGTTTGTTTATTTTTGTTGGCGTGAAAGTCAATAAAGTCATATATATATATATATATATGTGAAGAAGTAGTATAAAAATGCATATATATATATATATATAGGTGTTTGCTAATTTGGCGTGAATATATATATGCATAACATTAAGACTAGTGTATTGTTATATATATATATATATATATATATATATATATAATCAACAATGCAAGCATAATGATTAAATTGATGAAAGTTTTGCTTTGGTTTGAAAATAAAAGTTTGTTGATATATTATTATGTCTGATTTTTTAAAATAAATTGAATTGAAATTATATGTTACCAAAGTAACCTCTATAATTAAATTTATTTATTTTGAAAAATTAAGATGAGTATGTTTATTGTTTATGCGAATAATGACCGGCCCAAATGAAGGTTATTATTTGACCAAATAATGGGCATACTTGTGGTAATAAATATGTGATGATTATTAGGCTTTCCATGTGGGTAATAAGTCGGTCCAAAGAAAGGCTTATTATTTGACGAGATTAATTGTCAATATTTGATTACTACACGGAGAGTACCACTTACAATTGATATTTCTGTCCAAAGACTAAATATCAATGTTGTGCTAGGTATCTTGTTTTAGGGCCCACCATTATGGGAATAGTTTAATCATGTCATGTATGAATTTATTAATTGAATATTTTTATCTTGTGATATGATTATTAATTGTGAGCTTGTATTTGATTTTGTTCTCGATTCAGTTACTACTTCTGCTTCAACAATAACTGCTAATATCAATTCCATTCATGTGCTTAATGGCACGAATTTTAAGAATTGGAAAGAGAACGTTATGATTGTTCTCGGTTGCATGGATCTAGACTTTACGCTTCGGGAAGAACGACCCGCATCTCTTAATGATAATAGTACCGCTGATGAAAAGGCGAGTATGGAGAAGTGAGAACGTTCTAATCGCATGTGTCTTATGATCATGAAACGTTCCATTCCGGAAGCTTTTAGGGACTCTATGTCCTAAAAGAAAAATGCTAAGAAGTTCCTTGATGACATAAAACATCGTTTTGCGAAAAAACGAAAAGGTTGAAACAAGTACCCTTTTGGCTAACCTTGTTTCAATGAAGTATAAAGGTAAAGGGAACATAAGAGAGTACATCATGGAGATGTCTCATATTGCTTCCAAACTAAAGACACTAAAGTTACAACTGTCTGAGGACCTGCTGGTGCACTTAGTTTTGATTTCTCTTCCTGCACAATACAGTCAGTTTAAAGTGAGTTACAACACTCAAAATGATAAATGGACTCTTAATGAGCTCATATCTCACTGTGTGCAAGAAGAAGAAAGATTGAAGCAAGAAGGTACTGAAAGTGCTAACTTAGCAACTGTCTCTAAGGACAAGAAAAGAAAAGAGGAAAAGAAGCTGCAGCTGGGACATCACAGCATAAGGTGCAAAAGAAACAGGATAAGGAGTTTACCTGTTACTTTTACAAGAAAGCTGGACACATGAAGAAAGAATGTCTCAAATACATCAACTGGCGTGTCAAGAAAGGTATGCTTCTCAATTTAGTTTGTTCTGAAGTTAATTTAACTTCTGTACCTAAACACACTTGGTGGATAGATTCTGGTGCTACTACTCACATAAGTGTGTCTATGCAGGGTTGCCTGTGGAGCCGACAGCCAAGTGATGCTGAAAGATTCATCTATGTGGGCGACGACAAGACAGTTGCAGTAGAGGCTATATGAACTTTTAGGTTATTATTAAAGACTGATCATTTTTTGAATTTGAAAGAGACTTATGTAGTACCGTCTTTTAGACGGAATTTAGTTTCAGTTTCTATTTTGGACAAATTTGGTTATTCTTGTTCATTTGGAAATAATAAATTTAGTCTTTTTCAAGATTTGAATATTATTAGTACTGATTCTTTATTATTGTATGATAACCTATATTTGTTGAATACAATTGCCTCAATTAATGAAACTTTGCATATAAATTCACGAGGTACAAAACGAAAATTAACTGACAGGGATTCCGCCACACTATGACACAAACGTTTAGATCATATCTCTAAACAGAGAATTCAGAGGCTTATGTCTGATGGAATTCTTGATCCTTTTGATTTGACAGATTTCGAAGTCTGTATTGAGTGTATTAAAGGGAAACAGACAAACATTAGGAGATTATATGCCAATAGGTGTTCTGATGTCTTAGAACTAATTCATACTGATATTTGCGGACCGTTTCCTACAACTTCTTGGAATGGTCAACAATATTTTATTACGTTCATAGATGATTATTCAAGGTATGAGTACCTATATTTGATATATGAGAAGTCTCAATCCCTGGATGTTTTTAAGGCTTTCAAAGTTGAAGTTGAAAATCAACTTGGCAAGAAAATTAAAGCTGTCAAATCTGATTGTGGTGGTGAATACTATGACAGATATGACGGATCTGGTGAATAACGTCCAGGACCTTTTGTGAAATTCCTAGAGGAATGCGGTATCGTCTCGCAATACACAATGCCAGGCAAACCTAGCATGAATGGTGTTGCTGAAAGACGAAACAGAACGCTTAAGGACATGGTAAGAAGTATGATCAATCATTCATTTTTACCAGAATCCCTCTAGGGAGAAACATTAAAGACTGCAGCATATATCCTCAACAGGGTTCTAAGCAAAGCGGTAGCTAAAACCCCTTATGAATTATGGACGGGCAAAAAGCCTAGTATAAGACATTTACATATTTGGGGTTGTCCAACTGAGGCAAGGCCTTATAGGCCAAATGAAAAGAAACTGGACTCAAGAACTGTAAGCTGCTATTTTGTTGGGTACTCTGAACGCTCAAGATGTTTCAAGTTTTACAATTCCACTACTATAACATTTTTTGAGACGGGAAATGCGAGATTTTTTAAGGAAGTTGAGTTTGTGGGGGGAGATAAGAATAAAGACATTGTCTTTAAAGAGAAATTTATTTATCTTCCTGCTATTGCTATTAATAATGATCAGACTTCTATTCCTGACATTGTTCAAAATGCAAATCCGGAATATCAAGACAATGTAAACGAGCTCCCTGTACAAAATGAAGAAATTATACCCGAAGTGCAAACTCAACAACCTCAAGAGGATGTGTCATTGAGACGATCCACTAGAGAAAAAAGAAGTGCGATTCTGGATGACTATATCATTTTTTCTCCAAGAACATGAAGTTGATATAGGAGTGGTGGAAGATGATCCAATCAACTTCCATCAAGTCAAACAAAGTTCTAATTCTCAAAAGTGGATCGATGCTATGAATGATGAGATGAATTCCATGAAAAACAATGACGTTTGGGATCTCGTTGAATTGCTTGAAGGTGCGAAACCCATTGGTTGCAAATGGATATTTAAGACCAAAAGGGATTCAAAAGGCAATGTTGAGAGATATAAGGCTCGTCTGGTTGCCAAGAGTTTCACTCAGAAAGAAGACATTGATTACAAAGAGACTTTCTCTCCGGTTTCAACAAAAGACTCTTTCAGGATTATAATGACACTTGTGGCTCATTTTGATTTAGAGCTACATCAGATGGATGTAAAAACTGCGTTTCTCAATTGTGACATTGACGAAACAATATATATGATGCAACCAGAAAACTTTGTATCCAGTGACCTAAAGAAAATGGTTTGCAAATTAAAGAAATCCATCTATGGTCTCAAACAGGCTTCCGGTCAATGGTATCACAAATTTCATCAAATCATTATCTCATATGAATTTGAGGTAAATAAGGTTGAAGATTGTGTATATCATAAGTTAAGTGGGAGTAAATACATATTTCTGGTGTTATATGTCGATGACATACTACTTGCTAGTAACGATATAGGCTTATTGCACGAAACCAAGAGATTTCTGACAAAGAATTTTGAGATGAAAGATCTTGGGGACGCCTCTTTTGTATTAGGCATACAGATACATCGAGATCGAACTCGAGGTATCCTTGGGTTATCACAAAAGAGTTATATCGAAAAAGTTCTTGATAGATTCGGCATGAAAAGTTGTGCACCAGGAGACACCCTTGTAGCTAAAGGAGACAAGTTTAGTCTCAATCAGTGCCCTAAAAATGAGTTGGAATGAAAAGAAATGCAAAAGATTCCTTATGCATCAGCTGTAGGAAGTCTAATGTATACTCAAGTATGCACGCGTCCGGACATTGCGTTCATAGTGAGAATGTTGGGCAGATATTTAAGTAATCCAGGGATGGATCATTGGAAAGCAGCCAAACGAGTTATGCGTTATTTATAGAGAACAAAAGATCACATGCTCACATATCGGAGATCAGATAATTTAGAGATCGTTGAGTATTCTGATTCCGATTTTGCTGGATGCCAAGACAATAAAAGATCCACGTCGGGCTATATTTACCTGCTAGTTGGAGGAGCTATTTCTTGGAAGAGTGCTAAGCAAACACTCATAGCTTCTTCCACTATGACAGCTGAATTCATAGCTTGTTATGAGGTATCTAATCATGGAATATGGCTTCGAAATTTTGTCATGGGGCTGCGAGTTATGGATTATATAGAAAGACCATTAAAGATATATTGTGACAATAATTCGACTGTGCTATATTCCAATAACAACAGAAGCTCTATGAAGTCAAAACACATAGACATCAAGTTTCTTGTTGTTAAAAAAAGAGTTCAGAGTCGTCAGGTGACTATAGAACATATTGGGACAAACTCTATGATTGCGGATCCGCTTACTAAGGGATTACCACCCAAGGTCTTTCATGAGCACACTACTCATATGGGTGTTGTTTTAGTTGATGATGTGCATGTTTAGTGGGAGTTAGTATTTTGATGTTCTTTGTTAAAGACATATTTATTTTCTGCAGAATAAAGTATAAAGTTCAGTTATAAACTCTGAATGTTATTTGTGTTTGATCTCACTAAAGATTAAAGTAGGACCAGTTGAAAATAGACATGTTTGAGATCACATTGCATATAATTTCCATGCTATGCATCCATACTCGATCTATGTCATTAAATATATTGGTGTGGTGACCATTGATGGGTCTAGTTACGAATATATGTAACAAAAGTCGCTTTGATCTCATACTAATATAGTTGATGGACCAGATTGTAATTAAGGGGATATTTCAGGACAGATAGTTTCTTAGTGCACACTCAAGACTATAAATAATATAATTGTTTCAAGAAATATATGTAACCCAAGTGGGAGATTGTTGGGATTTTTTTATAAATCTTAATGTGGGTTTATATATTATATAACAATTATATTATGGGCTATCTATTTTAATAGGGCCAAATAAGTGATCTATTAATTTGGCTCTAGAAATATCTATTGGGTATGAGCTTTAATGTGTAGAGACCTAATACTAATCAAATTAGGGTTAATGAGAACCTAATTAGATCAGTATATAAAGAACATAATTAGAGTTATGGTCCCCAAGTCAAATCAACGTAATTTTACTCTCTCTTCTCTTTCCCCATTCAAGAAGAAAAATACAGAGTAACCTAAGGAGATTTGACTGTGGAAGACTCGATCCTACTCAGGTTTAACAATATGGATTCATGTATGTTTTCTTTAATAATTCTTATTGATTTAATATAAGTTTCTAGATTTTGATATATGTTTTAACCTATTAAAGTTAAATTCTAACATTACCCACCAGGTGAAGTCTTGCTACGGTACTCCTTCAGGGCGGTGTAAGCTGTACACAAAGACTTCTTGTTGTTGGAAATAGGTGTACGGATTCTGACAAGTAAGTGCTGCATGTCCCCTTTCTTTCCAGATAGAATTTATGAGGAATTACCGACCCCGTGAAGTCAGGGTATCGTACGCTTTCATTTATACGTCTGAACATCAAATTTCCTATCATTTTCGTATTAAAAAGGTATCTACGTCAAATCTTTTTATACTCCAACATATTTGACATAAGATTGATGTAAATAATATCTTTAAAAAATATTATATATATAACTTTTTAATCAATATATATTAAAAATTTAAAAATAGATTAAAATATATTCAATATTATACTCATTTTAAATATCATAACAAAATAATTCAAATTGTATATTTTTATAATAATTTAACATATATTTTTAATTTAATTAATTTATAGTTCAACACCACTTTTGGTGTTATGAATAGTGCAACATCAAATTTGGTGTTGTACTGTTCATTGACACCAAAAAATTGTCTTGAGAGAATACAATTGATGTATTCGTTGGAGCACCAAAATGATATATAACACCAACACCATTTTGGTGCATTGGTTGGAGATGGTCTCAGCTTGGCCATTTTTGTCGCACACCACAACATAGCACAACCTAATTGGTTGAGTATCTTTCCATTGTTAAGTGATTAGGTTTAATTTTCTTTCGACATATTATAACTTATATAGATAATTATCTATTTTTATTATGGAGTAGTTATTTCATGTTCATGAAAATAAATATTCAGATTACGTGTAAATTATATTTGATTTCGATAGAGCTTTAAACTATTTGATGTCAACTTTTAAATAAAAAATATTGATAGTTTTTGTTTAGGTTTATGGTTTCTATTCCAAAACAAAGGTAAAAACAATATAAAAATAAATCCATGATGTGTAAACATAAACAGTATTTTACTATTATTAGTAGCACACTATTAGTGTAAATTATTGAAATAATTTATGATATTAGTGTAATTCTTCGTTTTTCAACCCAAATGAAATTTTGATGAGGGTTTGGAGCAACCATATACAACAATATATTAAATTGAAATACTAAATATGCTTTCAAATCTGGTGTTTAGTGAGAGCTAGGGACTGATTGTAATTGATCTATTGGCTTGATCTAGAGTCCGCAAAGCTAGGTTATGTTAGTTCTCTCTCTCTCTCTCTCTCTCCCCCTTTTGTGGATGTGGATATCAATGTGTATGGGGATTAATATCCCTGTATGCTATTCCCATTCTCTATCCTTCCGCTCGTACCCATCTAAACCCTTATTTGGAAGAAACGGAAATGGGGTGTTTGGGGATAATTCCCATACACCCTTACCCTTTTTCCCCGTCTCACCCCATTTTTTATTCTCCTTTGACACGAAAATTAAAAAATCATTCAAGTTCATAAAAATAAATGCATATAAGAAAAATATATAATTCATAAAATAATCCTCAACGCATTAAATCCACAAAAGCATGATTAAAAGATATTATCCTATCATTCTTTACAACTAAATTTTACATGGATCATAATTCATAACTCCTGGAAAAACATAAAAAGTTCAAATAAATAAGATGTATACTATTACATATGACAAGATTGAAAGACAATCTCAAATTCTCAACTTTAAATTTTTAAAATTAATTATTAATATATTTTTATATATTTAAATAACTAGATGGTGTTGATTAACTAGATGGTTGCCTGCTGTGCTATGACTTTCCCACCGTAAATGCCTGTAAAGAAAACAACACCTGTTATGTTAGGGAATACCCGGATTTATCCCAGACACGCCCCCTATTCAATCTCTTTTTCTACCTGCTTTTGATCTCCATTTATATATATTAGATTTGTAGTGTGAGTTGTCGCACTTGCAAATAATTATGTGATGGTTTCATGCGAGTTAACAAGCAGAGTGAATTCTTTAAGAGGACAATGGCTCCCTCACCAAACTGCATTCTCTACTTTGCCTAACATCTTTTAGAGTAATACCATACTATTCAAAATTTTATTCAAATTCATTGTCCAAATAATATGATAAGCTTATATTTAATTATTATATCAACAATACATCATTTTAAAATTAAAGTGATAGCTACAAATCAGTTTGTCACATCATTTGAATAAAATTTTTAGATAAACTTTTAGAAAGTATAACATTATTTAACTTTTATTATTGAATGAAGCCAAGAACAAAGGGTGGTTTTGTATGAGAATGTTTGGGTAAAAGCACTCCAAATTATGACCTATTTCTATTCTCCACATACAAAACATACATTAATTACTGTAAATATATTAAGCTTGATTTAATTTTTTAAAACTTAATCTAAAAGACGTGAATTCAATTTTGTTGTTGAAAAACAGAAGTAAGAAGACCATATTGAGAACGAAATTTGCTAGTTCTTTTATAGTTTAAAACATAAACTTTATTGATCTCTTCTTCAATATGATAAAGTTATATAATGCACTGATTATTTTATAAATTTAATGTCAACCTTCATATGACATAGGTAACAGAGATCTATCTGCATTTAGAATGCACTTGGAGCAAAATCGATAAAGAAAAATTTAAATTGTTAAACTGATCACTGGATTTGATTGTCCTCCCAAAATTAGTAAGAACATATGGCAGACCCCACGTAAGGAAATCTTTTTATCTGCCCTTTTCCATTTCTCAGTATCAACCGCTAATTATCAAACATGGTTGAGAGTTTAACCAGAGAAAAATTATACAGGAATTGCCTATCATTTATACAACAGAAACAAATCAAGGGGACATACGCTTGCTTGATGTTTCTTTTTTCTTCTTGTCTCTACCCTCATGAAGAATAGGATTCAAACCAAACTTTTCATCGGACCGACCACTACTACAACCAATTGAGTGCATACACCAATCTACCAAAAAGGTCAGAATATAATCTTCCCAGTGCTAACATCATCAGTGAGAGAACAAAAATGTCGAACAAAATCTTCCACCTAGTCGTCATCCTCCGAATCTGCATTAAGTTAACAAACTCTTCAGCAAAGTAATTAACTTACCAGTTGAAAACCTGAAATCTTTTGAAATTAGGTGTTGGATCCTTTTGTGACATACAAATGAGAGAAATAGGAGTCTCTACAATTATTACTACGGATTAGCTTCACAAAAAGAGAGCAAGCGGGAGGTGGGCTCCTTTTGTTGTGAGAAAAGGAGGCATTAACAGAAAATGAGAATCATTATATACTGAATACTCTTTAAAAGGCTTACCAGATCTTATGTCTTCTCCAACTTTTCCTCTATTTTTCAGTTGTCGCCTGATCATTGAGCATATCAGAATCCACCAGTATATGTGGAACACGACAAGCATCAGTAACATTGTATTGAAACCATAGTATATGAATTTAGGGTAATTCTCTGATAGGTTCAAGAAGTCCTGCAAATCATAGCTGGAAAATGCCAACCAAAAAAGCAGATTGGTACAAGGAGCCACAGTATAGACGAATCGAGTGAAAACAACTAATTGACCAAGAAGGCAAACCTTGTAGCCTTGATGACCCAAAACGGAAAGAATACAAGTCGTAATACGAGCCATGACATAGCGAATAATCCAAAGAACGCACTTGCTCCAAGCTCATTCTCAGAGTACTTTAAAACTTTGGCAGCCTCAAGAAACACATCACTTGTATCATGTAGGGCAAGAATAATGGAGCCAATTTGGAAGAAGCTGTAAGTAGAAAAATCATAACTTTTATTCTCAATGGTTATCCATATAGCTTTTGCATAATTATAAAAAACTCTAAACACTAAACAATAAAAGGTGCAGAACAAATGATTATCTGGTAAGAGTTATTTTGCTTAATTCTAATAAGCTTTTACATTGTCAAGGAATCAGTTTTCCCTTTAAGACTTACCTTACATTATATGCTAAGCTGAACACGTGCTTAATAAAAACTAATTAGGAAAGAAATTCCAGGAAATAGTTTTTGGCAATTGATGTATAAAATTGAGCCTCTAGTATAGTTTCATTTAAATTTAACAACACATAAATGATTTGTAGAATCAACATGGGTGGTGGATATGATCTCAGCTAATGAAGGAAAAGAAAAAGGTAAGACTAACAACTTATTTAACATAAACATCTTCACAGTCAGTTCAACAGTAGAAATTGAAATGTTCAAAATGTTTAAAGAAAAATTAGCACGTATAATGTTCTTATTAAGTATAACTGTGTAGCATAACATAGCCTAGAATGTACTCAAAAATAAGTGTTAGAGACCAGAATGTACAATGCCACAAAGATTGGAATAATAGTATCTCGAAGGTGCAAAGACAACTGGCATGAGAAATGGAAAATGACTCAAGTAATATCGACAATCCATAAAGAGATATGCAAGGATCTATAAACTTATCCATAGTTTTCAATATAATAAACAGAACCACAGATCATAGGACAATGAGGGTAAAACTGTCCATGCACATCGCTCCAAATCCACCATAGAACTCCACAGTTCATACCAAAGTATATGCCACACAACCGAATATTAATATGCCTGCATATTGAAGATATAGACAATATGACCAAGTGTATTAACGAAGAACTGCCCACACACTGTGCTCAACTCTACCCCTAAAGTCAACAGTCTATCAACAATTGTGCACTGTGTCACATCACTGATAAAATAGACATGATTATAAAGCAGAAGAAACTAACAACAATAATATCTGAACTCGCAATTCAATTATACACACGTTTGTTCCAAGCAGTAACAACTAATAACAACCGGATTCATCTTAAATGGGAGCCAAATTTTATTTTCATGTTTCTTTTAGAGCATGAAACCATTGTTCCTTGCAGTATTGAAGCTTCTTCAGGTTCAGCAAACAACCCAAACAACTGAAGGAAACAAGTGCATATAATACACAGAGCAAACTATGTGTTATTAAAGCTTTATTAAAAGGATTCCAAAAAAAAAATTAAAAAAATTGAAGAATATGGTTTACTCGCAAAATTGATCTTATAACTTCTCAACTAATGACTAAGAGCAGATGAATGCTAGAAATTGTGCACATCCCTGGCTCAGGTTAGACTTGTGCTACACAACTGGTACATATTAATTAAACAACAAATGCAAAGTCATGCACAGGTTAGATCTATGGTACATCAAAAAGTAAGAGATGCGAAGACAAATATGGACCCAACAAGTGGAATAAACAAGAAGAACGAAATAAGATTCAACAAAAATAGACATGTGGCATTATACAATTTAATATTGGCTTGCCACTCAGTATATTTAAACAAAAATAATAATTTATTACCTAGTAAGGTAAGAGTAGCCAATCAGGACAGAAGTAATTAGATGATGAGACATCATCACAGAGAAATCCTTCCTTCGAGTCTCCCATGTAAGAAGGGCAGCAATGCTATAGATGTAAAACCCACATTGGCACATGTAGAAAAGCTGTAGGGGAAGCCTGAAAAAGAAAATGACATGACTCAATAAAGACAATTTAAAAGAAGAATTGCCTTATATTGACTATAGAACCGGAATGTATTAGGAACTCTCCCTTATTTATAACAACCGGCACATGGACACAATACTGAGGTAAATTGGAAAAACAATAGATAATAAGACATAAGCACACGCAGGTGAGGAGACCAAAGATATACATTCCAGTACAAAATACACAACACGATTCATCGATTGACAGCCAAAATATTACCCCTCAAATAAGCACAAAGTACAGTATTGGGTGATGTCTTCAGATTAAAGCAGAAAGATCCCAGATACTTAATAGAGCACGTAGTAAGCTAAACAATGAGCTGATTCATTTTTCTATGAAGATACATAATTTTCAAAGATACAATGAATTATACTAATCTAATAACATGAGTATAACCTTCAAACTTTTCTTGAAAATGAAATAAAAAAATGATTAGAAAGCTATGAAAGTGGTAAAAATAGTAACCAATTCCACCTTGGATACTAATAGTGAAAAAGATAAAAATTCACCCACCTAGTAAGAAGTTCAGATTAGACAAAAGAAACTTCCATGTTCTTAAACTAAGTTCTGGAAACTATTCTGTAACCAAATCCCACAGAAACAAAATAACAGTAGAGTAAAAGTCACAAGGCTCATTACGGCGAGGTGCAGTGAGCTCACTAAAAAAACAGGGAATAATTCCATTACAAGGCGCTTGATTCTTTAAATTATTATGCAATTTCAATTTATGAATAGATAAAGAAGAGAGACCATTGAAAAAGAATAATGAATGTTTTCATTTAAAACATTAAAACCAACCGGTGTAACCATGCAAACAAGGGACCAGTGTGCACTTACAAAATCTATAAAGTGTTCATCAATCCAGTGGTTGGAGTGAAAATGTAAGTTTATGTTATACTCACGTTAATTCTTGATTTGGCCAGTTCTGGAAGTATAATTTTGTATCTCTGAACCATGGCTCATGGTAGGCAATCTTGAGTATCCAAAATTGAACAGTTGCATAGTATGTCAGCTTCCACATAGATTCTGAAAATTTCCCAACTTTTGCCCTTGTCACATCATTCATCTTCAATGGGACGGCTCCATTACTCAACAACCAAATGCCCAGCCTCTGCAAGGAGGTGAAGAATGATTGAACATAAACAGAAAACCAGTGTCAACAAATCGATACAATCACACACCATCAAACCAAAAGCATTTATAGAAAAGATCCATGGTATGATTTCATAGCCAATATGTGAACAGAAAACTACAGCTACCTTCCATCAAAGAAACATATATTTATTCTTTGTTAAATGCATAATTAATTAATACAATGAACTTTGGATTTTGAGACAGAGCAGGTGCACCATCCTATTTTTTCGATCTTACGGTCTGACACAGTCAATTGCAGTTAGGCAGGCCAAACACTGAATAAATAGATTATTTCTAGTACCTTTGAGTCATAATATGACTCTAAGAAACATGAATTTTAAAATCTATTTGAAGTTACTTCAAAAAAAAAAAAAAAAAAACAACTATTTAAAGTTGCTAAAAATAATTATGTGCATGCATTCAGTACCATCTCTACAAATTAAAATGGAGGAAAATGAAATCTGTGATATGTTATTTCTTTTAGTCAAAAATATTATTATTATCACTGGGTTATTGTCTTAGTGCGCATCTATTCATGACAACACTGTGCAGTATTTTTCATCATCATCCGGCCATCGAAAAGATATCAAGTAAATTTGGGAACTACATTATAAAAATAGATATTTGGCTCCATCATTGTGCACAAGGTATCTTGGAGTGCCTCAAATTTACTAGTGCTATAATTATGACTCTAGTTGCCTTTACATAATCACTGCCAACAACGCATTTCCAACCAAATTCCTTCATCACTCTTCAATAATTGGAGCTACTCCATGACCATCAAACATTTAATTCCATCGCACTGACTAGCAAAAAAAGTTAAACAAAAATGAAATAAGAAAATTTTGCAAGTGTCTGTACAGAGCTTTCCTGCCAACCAGCCTTAAGTATACAAGAGAAATAAATCAGTTACTCCATCAGACAAAGACTGAATATCTCGCTGGGTTTTTCTACTGTTTTACAGAGGTAACTAGAGGGAAAAGAAAAATTCAGGCACAAACATACACTTAAACATCATTAGTCAAATCCTAGCAATCCTTGTCCTTGCAAAACAAAGTTCCTGCGTGCCTCATGAAACAGTAAAAAGAGAAGGAAAAAAAAAAAAAACCCTTAATCCCACACCACAGACATATCCTACACTCACCTCCAACAATATCCGACTAGATGATTAGAGTATATAAAAAGCACAAACCCATAACAGCAGATTAACCATCAGAGGACATGGAGCTGAATAATAAGCTTTAAATATAATCCTGAGTTATAGTCGGATTAAATTACGTGCTAGTTATCGAACAATAAATCTTGAATTATTACAAAATTTACTTACACGATAAAAATCCAATAGTGATTAATAGCGACTAACAAGTTGAATATGCAACACTGATAACAAACAAAGAGGTTTACATGCTAACTACTAAGCCTTAAACTGGAAAACAGGCGAGGACAAGATTCAACAAAAATGTAATAACATTGTCCAGAAAAGCAATGAAAACATGGACATCTAACAGAACACCAAGATTAACCCTCATCAGACCAGCATAAGATTTCTGCCACCAACTGCAGCACTATAACCAGATTTTCCTAAAAAATCCTTCTTATGCAATAACTCTAAATAACCACCTTTAACTTCCCACATCATCTTATTATCAAAAATCTCAAATCTCCTGGACCTTATGCATAACCACAATCACTGCAACTGTCACAACAATCTTTCCACCACTGGTACTAAACTATGATCCGGACCATCACATGCCATTTCATAATTTGACCTCCAAATCCCTCTCAATAGTTGTACAACTTGAATTCTTTGCAACTTTTTCGTCCTCTCCCTCCCTCTTCTTTCTCACAAGTTTCTAAGCAAATACTTGCCAGTATCCAACTAATAACAACCACACCGAAAAAAAATAAAATAAAAAAAAACAACAACAACAAAACTACATAATGTAACTAAATTCACGAGAAGATTCTCAATTTTCACATAACCACAGCACTATAAATGCAATCAACTTGAAATTCGATAATCCATTCTTTGTTTCCCTAACAGTTAAACACCTATATGTAAAACAAAAGCAGTAAAATGCAACACAAAAGACCAAATCAAAACTGAAGCTAGCTCCTCCACAAGTGAAAACAAGAACAAGAAAACAAAAACAAGAAATCTATATTAAAATAAATTCAGCTCCGCTAATAATGCAAAACAAAAAAAAGAGGAATTCGAAGAATCAAAAGGAAGGATTTGCGATTCAAGATTGGAGGAAAACTTACGCGAAAGACGAATCTGTTGAGGAAGAAGCGAGCGACAACGAAAGAGAGAGCGAAGTACACGGCGAGGAGGAAATGCTAGGCCTGAGGGTGTCCGGATGGGCTCCAGATCGAATCCATGGTGAATCAATTCCACAGCAAAGACGCATCAATCAAACCGAAATCTCATGCGTCGAGAATATGACATTGTTTCAGGTTTGATGATTTTTTTTTAACCTAATTTTTAATTTTTGTTGTTAGAAGAAAGAAAATGAAAAAAGAAGAAAATGGAGAGACAAAGAAAGGAAGGAGGTCTGGGTGTGGGCGTGGGAGTTTGCGCTTCAACGTTTTTTAACAAACAGAAAACAAACTTTGTTTTTTTTAAAAAAAAAAACTTTTATTTAGTTGTTAAGAAGGAAAAAATAAAAGAAAACAATTTTTTTAAGGGTTAGCGCCCCCAAAAATTGTGGGGCCGCAGGGTTCCCCGAATCCTGTTGTTTTCAGCTGTTACTGGACCCCCCACTTGGACACGCTTTCTTTCTTTCGCCCTCGCAACGTTGTTCACACATAATAATAATAATCATATCCATATATATTTATTATTTTTATATATAATAACAATATTTTTTATATAAATTATATTTGATCTTAAAATAGTTAATTACAAAAATTATAAGATAATATATTTTCAGAATTAGTTATGATTGCCACTAAATAAGATCTACAATCATTTTGTGTAATTCCACTTTTCTCAATTATATACAGTGAAGTTATATATAGTTATTATAATATATATATATATATATAAAGTGAAGTTGATTAATGAAGCAGAAAATTAAAAAAAATATATATATTCAGGTTAATAAGATAAATGAATAAAGGTAAATACATAAATATGTCAGGTAGAAATAAATAATGTTATAAATATGTTAGGTGGAAAAAAAATTTATATTTCAAAAATTTGTCTATATCTTTAGGAAGTCATGATTGATAATTTCATACAAATTTAGTTTAAGATTCGATCTTAAAATGATAACCAATAAAATGTTGTGACAATAACATTTATTTTTCGAATAGAAAATAAATAATTATATACCAGTATTTTTGGGCTTAGGCATGTGTGCGACAACTATCATAACTTATAAAATAATCAACTTAAAAAGAAAAGTAGATAGGTGTTTAATAAATTAGTTTTATGGATAAATCGAATTAACAAGAAAAATAAGGAAAATGTGTTTGGTAAATTTAATTCAATTATTTTAAATGACTAAATTGTAAATAAATTTTATACACTATTTTTTCAAGTTAATATTATTAATCAAGATTTTTGTTTTCATTTTTACTCTTTTTTTATTTTATTTTTCAAATTTTGTTTTTAAATTAGAATTACATACTAATTTAAATATAAATGAATAAATAATTATTGATTATTTAATTATTTATTAATTTAATTTAATTTTATCATAATATTGTTAAATTCATAACTAATATTATGATTAATGAATTTCTTTTTAATATTTAATAAGAAAAATTGTATATACTTTGTTATTAACCAAACGTTTTTTTATGTACATTTTTTTCAATTTTTTTATTTTTTTTTTTGACATTTCTTTTTTCCTTTTTGTGTATTACCCAATTGGAGCATATTTAGTGTAGTTTAAAAAGTAGTTTATCTCATTATGTTCTAGCAGACCTAACTTGAATGTTGTATGACTAAAATTACAATGTTTACTTTTGTCTATTTTTGTTAAGGTTTCTTTTTATTAAAAAAAAAACTTCAAATATAAATGTTGTGCACCTTTTCTGATATAAGACTAATGTATCATCTTAATAATTTGATAATTTAACTAAACAATATACAGGTTCAAAATGGTTTCTTTAGAGTAATAACCCGACACTCTTATAAATTAAATCAAAACTTAAAATAGTTACATACAAAAATTATATGGCAATATATTTTAAAAATTAGTTATGATCGTGACAAGATCAACAATCATTTTCTACCTTTTAACAACTCATTTAAAGTGAATTCGATGAATAAAGTAGAAATTAAAAAATGAGTTCTATTAAGGTTTATAAGATAAATAAATAAAGCCAGATACATAAATATATTAGGTAGAAATAATGTTCAATTTTAATAATATGTCTATTTATTTAGGAAGTCATGATTGATAATTTGAAGTAAATCTAATTTTAGGTTAGATCTTAAAATGATCATTAAGAAAATATTATGACAATAACATTATTTATTCAAATAGAAAAACAAATAACTGCTTAGTAATATTTTGGGGCCTTAAGCTATGTTACGGATTGTTGTGGCTGGCATAACTTATGAAATAATTAGCTTAAAAGAAAAGTAGATAGATATTTGGTATGTTAGTTTTATGAATAATCAACTTAACAAAAAAATGGAAAACGTTTTCGATAAAGTTTTTTCAGGATTAAGGATGAAACATTAAATCATGATAGCATGCAAACTTTCATATGTTTCTTCTTAATTTAATAAAATTTTCAACTCATCTTTTAAGTTGCAAAATTTTAAAAGCAACCACCATAGTTTGTCATGACCATAGTAGCAAAATAAATTGAGGCCTAAGTTGTGAACAATCTAATCTCTCAGTCCTTGCATTATAAACAAATAAAATCCACGACCATTTCGAACAACCAAGTTTTCCTCTTTTTTATTTATTAATTTATTATTTTTTTAAGTATTACATTAATTTAGGGCGAGAGAAGATGACAAATATCCAAACTTATAACCTCAAAAGTGGAAATGTGAAGAACATACCTTCTTTTTTTATTTTTTTGAAAGAGATGAACATACCATTATAGTAACGTCAACAGAATTCTAAAATATTACTGTGCTAAGTTCACACTCAATCAAAACATCATTCGAGTGTAAATATAGGAGCTTTCAAGGGTAAAAAAAAAATTCAACATTATACAACTGTAAACAATTTTCCTAAGTACATTCAATAAAACTTAAAACTATAAATGCCTTTTAAAAGAAAAATTAACATTGTAATGAGTGTCTTCAAATAATTATAATATTTTTACTTTTATTTTACAGTAGTAAAAATGGATCAAAACAGTTATCAGAATAAATGAACATAGTTATTCAATAAGTAGATTTAGAAATCTATTTAGAACTCAAAGAGCATACTAAATGTATAACCAGCATTTTGTTACAATCTCTAAATACATATCTGCATATGAACACAAGTATATTGAATAATTTCTCTCAAATAAGTAGAGCTGGAACATCAAATCCATTTTTTTCACTTCCAATACGAAACAACAACTTTGAGACAATGCAATAAGTAAAGAGTAAAGAACATAATGGTGAATAATTCATAGAAGTATCAGAAAAAATATATATAAAAGCAGGAACAAAATTTAGTACAAACATTGCTAGAAAAACATGAGGATTACCTACATTCTAGAATCTCAAAGCATGCAAGATCATGACTACAGATAAACATCCACAATATAAGATAAATGAAGAATCGAAAGAACCAACTACTAAGGCTTCCATCAATTTCACAAAACCAAGAAATGTTAATGTATTCTTAACCTAGCACATAGATTCGTTCACCAACAAATAGATTCTTTACCTCATCGAAATAGCAGAGATAGATCTCTCTATTGTCTAAATACGGCGTTTCTTTGGGAGTCGGCATCCATTGTGTGGTTTTCGAGTTGTGTCTTCAATGTATACAATAGGATTCTGGTCACCACGAGAATTACCGAAGCCTTCTCTAAAGCTCAAGATTGCTTGTCTTTTCTTCTTAAAATAAGTGAAGCCATTCACCCTCATTACAACTGATTTCAACCCAAAATTTCTTGCCCTTCGTCCAACATGTTCTGCAGTTGCTTCAGCGGCATACCGTGATAGTTTTGGACCCCCTTTCAATTCCGGCAAACACCCGGATGAGGCACCAAGCTTCTTATTCCCTTTAGAATCCGTCACAGTAACAAAGGTGTTGTTACGCAACATCTTTATATGGACAATATCAGCATTTTGCTCCACATTATGGCGAGTAAAATTAGGAGACCACATATATTTCTTCCCATCCTCCTCCTCTACAACCCCTCTCACGAAATCCATAGGCCTCGAATTCCTGCCAGGTTCAAAATTCTTCTGACTCGTGGAATGGATGAAGCTCTGTAAACCTAAAGCATACGGAGCAGACACGTTCCCCTTCGCAGTCAACGAACACAAATCCATGCCTGAACTTCCGAAAACTCGTGGTGGCGTTTGTTTTGCATTCCCTACTCTTGCAACATTCCATAACGAAAAAAATCTACGTTTCTCATTCTCTAAATGAACTGCAAAGAGAACACTACTCTATCAACATCTACCCAACTGAAACGAAAATAGGCAAACTTGGGTACCTCATAACCTCTAATGTTTTTCTATCATTTCCTAGTTTGCTGGACCAGAAATTAATTTTCTCGTCTAGAACAATTTTTTATTGTTCAATTCATGTATCCTAGGTTTGAAATTCAATTACTTCCTAGATAAAATCTCTAAAAAAATAGTTTAAATTAAAGCGATTATAAACCCTAACAGGAGACCAATTTGGGAAATCATAAACTACCAAGGCGATTCACACACAAATCAAAATCCATATCGGATTCTGAAATGGGAAAAAATTCATAAATTTTGTGAATCGATTTTCTTCGCCTAGACAGCAACCAAAAAATAAAGCATGAAAAATAAATTGAAAAAAAGAAATGGCCTTACCAGGAAAATATGAAGATGCTGGCGGAAGTTCAAAGACGTTATTGAGAGCGCCATAGAACCGGTGCAGATATGTAGCAGTGAAAGAACGAGCTTGACGAAGTGAAGAAAGGGATCGCATTTCTAGGGTTTTCACTCCTCTTGATTTTGACCGATTTGGTTTTTTTTTTTTTTGGGTTTATTGTTTTGGTGGTTCTTTTTCGAAGAAGAAAGTCTAAGGCCAATCCGAGCCCGACCTAGGCCCAATCCCAAGCCCATTTGTGTTGGATTTGTCAAGCCTAGTTTAAGAACGCCCTTTTTTTTTTAAAAAAAAATATTATTTCAAATAATTCGAATTTTAGAGGGTAAACTAGGACTCGAATCCATAACCTTAGTGTAAACTATATTCTGCTACGTACCTTATTACTGATTATCGGTTTTATTTATTTATTTATATATATATTTTTATAAACTAACATCGAATGGATCATAGATCTATCAGGATCTACTATAATAAATCAATATCTGCACAATCTAACCTTATAAATGAGAAAAAAAACTACTCTAATAATACAAGCAGAAAAATACTCTTATAATCTTATAAAATTAGCTTAGTTGAAATGGAATCCACCATTTTATTGAATAATGATGTGCATGAGCACATATATTAATAAATTTATGTGTACTGAAACTATGGGGTTTAAAGGCCATTTTTAAGGTCCAGCGGCAATATTTTAACTTTAGCAAACGTTTTAATTTTTTTTGAGTTCAGCCCTAATTTTTTCAACATTCGACTTTATAAGAACCCAGTTTTAATGATGCTTCAAATAGAAGTGAGTTTTGTATTTTATTTATCCACATCATATTTAAAACCGAGCATACAGTCAAGAGAGTTGAATAAGTATATTTATATGGTAAAATCATGTCATCTATAATTTTTTAACATATAGATTACACTATTCTACTTTAATTTGTTAAAATAGAATATTTAACATCGTCATTGAACTATCTCAATAGAGTTAAATAAATAACCAACTCAAATAACGTTACATAAATTGAATTTGGGGGAAAATCAAGCCAAGATATCATCATGCATGATTAAGATTATATGATCAGTCATTAATTCTATATAGGAGATTGGTTAGCCGTTAGCTTTATATAGATCATGTGCACATGGGCATGAAGACATCTACCTTGGGACATCAGTGCCAAGTATTTTTCAAAGATAGAACCAATCCATGTTAAATTAACATCAGCTGAAAGCTGATTAGTATTGAAAGGAACAAAGTTTTAATTTAAGAGACATTTGAGCTGGTTTAGAATGGACATAACATGAGATTGTTTAAAGGTATTGGAAAACGACCAGCAAGTTATTGGTTCTATATATGGAAAGTTTGGCATTGAAGTTGGTGCTGGAAGCTTCAGGACACGTCTTGATGCCGCCCAATTATTGAGGTCTAAAATGGAGTATTACTCCAACCAAAGGACTTGTAAAGTGGTTACGTTCCATTTGAGCAAGACATTTGTGAATTTGAAGTAATTATGGCTATAATTAAATGATCATATCATGATCTTGACTGGCTTACATGCTACAATTAAACGATCGTATCGTGATTTGGTTGGATTAAAGATAGATGTCATAATTTGTGATAAATTGGAAACATCTGGAATATGATTTACATATGAACGAAAAATATACAGATAAATAATAAGGTAATAATTTAAAGAAAGATAAGGACTCAAATGAAATTCATCCAATATAAGTACATGCTTGTTATCACATCCAGATCACTATTAGGGGCCAAGCTAAGAAAATCATATTTGGGGGGCCATTATAATTAAAAAAAATTATACGACAGACGTCAAAGTGTAAAGTTTTCAAATTCTAGGAACAAATTCATTTTTCTTCAAATAAAACTTTAGAAAAGTTTTGAAGGAGGCAGCCCCTCTTTCCCTCTGCCACTAACTATCATTTAGATTAATATTACTGTAGGTAAGGCATTGCTTTGTTCGCATTGATTTGTGCCAAGAAATGTGAATTATCAAGGTTGAAAAGAGTCCTAACTAGATATTGGAATTCTAAGTGATTTCTAATAATGTTGATACTGTCAATAAATGATCATATCAACAATGAGAATATTGTCTTTCAAACCAAAGTAGTTCTTAAACTTACTTTTACTAACAATTGACCCATCTTTTGCTTTCCTAAACTCCTTGTTAGCAAAATAACATTTCTCCGTATTTTGAAATTTGATAAGATTTTTTTTTCTTTTGTTGACATAGTAAAATTATATATTACACATACAATAACTATTTGTAAAACTCTTTTGATTGGAGAGCTAAGGCATGACCTAAAATTAGAGCTCCCATAATTGGGAGCGAACAAAGACTTTTAAGCATAAAAAAGAACAATTTGAAAATTATCCACATGTTATTAACGGAAGGAGTACGCATTAGAATTTGTGACTTTAAAAACAAGGCACAGATGTGGAGTGGCTAACACTACACCACCCCGCCATAGCCACCCCACCTTGCGCAATAAGAATTTTATTTGGGTGCATACACTCATATTCATTTTGCAGATCACGTTTGATTTTGCTTATATTTGAAGCATGTCGGATAGTTTTGACCCATTAAAAGCTTTGATAATTAATTTTTTAGACATGTGATTTGATAATTATTATGTTTGACTCGAAATTAAAATATTTTGGAATGGTCTTATTTAGTTGTAAGCTTAGGTATTAAAAAAAATATTTATTTTTCACAAATTCCTTAATTTTTATTTGTAAAATAAATGTGAACATATTATTTGTTAAAAATATAATCAATTAATTTTTAAAATTCCACATGGGCTTCCCGTGCCTTTTGCTTCCAAATTATTTATATTATTTAGTTTACATAGTTTGTGAGTCAATTGGTGAAATTAAAAGTTGGGTAAGATCTTTATCTTTGAAGTGTCTACTGTTGGAATAAATGAGACAAAATGGATAAGGGATGAGTCCCTTTTTTAAGTTTAGGACTGTTCATAGCATATTGTCCTTTATTTTTAGGTCACCTCCCCGACAGTGCCTTCAACAATATTTGTCTCTTAAAAATCAAATAATGGGACCACCGTCAAGAGGAAAATACCTTCAAAACCTAGAATGTCAAAGAGGGAGAGGCAACGGGTTCAATTGTTTTGGACAAGTGCTTCGTGTCATACACTTCATATTTAAATTACTATCGTATGACATAAATTGACATAAGTAAGATGGATAAAGATTTATTATCCACCTTTAATTCAAGTTGGATTTTGTGATATCAGTGAAATTGAATTGATTATTCATATTATATAATATAATCTAATTGAAACGAAAATGTATAAAGTATTTATAACATGAGAGAAATTAATTGTTTTTTTGGAAAAAAAATATAATTAAACTGATTATTCATATTTAACATAATTAAAAAAATTACATGATGCACTTATGGTATGAGAGTAACCGAATTGACTACCTATATATATATATATATATATATGAATTAAATAAGGTGGGGGGGGGGGGGGGGGGGGTGGGGGGTGGTGTGTGCGGTGTGGAAGCATGATTGTTGTATTGGATTTCTTGAAATGTGATGGTATTTGGTCTTGGTCCCGCATACCAAACATGCACAAACCCTTTGCTGCCCTAAGTAGTCTAGTCGCCCTCCAACTAAGGGCACCTCTGTCCTGTTCAAATTCAACCAATGAGGTTATGCACACGTGGTCTTTTTGAGACCATTGCTGCTGACCCCCCACGTGAAACAATATGCACTCTCAAACCATGGACGTTCATTCACCTTGGCGGTGGGTGGCTAATTTGTACAACCATTCCTCATTTATTGTTATGTCAAAATCATTTTTTTGTTTTTCAAGAAAAATTTAATAATTTAAGCATCAAATTAATTCCTACAAGTTAATATGTGTGTAAAGAATTTATTATCGTATCTTTCCAATTTTTCTGCGATAAAAATCTAAGTTATAAAAGTTATCTTATTACAACCTAAAACTTCATTATCTACACAATTACAATTGAAAGCTCATTAACCTTTTGCTGTTAAAGTTTTAAACATTCTTAAACCATTAAAATACAATTTTAAAAAAAAATTATTTTGATAGGTTAATTTAATAGAAATTAATTAATTATTTATTAACCTTGTATGATATCTAACTAGATCATGACTTAAATATAGATATATTTAAATAATTGTTTACTTATCATCGAACACTGATACAAATAATTTATTCTTAACTATCAAGAAAAAGATTCATGTACTTTTATTAGTCAATTCGCTTATACATCCCTTCCAAAAATAATGAAAGTTCATTTATACCAATGGATCAGGAGCTTTGCACTTAATCTATTCATCAATGCACAATAAGAAGAAAACTCCCATATGAAGATTTTAAAGTTTGTATAAGACTTCTTTAAAATTGTTACATTTTAAAAAAATAAAAATTATGGCTATCAATATGTCATGCAATTGCTTTAGTTTGTTACAGTAGGAATAAGTAAAGAAAAAAGAGACACATGACGTGTATTGGAGAAAATATGAAGGGATGCAAGAGGGGTTAGAGAGAAAGGAAGATGGAGAAATACATAAATTTTGACAATTGCTAGTTGGAGTAAAGAAATTGCTAATTCATTGGGATCTTTACCTTAATACACACACACACATATATCTATATATATATATATATATATCACTTACAAAGTAAAAAGCCATAGATGAAAAAGTAAATTAGTCAATATTATACACAATAATCGTATTATATCTAAGAAAAGATCAATAAAATTGATCTAAATTACAATTACTTCTTAAGAAACAAAATTTCCCACTAGTCCTCTCTCTCATTACATAATATTAAATACATCTAGAAGCTACAATTACAAGATCCAGAAGCTCCTTGGAGCTCGCTAATTAACATATGAGATTCTCATGAAAAAAAGGAAAAAAAAATACTACTAGGATTTTGTTAGGGGAAATTGAAGGAATTTATTTGTGAGAGGGAGCGAAGGCTATTTTTCGCAGCAGACATCTTGTTTGGGAGAGCTTGACATTGACTCTTTCCAAAATCTGGCTGGAAGTCCTTGTCGAGGGACTGGGAATGGGGCATACTCAATCCCACTTTGGGAACCCACCACCTCCCACCTACAAACAAAGCAATTATTATTGTCACACCCCAATAAGAAAAAATGGCATTCTCAAATTTATATTCATCATCATTCGTTGTCCATGAAATCGATTTTCCATAGTTTTGATATCATTATTGAACAGATAAGAATACCAATTAAATTAAGTGCTCCTTTATCATGTTGCAAGTGTTTTATATGAAAACATTTTAAGGATGTAATATTCTAGAAGACAATTTTAGTGAATATATCAGTCTAATGAGTGTGTTACGCAATGAAGTTGATGAAAATGTGGTACCTAAATTTGGTGAGAAGATGGTGGATTAAAATGAGAATCTCCAGCTTGGCAAGGTGATTACCAGGGCAAGCATGCACTCCCTTGCCAAAAGGCATGAAGGTATTGGGTTTTGGGGCTACCTGCATCCACAAACAAAAGAAGAAAAATTTGCGACTTAATTTAGTCGTTGGTGGTCAATTGTGCACATGTGCACGCTCGCTTTTGATGGGTAAATTTTGGGTAAATCAAATTGAGATTTCTTGATATTTAACATATTTGTCTAAGAAGATTCATGAAAATTTTAATAAAGTAAGTTTCAGGAAATTTCACAATTGATAAAAAAAAAAAAAAAGAATAAAATATGAAACTATTTAGATTCGTTCATAGTCAAATCACACTTTTCAATAGTGATTGAATATTAATCAAGAAAAGTAATTGTAAAGGATCTGGATAGTTCAAAAAACTGAAAGACGTTTTCTAAAATACATAAAACTCATTAAGTACCATCTACAAAAGAGATTATATTATTGTCAATGAAAGGTACAAATTCTTTCGCATGTGTCGACGTTGGAATTCAGTCGACGAGAAATCAATGCCCAATACCTGCAATCAATGTGAGAAAGCACAAAAATCTAGAAAAGACAAAGACAGAAAACAGATGATCAAACGAAGAACACCAAATTTTACGTGGTTCGGCAATAAAAAGGCCTACGTCCACGACTGTCCAACTCTTAATCTCTGCAGAGTGACAGTATATTATTGAATATTGTCTGATGTTGTTACAACGGTTTCAATCCCTATTTATAGGGAAAGAAGAGTTACAATTCTGGCTGTAGCAAATCAGGAAGAGAATCCTGAATTAATTACATTCCCTAAACAATTGGGAAAAATAAGGAAAAGAATTATAAATTAATCATGCTTCCTAATATATTTAGGTGATATCAGGAAATTGCTATAATTATCTTGAAATAATGATGACTTGAATTTGAATTCAAATTAATCTCCATATCTGATGAGGAAATCATGGTTTGATTGGGTAACTACCATATTCGGAGAGAGAGAATCACTATTGAACTTGGTAACTGCCTGTTCTGGAAGATATGATACTTATCACGTATCTGAGCAAGCTGACGTGTCATAGTGGTCCTCATCTCGAGCTCGCTGAGAAACGAGCTGCGCAGGCGTCGAGCTGCGACTTGCCTGTATTTATGAGTCTGTTGATGCCAGCTGGAAGTCTTGATGGTCTTTGAGTCAATACTAGGCCTCGTCTGATGGGCTTTGACTATGTTGACCTCATTGGGCCTTCTCATTGGGTCTTAAATGGGCATAAATTGGACTTTTACCAGCCCAATTATTGAGTCCGAAAAATACACATAACATTAGCCCCCCAGCTCTCAGTTCGCTTGGGCGAGCTGGGAGCTTGCTTTTGCTGGTAAAAGTTGGCTTCCTTGGCACATTTATTTTTGTAACCGCCTCTGGGCACTTTTCGAATTCCACCTTTTCAGCTGCGACACGTGGCGATCATGCAGGTGGTAACTGAAACGACGTCTGCACGTCCTTTACTCACACATTTAATGCGCACGTCCTTCAACTGACGGCTGCATGATTTCCAAAGCCACGTTTCACGCGGCACCGTCAGATCTATGACGGTTACATTTCCCAAAGATCTGACGGTTGGGACTCATGCTTGCTTGCCTATATAAACCGATGGACCCTTTTCACTTTCTCCTTTCATCTGTCATTTTCACTCGAAGCAAACAAGTGTTCAAGCTTTCCATCATCCAGGACCCACTACCTTTTACGAGATTCTCAGACGAGATTCTCAGCCTCCTTCGTCGTTTTTCTACTTATCAACGATTCAAGGTGAGACTTCTTCTTCTTCAAACTTTCTATTCTGGGCTCATCATGCTCCATTCATCATTGTTGCTCCTGCAATGATACATATATTTTTATATATTTTATTTTTTATTTATTTTTTAGATGTCTTCAAGTGGGATTCGCAAGGGGATGATCCCAAGCAACGAAGCTCGTGAGCGCGATAAAGCCCGAGTTCATGCCATTCAGGGCAGAGAAGCCCGTGCAGCATTCGCCCGTCATCCCTCATCATTGAAGCGTCCTGAGGTGGAAGGACTTGTCAAGCAATTCCACATCCCTTTTGGTTGCCGCATTTTACTTCCTGATTCGGACAATCATGCTTGTTATCCACCCAGGGGATATATCGCTGTCAGCACCCAGCATCTCGAGCAGGGGTTGCGGTTCCCCGTTCCACCGTACTTAATCGAATTTCTCAACAAAGTCAAGCTCGCACCATTTCAACTGACTCCGAATTCTTACACACAGTTGATTTCGCTGGCCATAGCTTTCTACAGGATTGGCCTTCATGCCCCTACACCAAGAATTATCCAGGAGTTCTACTCCTTCAAGGCTCTGAGCGCGGGAGAAGGAGAGAAACCAGATGGGATTTACTATCTGACAGCTCGTCAGTCACAATACAAAGACCTTTTGCCCAAGGGAGAAGCGAAAGGTAAATCCAACGTCGGGCCATACAAGACGAGCTGGTTTTACATCTCGTGCCCATCTCTTGCAGACCTCCGAAACTTCAGTTTCGTTATGAAACCAGGTATTCATAAGAAAACTCCCACGAGCTGATTTTGTTTTGCATCTTCATCACTTATCATTCTTTAATCATTTACTGTGCAGAGCTGAAAATGGACGAGTTTTCTCTCAGCAGCGGGGAGGAACGAGCTCTTAACAAGCTCGCGAAATCGAACGACGCGGGCATCAGCAGCAGATTTGATGATGTTATCCTTAGGGCTTACAAGCTTGCCCCTTCTACGGAATCACATTTTCTGCGAGCTGGGGAGGACATAGGCAAGATGAGTGACAGGCCTAGACTTCCTTCTGTTTTCGAAGTTTCTGTTCTAGATGCGTCTACTTCCCGACCTCCACCAACGGTCTCTTCATCATCAGAGGAAGTCATTCGCTCGGATAACATTCGCTCGTCTTCTCCACCTCGGAAGACTTCATCTCGAAGCGCTCCTGCTCGCACCTCGTCTAAAGCGAGATCTTCTTCAGCTCGCACACCAAAGAAGGCGAAGCCGTCTTCAACTCGCACTCCTTCAAAGGGTGCGTCTAAAAAAGGTTCTTCTACAGATCCTGCTCCAGCTCGGACAGGATCAGACTCAACTCCTGCAGCTCTTGCTGCACAGGCTGACCCATCATCTTCTCCACGTCATGCATCTACTCCAGGGGCTTCACTGTCATCCCCAGCTCGCGCTCCAGCTCCTGCTCCTTCTTCCACGAAACTCCCGGCAAATAGGAGGAAACTTGTGCTCATGAAATCTCCTCCTGCACGCCCTGCTGAGTTTCAAGCTTCCTCAGCTCCTTCGGCAAAAAGACCTGCTGAAGACTTGGCCACTCCAGTGGCACCCTCCAAACGCTCCAAACCATCTGGCCAGGACCAGGCTCCTTCAGTTGCTGCTTCTACCAAAGGGCCTGCAGTCACTGAAGCCACTGCCCCTTTAACCGATGTTCCCAGCGAAGTGCATGCTGCTGCTGGAGCCACTATTCCCTCGACTGATGTTCCCAGCGAGGTGCCTCTCCCAGATGTTTTTGCAAATCTTCAGCGACCTACGCCTTCCAGCTCGCAGCCTGGAAAAGGTGATGCTCCTTCAGATGTTGCCCCCGAGGCAGCCCGAACTGCCCGCAGCACATATGCGACTAGGCGTACTGTTGTGTCGCGTCGTGGCGCTTCTCATGATGATGCGCGCGATATCCCAGAGCGTGAGAGAACTCCTTCACCCACCAGATCAGATGTCGAGCTGGGTCCTGGAGGAAGATACTTGAATGCTTTCCTTGACAGCTGGTCAACAATTATGCTTAATCATACGAACGTCTTGGAAAATAGGTGCCTTAGGGGCGAGGATCTGGACGAGTTCGTGGCTCGTCATTGTATGCTGGTAAGTTAATTTTTTCTCATCTGCTGATTTTCTTCCTTGACAATATTTTAATGTGTTCTTGATTTTCAGGGTGCCCTTGCTGCGATGAAGCGAAAAAGGGAGACAAGGGCTGCCAAGGATGAGATGAGGAAGTTGGAGTTCGACCTGGAGGCAGCCAATGATGATTTAGCTCGCTTTACCTCGGGCAAGATAGAAGGTCAAGAAGCCCAGATCGCTGAGGCAAACGCCGCAAGGCAAGCAGCCGAGGATGCCTTGAAGAAAATGGAGGATGATCATGCTATGTTAAAGGATGAGCTGCTCAAGGTAAAAGAGGATCTGAGGCAATCTGAGCAACAGGCCGCACTGGACGAACAGCGAGCTTCAGCTGCAGAAGAGAAAATTGAAGTGCTTCATAGTCAGATTGATGCTGCTCTGGCGCGAGCTGAAACTGCCGAGAAGCAGGCCGAGGAGGCCAATAAGCGGGCCGGTGAGATGGAAGCTGCAGCTAAAAGTGCTAAGGAGGCTGTAGCCAAACGAGCTGAGGAAGTGACAGCTGCGGATAACCGTGCGAAGGAGGCTGAGCATCGAGCTGAGGTACTTAGGCAACAAGTGGGCGAAACTATTCAGCGAGCTGAGGCTGCGGAACAGCAGGTTGAAGATATGAAGAAAGAGGCTGAGGTCGTCAACCGCCTAGCTGATAATGCCTTCGAGGAGCTAACAGCCTTTAGAGAGCAGGCTGCCCAAGAACTGGAAATGCGGGTTGCAGATGCAAGGGATGAGGCTGAAGAAAGGACAGGTCGCGATTTCCTCTATACACTGTGGATGTCCCATCCAGACATGGATTTCTCTATCTACGGGGACATAGGGCTCGAAACCATTGAGGATTTTAAATCAAAAGCTGCCTCGTCTGCCCCTGGTCCGGAACCTTCGGCTAATCCAGACCCTCCTGCAGAGAACTAGCAATTTGTTTTTTCTTTTTCATGTATATCTTTTATCTTTCAATTTGTAATCAGTCTTCGAATTTTAATGAAAATTTCTTTCATTACTTCTCTTGTGTTGAATGTTACTCAGGCCAATGTACTTCATGCTCTTCATTTTTCCTGCGAGCTAATAATTGATAAACCCAAAACCTGATAATAATAAAAGCAACACTTAACAAAATTTTGTAAGTATAAGTAATGGGTATTTTAGAATGTTTGGCGAGCTATGCAAGGGTACTTAACTACTTGCTTTTTAGGCTCATTAGGCGAGCTATGCAAGGACACTTAGTCACTTGCTTTTTAGGCTCTTTAATTTATAGCGAGCTATGCAGGGGTCGTCACCTCGCTGCTTTTTAGGCTCATTAGGCGAGCTATGCAAGGACACTTAGTCACTTGCTTTTTAGGCTCTTTAATTCATAGCGAGCTATGCAGGGGTCGTCACCTCGCTGCTTTTTAGGCTCATTAGGCGAGCTATGCAAGGACACTTAGTCACTTGCTTTTTAGGCTCTTTAATTCATAGCGAGCTATGCAGGGGTCGTCACCTCGCTGCTTTTTAGGCTCATTAGGCGAGCTATGCAAGGACACTTAGTCACTTGCTTTTTAGGCTCTTTAATTCATAGCGAGCTATGCAGGGGTCGTCACCTCGCTGCTTTTTAGGCTCATTAGGCGAGCTATGCAAGGACACTTAGTCACTTGCTTTTTAGGCTCTTTAATTCATAGCGAGCTATGCAGGGGTCGTCACCTCGCTGCTTTTTAGGCTCATCAGGCGAGCTATGCAAGGACACTTAGTCACTTGCTTTTTAGGCTCTTTAATTCATAGCGAGCTATGCAGGGGTCGTCACCTCGCTGCTTTTTAGGCTCATTAGGCGAGCTATGCAAGGACACTTAGTCACTTGCTTTTTAGGCTCTTTAATTCATAGCGAGCTATGCAGGGGTCGTCACCTCGCTGCTTTTTAGGCTCATTAGGCGAGCTATGCAAGGACACTTAGTCACTTGCTTTTTAGGCTCTTTAATTCATAGCGAGCTATGCAGGGGTCGTCACCTCGCTGCTTTTTAGGCTCATTAGGCGAGCTATGCAAGGACACTTAGTCACTTGCTTTTTAGGCTCTTTAATTCATAGCGAGCTATGCAGGGGTCGTCACCTCGCTGCTTTTTAGGCTCATTAGGCGAGCTATGCAAGGACACTTAGTCACTTGCTTTTTAGGCTCTTTAATTCATAGCGAGCTATGCAGGGGTCGTCACCTCGCTGCTTTTTAGGCTCATTAGGCGAGCTATGCAAGGACACTTAGTCACTTGCTTTTTAGGCTCTTTAATTCATATTCCTAACCATTGAGCTCGGAGCCCGTCAGCCTGGTGAAGAAAGTTGAATCAAAAACAGGAGAGAAATGGAGATATCATTTACAATTAATCCATTTTACATGTAATGAAAAACTTATTGATAATAGGGGCGAAGATGCTCGGCATTCCAAGCTCGGAGGACTTCTGCCCCGTTTACATTGACTAGTCGATAAGCTCCATTTCCCAAGGCTGTTTTGACAACATATGGTCCTTCCCAGTTTGGGCCTAAGGATCCATCACTCGGCTTGCGGGCTCCTGGTAGGATGAGGCGTAGGACTAGGTCTCCTACGTTGAATCTGCGAATGCGAGCATACTTGTTATAGTATCTCGCTATTCTCTGCTGATAGACAGCTACCCTTAACCTAGCGGTTTCCCTGTGTTCTTCGAGCAGGTCCAGGTTTGCTGCAAGTAGCTGATCATTGTTGTTTGGATTGAAGGTCGCTCTTCTTTGCGAGGTGACTTCAAACTCAGCCGGGATCATAGCTTCCGATCCGTAGACCATTGAAAATGGGGTCTCGCCAGTGGAGCCGCGAGCTGTGGTTCTATAAGACCACAATACTTTTTGGAGCTCGTCTACCCACGCTCCTTTCTTTGCTTCCAATTTCATCTTCAGGGTCTGCTTGATAATCTTGTTTACAGCTTCCACTTGGCCATTGGCTTGCGGATGGTCTACTGCCGAGAAACTTTTAACAATTTTGAGGTTGTTGCAAAACCTAAGAAACTGGTCACTGGCAAACTGAGTTCCATTGTCTGTCACGATCTGCTGTGGGACCCCGAATCTGCTAATAATGTTGCTCCACACGAATTTCTCAATCTTTGTAGTGGAGATCTCAGCAAGTTCTTTCGCTTCAGCCCACTTAGTGAAATAATCCACTGCGACTACTGCATGTTTACATCTTCCACGTGCCATCGGTAGGGGACCGATCAGGTCCATTCCCCAGATCGCAAAGGGCCACGGGCTCACCATCTGTTGGAGGTAAGCTGGTGGAGCTCGCGGAATATGAGCAAACCTTTGACATTTGTCGCATTTCTTCACTAAGTTGAGAGCGTCCTGCCTCATGGTGGGCCAGTAGAAGCCTTGGCGAAGTGCCTTCTGAGCCAGAGACAGCCCCCCAGCATGGTTCCCACAGTGGCCTTCGTGTATTTGCCTCAATACTGTTTCACACTCATGGCCATCAATGCATCTTAATAACGGTGCTGTGAACCCCTTCTTGTACAGTGCATCATCATAGATGCAATACCTGGCTGCTCTAGCTCGTAGTCGTCGGGCTTCCAGCTTGTCATTAGGCAGTTTTCCGTCCTGCAAGTATTCTAGAATAGGGCTCATCCAGGAATCGGGCCGTACAGATATGACCATCGTTACACTCTTTTCTTCAGTACTTGGAGCTGGCAGGAACTCAACTGGGATAGCCCCAAGGAAATCTGCATCTCGCGTAGTTGCGAGGCGAGCTAATGCATCAGCATGCGAATTCTGAGCTCGCGGGATCTGCTTCATTTCGTATTTCTGAAATGCACCTAGCAGCTCGTGAACTTTTTGGAGGTAGAGGGCCATTTTTGGTCCCCTGGCTTGATATTCTCCTATTACGTGGCTGACGACGAGCTGTGAGTCACTGAAAATCTTCAAGTGTTCAGCCCGCATCTCCTTAGCCAATCGTAGACCCGCGAGCAGGGCTTCATACTCAGCTTCATTGTTTGTCGCCTGAAAGCCAAACCTTAGAGCACAGAGGATTTTGTGGCCCTCAGGACTGATCAGTAGAACTCCAGCTCCAGCCCTCTGCTCGCTGGATGATCCATCAACAAAAAGCTCCCAGGCCGGTCCTTCAGAAGACTCAGCTTCATTATCCACGGGTCTTGTAAATTCTGCAATGAAATCTGCAAGAGCCTGAGCTTTGATAGCCGTCCTTGGCTTGAATTGGATATCAAATTGCGCGAGCTCCACTGCCCATTTCAACAAACGACCTGAGGTGTCTGCTTTCTGCAAAACTTGCTTTAATGGATACTTGGTGGGGATTTCTATGGTGTGAGCTTGGAAATAAGGTCGCAGCTTCCTTGATGCAATCACCAGGCAGTAAGCCAATTTCTCCATCTGGGAATATCTGGTTTCAGCATCTTGTAACCGTTTGCTCACATAATAGACTGGGAGCTGCGTCTTTTCTTCTTCCCTTACCAGCGCCGCACTTAGAGCTTGCTGAGACACCCCTAAGTATAAGATCAGCTTTTCCTCTTCTTTGGGCTTGGAAAGAAGTGGAGCTCGCCCCATATATTCCTTCAACTGCTGGAAGGCTACTTCACACTGCTCAGTCCATTCGAAATTCTTTGCTTTCTTTAGAATGTCAAAGAAAGGGACACATTTGTCTGTAGCTTTCGAGATGAACCTACTCAATGCTGCGACCTGGCCATTGAGGCTTTGTACGTCCTTCACTCTGGTCGGCGACCTCATGTCAATCAGCGCCTTGATCTTCTCAGGGTTTGCTTCAATCCCCCTATTATTGACCATGAAGCCCAGGAACTTCCCAGAAGCCACTCCGAATGCACATTTAAGTGGATTTAACTTCATCTGGTAGCTCCTCAGAATTTGAAACATCTCTCTCAGATTGCTAACATGATCACCGATCTGCTTGGACTTTACCAGCATATCATCAACGTAGACCTCCATAGTCTTTCCAATCTGTTCTTTGAACATCATGTTCACCAAACGTTGATAGGTCGCTCCAGCATTCTTTAACCCGAAGGGCATCACCCTGTAGCAATATAGCCCCCGGTCAGTCATGAACGAGGTGTGCTCTTCGTCTTCAGGCCTCATTGGGATCTGGTTATATCCTGAATATGCATCCATGAAGCTCAGGAGCTCGTGGCCAGCGGTAGCATCCACGAGCTGATCTATTCTTGGCAGGGGAAAGCTGTCCTTTGGGCACGCTTTGTTCAGGTCAGTGAAGTCGATGCAGGTCCTCCACTTCCCGTTTTTCTTTTTCACCAACACGGGGTTGGCAACCCAGGTCGGGTAGTAAGCCTCTCTGATGAACTTGTTAACCAGGAGCTTGTCCACCTCTTCTTTCAGTGCTAAGTATCGTTCCCCTGTCATTACCCTTCTCTTCTGGCGAACTGGTTTGAAATGAGGATCAATGTTTAGCCTGTGAGACATCACCTCTGGATCTATTCCCACCATGTCCTCATGATTCCATGCAAACACATCCAAGTTCGCCTTTAGGAAGTCAGCGAGCTGGGCTCTCAATTCCGGAGTTAATCCTCTTCCCAGCTTCAAGCATCGCTCAGGATCTACCTCGCTGACTGGTACATCTTCTAACTCCTCAATTGGACCGGTAGCTCGGTCTGCATCTACCTCGCGAGGGTCCAGGTCGTGACTGACTCCCTTCTCAGTCTTAGTTCGTGGCTCGCCCCCTGAGACCACGTTCACCTTCTTTCCTCTCACGCCCATCTTCACAGCATCTTCATAACAACGACGAGCTAGGTGCTGTTCTCCTCGAACACATCCGATGCCATTGAGAGTTGGGAACTTCACAGTCAGTGTTCTGGTTGAGGTAACCATGTCCAACTCGTTCATAGCAGGTCTTCCGAGGACCACGTTATATGCTGATGGGCCGTCGATTATCAAAAAGTCCGTCAAGGTTGTTGCTTGACGACCTGACTCCCCTAGAGTTAACGGCAGCTTAATCTGCCCCACTGGTACTACAGCATCTCCAGTAAATCCAAATAGAGGCTCCGGGGATGGCTTCATCTGGTCTGCTCGCAGCCCCATTTGGTCAAAACAACTTCTATACATCACATTCACCGAGCTCCCAGTGTCGATCATGATGCGCCTAACTTCCACATTGCTGATTTTTGCTCGTATAACCAACGCATCATTATGAGGACAGATCACTCCTCTAGCATCTTCTTCTGTAAATACGATCTCGTCCGAGGTCGGCTTCGCTCTTTTGGCAGGTCCCTCCGACCCGCTGAGTTGAAATGAATGGTTCGCCTCTCGGACATACCTCTCATGCGATCTGTTAGAATCACCTGCGATATGGGGGCCACCATAAATAGTGAAAATAGTTCTTACCGCAGGTTCCTGGCCTTGCTCGATAGCTCGCTGGGGCTGTTGTTGGTGTACTGGCTGTTGCTGTTGAGGTCGTTGCTGATGAGGTCGCTGGTCAGCAGGTCTTGCCACATATTCCCCCAAGCGACCTCGCCTGATTAATTTTTCAATGGCGTTCTTCAACGCCCAGCAATCTGAAGTACTGTGCCCGACCTCATTATGGTAGGCGCAGAACTTGTTCTGATCTCTGTGCTGAATGGGAGCCCTTATAGGATTGGGCCTCCCGAAGTCCTCCTTATTCCGCTCCGCAGCGTAAATCCTGTCTGGAGACGTAGTCAGGATGCTGTATCCTTCCTGGCGACCCCAACGCTGAGGTCGCTCATACCTCGGCTCTCTCCTCGATCTCTTCGCAATCTGATTACTCGAGCCGTTATTCCTTCCTTCTTCGTTCCGGCCATTGTTTCTCTTCTTTGGCTGACTGGAACTGCCCGCTTCATTCTTCTGAATCTGTTTCTTCGGGCCGAAGGTCTCTTCCCATCTTATCTCTTTCGCAGCTCGCTCGTAGAACTCTCCCAGATCCTTCACTGGGGACTTGTAAATGCTCTCGTATAGTTTTCCATCCTTGCGCAGCCCAGCTGAGATCGCTGTCAGAATGCTTTCGTCTGATGGATGCTCGACATTCGCGACCTCGCGTCTAAATCTGGTGATGTATTCCTTCAACGACTCACCCTGACGCTGAAAAATGGTGGCAAGGTGGCAGGATGGAGCGAGCTGCCTTCTTAGTGCCCTGTATTGACCAACGAACTTCTGTTGGCATTGCTCCCAACTTCCTATGCTGCGAGCTGGGAGATTTCTGAACCACGTTCTCGGAATATCCCCCAATGTGGCCGGGAACACTCGGCATTTCACCATTGGATTTCCTGTCTGCAAATCCATCTGAACGTTGAAAGCGTCTAGATGGTCATATGGGTCACTGTCCCCATTGTATTGCTGAATGCTCGGCATCTTGAACCTCAGAGGGAGAGGCTGTGTCTCAATCTCCCTTGTGAATGGGGTCCTGTCTCCGTAGAGCCCACGCTGTTCTGGAACTCCAGGTCGTGCTTCCAACTGTCGGACTCTTTGGAGGAGCTCCTCTACTTGGGGATCTCGGAGCTCGTATCTTCCCCTATGATCAAGACTTGGAGCCGGATGCTCAGGATCATACCTTTCATCCTCGAACCGATCTTCATGACGATGGGGCCTTACCTGCTGCCCATCCACCTCATCGGCATAACGAGCTGCGACTCGAACTCTGCCTTGATCAACTTCCATTCGCCTGTTCCCCTCCTGGCTTGGTCTTGCTACCTGGCTATCAGGACGTGCGACCTCCCTTTCGTGTTGAACAGGGTGTCTTCCACCCCTCGAACGCGCATTAGATGAGCGAGCCGAATCTGCAGGTCGCGGGACCTCCCTTGCTAGCCTTTCAGGTCCCTGCGCTATTTCGAGAGGCTGAGGCACTCTCTGTGGTGCCTGAACTTCCACCCTAGTTACGTTGTGTACCTGGGCTTGTACCAACATGTTGACGGCTTGCGTGAGCTGCCTAACCGTATCCTCCAACGCTTCTTGCCTTTGTAACAACGCATTCTGCCCTTCGGCCGTTTGGGCAACTGGAACCGATTGACGGTGAGGCAGAGGGGGGATGCCTGGCGCGGCCCCGAGTATCTGTCCTTGGGACGGGCCTGCTGCATGCGTGGTTGTGTCTTGCCTAGGCTGTAAGTTCTGCTGGGATTGGTTCACGTGACTTTCCGCCTGGTCATCATCTCCAAGGAACCTGTTTGATCTAGTCTTTGCCATATCGTCAGAAGTTGATAAAGTGGGATAAAAAAGATTGCAGTTAGGGCCCTCCTTCTAGCGCCAAAATGTCGACGTTGGAATTCAGTCGACGAGAAATCAATGCCCAATACCTGCAATCAATGTGAGAAAGCACAAAAATCTAGAAAAGACAAAGACAGAAAACAGATGATCAAACGAAGAACACCAAATTTTACGTGGTTCGGCAATAAAAAGGCCTACGTCCACGACTGTCCAACTCTTAATCTCTGCAGAGTGACAGTATATTATTGAATATTGTCTGATGTTGTTACAACGGTTTCAATCCCTATTTATAGGGAAAGAAGAGTTACAATTCTGGCTGTAGCAAATCAGGAAGAGAATCCTGAATTAATTACATTCCCTAAACAATTGGGAAAAATAAGGAAAAGAATTATAAATTAATCATGCTTCCTAATATATTTAGGTGATATCAGGAAATTGCTATAATTATCTTGAAATAATGATGACTTGAATTTGAATTCAAATTAATCTCCATATCTGATGAGGAAATCATGGTTTGATTGGGTAACTACCATATTCGGAGAGAGAATCACTATTGAACTTGGTAACTGCCTGTTCTGGAAGATATGATACTTATCACGTATCTGAGCAAGCTGACGTGTCATAGTGGTCCTCATCTCGAGCTCGCTGAGAAACGAGCTGCGCAGGCGTCGAGCTGCGACTTGCCTGTATTTATGAGTCTGTTGATGCCAGCTGGAAGTCTTGATGGTCTTTGAGTCAATACTAGGCCTCGTCTGATGGGCTTTGACTATGTTGACCTCATTGGGCCTTCTCATTGGGTCTTAAATGGGCATAAATTGGACTTTTACCAGCCCAATTATTGAGTCCGAAAAATACACATAACAGCATGCTTTGATATTTTATCTAACTTATAGAGTAAAAAGAGTGGCCAACAAAATTTATCCTTTAAGTTACGTTACATACCTCGAATCTAGATTTGTAAAAAACATGAGGGTCAGGGAAGAATTGTAGAAGATCTAGATAGTTCAAAAAATTGAAAGACATCTTCTAAAATACATAAAATTCATCAAGTACCCTCTATAAAGGAGGTTATACTATTGTCAATGAAAAATACAAATTCTTTCACATACTTTGATATTTTATCTAAATTATGGAATAAAAAGAGTGCCCAACAAAATTTATCCTTAAAGTTATGTTACATACCTCAAATCTAGATGGGTCAAAAACGTGAGGGTGAGGGAAGAATTCTGGATTGTGATGGATGTTCCTAAACAATGGCATCACTTTCCAACCCTTGGGAATCATATATCCTGTCCATTGAAAAAAAAAAAGTTGGAATATAAAAACCTTTGAAATTCATATCCCATCTAGAAGATCAAAAAGTTACATAGAATCTTCTAGTTAAACTGAAGTGCTCACCTTTGTATTCCACATCAACCACCGCTTCCCTGTATGTGAAAGATAGGATACTTGCCATCCTCAAGCTCTCCATTATAAACTGAAATTCTCAAATTAATTAGTATAAACAGTTCAGAGAGGTACTAATTTGAACACAATTTGCTTTTCTGCAGATGTAATTGTAGAAAGTATTTACCTTATAAGTAAGGGGCATGCTCTTAGTTTGTGCCCATGTTAAGGACTTTTCTCCTCCATTATTTGACTCATATATAGCCTTTTGCTCTGCCTGTAACAGTAACCAAGACTAAATTATACTATGACCATCATGAACCAAAGTTTCAATTTCTCTGAATTGTTTTAATGGACTATTTATGTATAAATTCAAACCTTGATAGCTTCTAGAAGCTTCTGATCGTCTTTAAGGTACTTCAGAATCCATGTAAGAGCACTAGCTGTTGTGTCCTGAGCAGCAAAGAGTACTCCAATAATATTATCAGCAATCTGATCCTCAGTTAGAATCTGGCCGTCCCCATCTCTGAAATTGAGAAGATAACCCAACAAATCTTTCTCCACCATTTTTTTCTCCTTCCTCTCACCTATGATCTCACTCACAATCTGGCTCAGCCTCTTCCTTGCCTGCAGTTCTAATTTGTTAGAATCTAATCACTAGAACAAAACAAAAAGGGAAATTAGACTACAATTAGTATAATAATAATGATTTTCTTGTTTATCTTACCAAGACTGCTTTGTGATAAGCAGTTCCAGGAATTTTAGTTGGAAGAGAGTTGTAACCTTTATCTACTATAACATAGTTGTTTTTGAGCTTCTCTCTAATGCTACCATCTAAATGACCAAAGATGGACAGAATGCCAATATCAAAAGAGAACTGCAGAGGACCAAGGAAACATATTAGTATTAACAAACCAAAGCATTTTTTATTCAAAAAAATAGACTGAAAGGACACATGCATGGATCACAAACTTACTCAAACCTCATCCCAAAAAACAAAAAACAAAAACAAAATTCCAAGCAACCCCACCTCTCAAAATATGCAATAATAAAAGTTAAGAGGAATATATATATATAGGAGATATATAACATCAAGATGATCAAGAAGCTATATAGTACTTTATTAAAAAATTCATGAGCTTCACATTAGCTAGAAACACATATTTCTATATATAATTTAATTATCAAATATACTTATTTTAGTGTCATGTCTATACATATATAAATATCTAACTGTATGTATTCATATTCCAACCTTCTTCATCTCAATGAAGGTGTTGATGACTTGACCATGGCCGGTCCAAGAGTCCAAGGCTGAAAGGGCTATGGTTTCCATGTGGGGAATTAGTTTCTTGATTTTCTCAGGAGATAATGAAGTCTGAACCAGTTTTCTTAGGTGGGTATGGTAGTCTCCTCCATGAAAGAAGAGTGCAGATGGGCCTATCATCTTCTCTTTGCTTTTCGGATACGTTGGCTTGAACAAGTGGGCATGACTCACCAGCACAAACCACGCAGCCTCAGGGCTAGCCAACATCACGCAACAGCAGCCAAGGATGTGTGTTTTGAATATTTCTCCATATCTGCAAAAGCCAAAAATTTGTAGTCTGCACTATATGCATATTGCATACCAAAGTTTTTGTTTAATTAACACAAGAAAAAATCTATGTATGGAGACTGGTGATGGTGTTTGAAAATAATTATAAGAACCAACCTTTCCTGCTTGGTAGCAAAGAAAACATTAGGGTCTCGAGAGTACATTTGGGCAGTTTCTCCTACGTAAGGCCATCCCATTGAACCAGGAGGAAGCTTAAGACCATGTTTGGTTTCTCTACTTTGTTTAAAAAAATATGAGAGAAGACTTGAGAGAAAGAGGCACAATAATAATATGCATAATACAACAACAACTGGCTCCATACAATATTGTAGAATCTCTCTCTCTCTCTCTCTCTCCCCTTCTCTGTGAGAAGATCTTGGTGAGGGAGTGGGATGGCAATATATATATGGAGGCCGGGGAGGAACAATGATGGATGCTATAAGTGGTGATCAAATCAGTGTGAAAGAGTGAGGTGGGTGTGGAGGGATTTATATAGACAATGCAAAGGCAAATTGATACGGACATTTGGTTTTCAAGAAGATTTTGCCATTTGTAATGGATATATTTGCCTTATATATTGCTAGCATTTTGATCCAATATTTATTAAATCCAGAATCCAAAGTCAGTATTACAATGATAATATTACAGTATATATATATATATATATATATATAGGTCTATATGAATTCCTTCTTTCTTTTCTTTTGTGTTGCTCACTGTAAATCTATGATTTGAAAGAAAGAAAGTTATCTAATTAAGAATTTTTTGTTAATTATAAAATACATTAAATCTAAAATGATATAAATTTGACGAAAATACATTGGATTTTTTTTATTAATTTAATTAATGTAAATATAAACCCAAAATTTGATATTAGTGATAGTCTATTTTTAGACCTCGTATACAAACTACAAAAGGTTGTATAATAAATTGTAAATAAGTCTTTTAGAAATATTTTTTTTCCTTATATATCTAATTTACGTCTGTAATACACTTTGACGGGACCCGTTTTATAGTAAAAACTGATTGTATTGTGAGTGTTTTTTTTATTTATATAATGTGAAAATCGGACGAAATTTTAGTAAAAGTAAAATTTTCGTTGGAAACATTCAAATGATTGATTAGCACTACAAGTAAACAGGATTATAAAGGAGTTTAATCCAACATTAGTTTTCTTAGACTTCTTTGTCAGAAATCCTTTGAGATTTTCTATCATTGATAGTGATCATCTTGGTCTTTTGCATTTGAAATAAATAGAGAAATTAATATTGAACAAAATTTTAATTTAAATTATATATGAAAAAAATCGGTTCATATCTGTACAGCATATTTTAATTTTCCCTTATTTAACCCAAAAAATAAAAACCCTAAAAGAGGCATGCCAGAAATCCTACACAGAATTAGTATATAAATTTTTATTTAAAAAATTCCATTTATATCTTTACAGCATTACGAATTTTAATTTTCCCTTATCCAAAAAATAAATAATAATATAAAAGAGGCATGCCACTACGCCAGTATATTTTAATTGTGCAAAATTTGGAAGTTGACATAACGTATTTATTCATGGGGACCAAATTGGCAAATTATATATCAATAAAAAAATATTAACGTCAAATTTTATCTGCTTTCTTGAACAAAGATATATACTCTGAAAATTTGACCGAGTTTTTCGCATGCCTGGTCGAAATCTCCTTGGGACTCTGAAGAGAATCCAAGATGGGCGCTCCAGACTACAACTAGAGCAACCTGTATCCACTGCAGCTTTTGCTGTGCATCGTTCTAATTAGCTGTGAAATGTCAATTTTTTGTAGTGATAATGGGCACAAGAAGTGTTCAGTCTCTTGGATTAATGTTTTCAAGAATTTGACAATGTGATGGAGAACGAAGTCAGTCATTTATCAATATATATAAGTTTTTGCCCTAACATTGTAATACATATATTCCATTACATTCATTTAATGTGTCTTCAATTTAGGGGTGACAAAAAAGGCTTCCATATCAGGTTAGCTAGATTCGATTCAATTAGTTTATAAATTCGACTAACACGACACGAATTCGTTTAATAAACAGGTCAACATTTTTGATTTGATATGAATTCGTTTATTAACGGCTAACACAATACGACACGACTAATTCGTTTATTATTTAATCATAAAGTATTCAAACTCATTAACTCGTCAACTCATTCATTTTTTTGCCCGTTTAACCCATTTAGCCCGTTTAACCCATTTAATCTAAATAATATTTTGACATATTAATATATAAATATTACAATTTGACCCCTATAATGTATAAATATTATAATTTGACTTATTAATCGTGTCGACTTGCGAATATATTAAGCAAGCCCTACTCGATTCGTTTAATAAACGGATTGAGTGGGTTGACACGATTATAACACGAATTTATTTAAATCAAATTCATATTTATTTATTTTTCGTGAATTCATATTGACCCATCGTATCGTGATCCAAATTGTCATCCCTACTTCAAAATTTCGGAGCAGTCACCGTTTTTTTGGTCTAATATTCAGACCCACATGTCTAGAGGAGTAATCTAGTCCAACGAAAGTATAATTACTTTGTATAAGATAAAAATTTACATACACATATAATTAGAATACAATAAAATTTATGTCCCACATGAGATTTATGATAGAATATACAATCAAAATTGCATGCATAAGAACCTATAATTCATACTGAGATTTTTTAGCTTTCTCTTTTCTTTTCTATAAATTATGACACAAAAATGGTGAGTATTGAACTCCTAGCACCTCAGTAATTAGGGAGGCGTCTAACCATCTCTTAGTGTAGGTGATGTGCAGATCAATATACTTTTAGTGGCTAAGATACATATGGGATATGTGCACCAAAAACTAGTGCAAAATTTTTAATTGCCAAGATACACAATTTTCTAATGCATATCAAGTGCATGTCAAGTTTTGTTTATTTATATATATATATATATATATATATTATTAATTATTATTAATAATTATATACATAATCATATACACAATATTTTGTTAAAGGAATACAAAGGAATGCCAAGAATGAAGCCCAAGAAGTGGAAGGAATCAAGGAGAAGAAATGGGAGGAAAGGCTCCCAATGGGAGGACAACCTGAAATTTGTCCATAAAAAGGGGTAGATGAGATTCGAATCTACAAACCAAATGTTTGTAAGTTGGGCTATGACTTATTACCTAGTCAGGCCACGATTCTCAAACAATAATAATTATTTAACACTCAAATAAAATGTATGAAAAGAAGCTTTCAAAAAAAAGAACAGCAAGGTGTGTTAATCACCACGTAGAAGGCCGTGTAATATCGTAGGTGATTCTTGTAATTAATGTTTAATTATACATATTGTTCTCCTTCACGAAGTTAAATAATATTCCCTTACCTAGATATGCATGGCTGGTAAAAAAATATTCAATTTGCCTAACAAAATGAATGGTATATATTCATATTGGATTGCCAGAATATACTTGTTACTTTATGACGTACGCAGCATGGAATTCTCTCGCAGATTTCTATATGGATCAAGTATTCTTAAACCAGATCATAATGTATAGAATCTTGCTTAGAACCAAACCTCTCATAAGTTCAGCCTTCCTCCAAATATATAAGACCGTGGCCTATAACAAGTTCTTTCCAAATTTACCTATATATATATAGGTATACGAATAATTTGAATGTGAATTAAGACTTTGGAGTCTGACCAAATTTATCGATTATAAGGTTTCAATTGTCAAAATCCAAAATCTAAAAGTTATACTATCTTAGTTGGCAAAATTTCTTGAAATTTTATAAAATTTTGGGTCACATTGGATTTATAATATCTAATTAAAGGCAAATTAGATATGAAAATTGGAAATAATGCTAACGAAGGACACGCGTTGAATTCTTACAAATTCTCAATATTAAAATATACCTTTACATTGTGCTTAGTATTATTATTTTTTTATATCATTTTTGAGATTTGAGCTCAAGTGCACAGCATTCTGGAGGTGGGTGTGAAACACTTAAGGCAACGTCGCCTGCATTGGGGTGCTTTCATTAAGTGGTGAAATCATTAGGAAACGGAACATCGTCCTCTATCAATCAATCAATCAATCATTTTATAATATTTTTTATTGTTTTAACATCATTGATCTCATGTAAAAACCATTTAATAGAGTGAGTTAGAACATCTCCAATACAAATATGAATTGTGAAAAAATGGAGTGTCACATCAAATAAATTGATAAAGGATTAAAATTAACTTCTTCAATGCAAACTTCCATAACCACTATCAAGCTGACATGACAAAAAAAAAAAAAAATGGAGGCTATCAACCTCAATGTCTATTTCTAGAGGGTCTCTTGGACAGTCATATTAATAATAAATGATGAAAACTTTCATCAAATAATAATTTATAATAATTTACTTTAATAATATATTATTGTTTGACTGTTTATTATTGAAATGAATAAAATAGCATTGGAGAGCCCTTTGAGATTTGAGTGTTTATCAATACATATTTATGCTACATATGATGTATATTTCCTTGACATTGATGATATGTTTATTTTTTTTAAAAAATAATTCATATTTACATTGAAAATGCTCTTATATCAATCAATCAATCATTGACTCAATATTGACAATTCCTATTAAATTATCCCCCATCATTTATGAATTGTATTTATGAGTACCTTGAGGGAAAAAAAAACACTTTAATGTGATTTTCTTTTTATAAATGACAAGAAAATAGTGAAATATATTTGGGATAAAAAATATATTTTCAAATTTTCTGCTCCGTATTACACAAATTGTTCTAGTACTCAAAAACCTAATCAATCTTTTCACAAAAATAAAAATGAACATTTAACATTTGATAATCACTTATGTGAGTAATGGGTAGCGTTAACATGTATATTTAGGATGCAGACTAGCATTTAAAAATTGGAAACAAGGAAGAAAGCCACAAACAACCAATAAATATATTTATTTATTCATTTAAAACCTAAAAAATAGCATATCAAGTGATTGTCAATTGTAGCATAAAGTTTATGACAATTCAAGGATTAATTTAAAAGTTACAAATTATTTATCATATTATTTGCGATCAAATTTATTACATCCATCATCATTCTTATAAAATTTTATTATTAATAGTAAACAGATAAAGTTGCTAGAATATTTTGGATCAAATATAATTTATCTATTTAATTTTGCATTAAAATGTTATATTCAAACCTAATAGTTGATTAATAATGAGTTCATAAATTTTATTACACTTAAAATAAGTTAAAACTATCCGCACATGCTATTAAGGCTTTTTGATATATATATATATATATATATATATACATATAAAGAGTAATATTAAATTTTTCAAATTTTTCATCAAATGACATGATATATGAATTTTTAATATCATATTAATTATCACATTATTTCATAATTTATTAGATATTGATAACTCACATATCACATTATTTAACATAGATTTAGATAAAAAATTTGAACATGCTAACATTACTATATATAAAGAATTTTATAATTTCCTGGTTTAGATAGTGTTATCATCAATAATAACTATTAGATTTATTATAAATATAGTGATCGAAGAATTTTATAATTAATTTAATGTTTTTTTAATTTAAATCAATGATTGTAATTAAAAATATTTAATTAGGTAGTTTTAAGATAGGAAAATCCGTATATTAAATGCTGGAGCAAGTGAAGATAGGTAGGATCGAGTACTGGAGAGATGAAATTGAAAGCCAAAAATAAGGATAGCTGGCATATGTCATTTCGCATTCTTCCCAGTCTTCATGAGGCGACACTTTTTTAGCCGGCGCCCCCCCATTCATGTGCCACGAGGGAGGGGGACCCTGTGACACGGCCATGCGTTGCAGTGCACACATCCAAGTCGTTGAGATCTTTCTGATTCCCAGATCAAGTGGCCATCATTCTTGCCTACTATAGTGGGGCTCACTAACCAGTTGTGTACCAACACTCGGGCAACCCATATTTGCGTACGTGGAACGTTCGCGATTGTGGCCCTCACCCCCACAACCCCACAAAAACCCAACCGACCCTCCCAAGTGTCACGGACTTAGCTTTTGAAGCTTGAACCGTGCGGCCTTAGATGCTACTTTAACACCTAAGTAAGCCTAAATGAGTAAGAAGAAAGCACAAGAGAAGTATTGGAGAGAAAAGAGCTTTATTACTTAAGAGAACTTTACAATTCTGTGGTGTGTGGAGCAAATGAGAGCTCCCCTATTTATAGGTGACTCCTATACAAATGAATGGCTAAGATCTATTTGATCCTACGGTGGATATACAATCTTCCCATCTACCACCTACCCTATTAATTACATCAGCTAACTACTCCATTTAGTGTACATGTTCTCTATCTCTCTGGAGTAGCTTGGAAGCTTATAGAATCTGAAGAGCCTCCATGCTGTTGGGAGATTGCATGCAAGGTGCTCGATGAAATGCGCGGGTTGTGACATTCTCCCTCACCTAATTGCGTGACGTCCTCGTCACGCGCAGCACCTTTCCGCTGAAACTTCCGAATCAGATCTTCGAATTGCCATAGGTCACTTTCAGGTTCCCAACTAGCCTCACACTCGGGTAAACCCTTCCATTTGACTAAGTACTCACGACTTGGTGGATAACTTGGCCTCCGAATCACTCGATCCGCCATGATGAACTCTGCCACCTTGTCATAAGTCGCGGAAGTGCCCAATGGTACCCAACTCGGTGCGTCCCTTGATGGATTCTCCAAGTCTTCATTGTATGGCTTTAAGCAGCTAACATGAAAGACCGGATGTAGCCTGAGTCTTGAGGGAAGTTCCACTTTGTAAGCAACTTTTCCCACTTTCTTAACTATGGGGAATGGACCCTCATATCTTCGGATGAGTCCCTTATGCAATAAGCGGGTTGACTTGTGTTGTAAGGGAAGGATGCATACCAACACCATGTCTCTAACGTTATACTCCACATGCCTCATCTTCTTATCCGCCCATTTCTTCATTTTCTTGGTTGCTTTCTCCAAGTATGCTTGTGCTACGTCGGCTTGCTCATGCCATGATTTAGCAACCTTGAAAGCTGATGGACTCCTCCCAGTATACTTGGCTACTAGCGTGTGAGGGGTGTAAGGCTGTTGACCTGTAGCCATCTCAAAAGGACTGCGGTTAGTTACTTTGCTCCTCTGCAAGTTGTAGCTAAACTGTGCAACATCAAGCAACTTAGCCCAGTCATGTTGGTTAGCACTAACGAAGTGCCATAAATAAAGCTCCAATAACGAGTTGATTCTCTCCGTTTGTCCGTCCGTCTGCGGGTGAAAACTGGTGGAGAAGTGAAGTTCTGAACCCATCAACTTGAACAACTCAGTCCAGAATCGCCCTGTGAACCGGGAGTCCCTATCACTAATGATCGATCGCGGTAACCCCCAATACTTCACCACATACTTGAAAAATAGCCGCGCTGTCACCTCTGCCGAACACTCCTTAGGGGCTGGAATGAAGGTGGCATACTTCGATAGTCGATCGACCACCACAATGATCGTACCACACCCTTCCGACTTTGGTAACGCGACGATAAAGTCCATGGAGATGCTGTCCCATAGTCTCTCCGGTGTGGGAAGTGGCTCCAATAGACCTGCTGGGCTTTGATTCTCCACCTTGTCTTGTTGACAAACAAGACATGTCTTCACATACATCTCTACTTCATCCCGCATGTTGGGCCAAAAATACGCTGCTTCCAACAAAGCCCTAGTGCGCCTTTGACCTGGGTGACCTGCCCATTTCGTATCGTGGCACTCCTTTATCAAGCTCCGCCGAAGATTACCCCATTTTGGCACATAGACCCGTCGCCCCTTAGTGTAGAGAAGGTCATCTTCCACCAAAAACCTTCTCGTCTTCCATTCAGTAGCTAGTGAAATCAACTGCTTGGCGGTAGGATCATGCTCCATGCCCTCCTTGATAACACTAAGCAAGTCACCTTGCAACTTGCTAATGGCAGCTAACTCCGCTTTTCGGCTAAGAGCATCGGCCACAACGTTGGCTTTCCCAGGCTTGTATTCTAGCACATAATCAAACTCCGCCAAGAAATCTTGCCATCTAGCTTGCTTGGGGCTAAGCTTCTTCTGCGACTGGAAGTAGCTAGTGGCCACATTATCAGTCTTGACCACGAACTTTGACCCCAACAAGTAATGCCTCCATGTTCGCAAACAATGGATGATGGCTGTCATCTCCTTTTCTTGGACGGTGTAGCGCCGCTCCGTGTCATTAAGCTTCCGGCTCTCATACGCAATCGGGTGTCCATCTTGCATCAACAATCCACCGATGGCAAAGTCTGAGGCATCGGTCTGCACCTCGTATGGTAGAGTGTGGTCCGGTAGGGCTAGCACTGGTTCCTCCATGATGGCTTGCTTCAAGGACTTGAATGCTTGTTGGTGCTTCTCCGACCATCCCCACGATTGACTCTTCTTCAGTAGATCAGTGAGTAGGGCAGCTATCTTCGAGTAGCCCTTGATGAAGCAACGATAGTAGTTGACTAACCCCAAGAAAGATCGTAGCTCGGACACCTTAGTGGGTGGCTCTCATTCCTCGATGGCTTTTATCTTGGCTTTGTCCATGAAAAGCTTTCCTTGTGAAATCTTGTGGCCAAAAAAATCAACCTCTTGAAGGGCAAATGAGCACTTTTCCTTCTTCACGTACAACTCGTTCTCTTTTAGGGCCTTGAATACGGTTCGGAGGTGTTGGGCATGCTCCTCCAATGAGTTGCTATACACCACAATGTCATCTAAGCACACCACCACAAATCGATCTAAGTACGGTTGGAAGATCCTGTTCATGAGAGTGCAGAAGGTAGCTGGGGCGTTTGTGAGGTCGAAAGGCATGACAAGAAACTCGTAAGCCCCGTAGCGCGTCACACAAGTAGTCTTTGGCTCATCTCCTTCCGCTATTCGTACTTGATAGTAGCCCGATCTCAAATCTAGCTTGGAGAAGTACTTTGCTTGGCCTAGCTGATCAAACAAGTCAGCAATAAGAGGAATAGGATATTTGTTTTTTATGGTTACCTTGTTGAGAGCTCGGTAGTCGATGCACAATCGCAACGAACCATCATGCTTCTTCTGAAATAGCACCGGAGCTCCATATGGCGCCTTTGATGGTTGAATGTACCCCGCCTCTAACAACTCCTTAAGCTGCTTCCTCAATTTAGCGAGCTCAGGTGGGGACATCCGATAAGGAGCTTTAGCAAGTGGTTTAGCTCCTAGCTCCAACTCTATCTTATGGTCCACCTCCCTCCTAGGTGGCAACCGTTTGGGTAACTCGGGTGGCATCACATCCTTGTGTTCATCGAGGACTCGTGCTATTTCCTTGGGCAAAACTTGTTGTTGGCCTTTCACATCCTTCACCTCCTGTATCGTAGCCATGAAGGTTACCTCCCCCTTCTTAACTCCCTTCTTAACTTGCATTGCCGAGAGTTGGCTTGACTTGGAGGCATTGGGCTTGACAACTGTCGGAATCATACACGGACCTCCTTCCAAGATGCATACAGAATTGTATCGAGGCAATGGGACAACATTGAATTGCCTCAAGAACTCCATCCCGAGCACTACATCAAAATCATCCATAGGGACAACTGAAAAGTTAACCTTACCGCTCCAAGATCCAATGTGCAACTCTACCCCACGAGCTACACCATCGAGCGGCTTAGCATCCGCATTCACTGTCTTTAGCCAACCTTTTCCCTTTTCTACCTTCAGCCCTAGTCTCTTAGCTTCTTCACGTCGCATGAAGTTGTGAAAGGCCCCGGTATTGATCATCGTCCGGACGTCTTTCCCATTGACACGTGCCTCCACGTATAAAAGAGACCGGATAGGAGGATTGGTTGGTGTAGGAGTGGCCTTCAGTGAGTTGAGGAGTTGAACACATCCCATATTACTTTGCTCTTGGGCGCTTCTCTCTTTTTCCTCGATCAAAGCTGTGAGGGCTTTTCTCTTCGGGCAATCCCTTACTAAGTGTGGCTCATCGCACAAGTAGCAGTTGTACTTTGGCTTGAAGTCCTTCTTATCCTTCTTGCCATCCTTGAAGCTCTTGCTGCTTTGTGACTTCCACTTGCCGTTCTTGTCCCCAGAGCTAGTCTCCTTGTCTTTGGCTCCCCCACCATTAGATTGGTTAGGCTTGCCACTCTTGTGTTTCGACAGCTTCTGCTTCGAAGACTCACCCTTGCGGAACCCGGTCAAGGATTCGGTCGTAGTGAGAGTTGTGGCAATGTCTTTCACACCTCGACGTTGTAACTCCAACGCTGCCCAACTTTGCAATCCTTCCGTAAAATTGAACAACAAATCTTCTTGGCTCATGTCGGGCACGAAAAGCATGAGTGCTGAGAACTGGTCCACATATTCGACAATCGAAGCCGTATGTTTGAGCTCCCGCATCTTCTTCCTGGCATCATGGGCCACATTCTCCGGATAGAATTGCTTCTTTAGCTCTCTTTTTAAGTACTCCTAGGTGTGAATGTTGCATACACCTTGCTCCCTCTCAGCATGCTTTCTACGCCACCAAGTAGCAGCAGTGTCAGTAAGGTAGAGAGTAGCATTGTTTACCTTGTCTTCATCCTCTTTGATGCTCACTCCATCAAAGTATCTCTCCATGTGCCAAAGGAAGTTGTCTAACTCCTTCGCATCCCGTTTGCCCACATACTCCTTGGGCTCCGGAGTCTTCACCTTTCGAGGATTAGAAACACCAACTAGTGACCCATTAGCCATCGCATGCTTGCAAAGGGTCACATCCGCACGAGTCTCCTCCAAACCTGACTTGAGTTCAGCCACTTGAGCTTGGATTTGGGCTAGCACCTCCAGCACCCTAGCTTGAAATGCCTCGTTCTCTTGGCGACAAGAGCCTACAGCGGTGTTGACAACTTCTAGCATGGATTCCCTCAGCTCATCCACTTGGCCATCCACCCGGCCTTCGAGCTCCTCCACACTTTGTTCCAACTCATCTAACTTCGCCCTCCCATCGGCTATAGCTAGTTCCGCCTTAACCATCCTGGTCTCCATGGCATCCATCACCTCATGAGACTTGCTTTGCCCACGACTCTTCTTTGCGGCAACTTGGCTTGGGTTAGCTTCCTTTCCCCTCATTTCCTCGGTGACGTCCGACATCCTTCCTTCTTCAAACTCCACACGTTGAGCGAACCTTGACTCTGATACCAACTGTCACGGACTTAGCTTTTGAAGCTTGAACCGTGCGGCCTTAGATGCTACTTTAACACCTAAGTAAGCCTAAATGAGTAAGAAGAAAGCACAAGAGAAGTATTGGAGAGAAAAGAGCTTTATTACTTAAGAGAACTTTACAATTCTATGGTGTGTGGAGCAAATGAGAGCTCCCCTATTTATAGGTGACTCCTATACAAATGAATGGCTAAGATCTATTTGATCCTACGGTGGATATACAATCTTCCCATCTACCACCTACCCTATTAATTACATCAGCCAACTACTCCATTTAGTGTACATGTTCTACCATGTTCTCTATCTCTCTGGAGTAGCCTGGAAGCTTCTAGAATCTGAAGAGCCTCCATGTTGTTGGGAGATTGCATGCAAGGTGCTCGATGAAATGCGCGGGTTGTGACACAAGTCCCAACAATAAAACGTGACGTCGAAATCGCATGAAAAGGGACGAACCAAGGTCGAGAATCTCATTGGAGCTGGAAGTGACACGTGTCATGATCTTGGTGATTGCGGTCTAGATAGTTCAGTGGAGGAGCCAGAAACAATTGGCAAAATGAGCCATCTGATGTGTAGACATGTCGGCACATGATAGGCAACATTAATTCTGCCAAACTACATGAAGGAAAAAGAAAACTGTTTTTTGTAACTGCATTATGTTAATGGTTTGTAAATTAACTACGAGCACTCAAATTAGTCATTTACGTCTCTAATAAAATTTTGATACATTTTCACGATTGAAATGTTTGTTTGTCTAAGCACATTTACAGACTTATCATAATTCAATAATTACTACAATTCCTTTTATATTTATAATTAAAGTCTTACTATACGTATTTAATAATATGCTTAAAGAGTTTTATTTTTTTCATTGTGGGAATAAATAGTACTAAATCTCAATAAATCTTGACAGTCTTTTAACTGTAGTGTCAATAAATTTTCTATTGCAATTATAAAAATACAAAATGTTTGTTTGCTTATTTGCAATATATAGGTATCGATATATCTAAATTAATTACATTAAAAAAATACTTATTATATTTTATTATGTATCTAATGGCAAAAGAGTAATTGCACAATAGGGTCATTTTGGTAATTGAGACTAGCTACGAGCAAGAGAGTCATTGAGATTTAGGGGAAAAAAAGTCATTTCAAGATCATTTTATTTAATGGTATTTTGATAAAAGAGGGATAGGGGATGCAAATAATTGGTTGGCGGGTTTAACACAAATTTTTTTACTGAGATAAAAACGAATTTTGTTTTTGAAGCGTGGTTAGTTTTGCAAATTTTCACTATTATTATTATATTAAACTATTGTACATCTTGACAATTTGACTGTCCAAGACTTGTCTAGGAAAAGGACACAATAAAGCAGAAGTATATAATTCTCTTGGCCTTGATTTTTTTTTTTTTTTGACAATTTGACTGTCCAAGACTTGTCTAGGAAAAGGACACAATAAAGCAGAAGTATATCATTCTCTTGGCCTTGATTTTTTTTTTTTTTGCTTTTTTTTGGAAAATATCATTTTAATCCCTAACTTTTGGGAAATGATCAAATTTTTAACTATATTTCAAAAAATAACAAAATAGACCCTAACTTTTCAAAAAAATATAAAATTAGTCATTCTCATTAGTCAACTAACGGTCAAACTTAACGGATGACATAATGTACAAGGGTAATTTTATCATTTTAGGGATTAAAATGATTTGAAAAAAAATTAAGAAAAAAATTTAAGGGATCAGATCATTTTAATTCCTAAAATGACATAATTACCCTTGTATATCATGTCATCCGTTAAGTTTAATCGTTAGTTGACTAACGAAAATAATTAATTGGATATTTTTTTGAAAAGTTAAGGTCTATTTTATCATTTTTTAAAATATAATTAAAAATTTGATTATTTCTCAAAAATTATGGATTAAAATGATTTTTTCCCCTTTTTTTTTTTTTGAAAAATTCTTGGCCTTGATTTACCTTATTGTTCACAAGTTTGTTTTGCCAATTTGTTAGCTTAAGTAATCAAATGCTCATATGAAAATATCTCCTTCCCTTGCTATTCTTGAAGCATGCTTCAATATTTCTGTAACATTAACAATATAAATATCATTCTGAGGTACAATCTGTCTTGTACGTGAAATCACAAGTCGGTTGTGAGTTACCTTTCAAAATATCGCTGTCTACCATTTCCACTTGCATGTATAGGTTTCATCATCGCTCATAACACATGCCACCTGTAATTAGATTGTTCGGCCGTGATTACTCTTACATTATTGGTTAGAGGCTTATCAGAGCCAACATGTTTTGTTGTTTTGGTGGCATTGGATGCCTATACAATCAGTTGCTCATTATATATTTTGGCTAAGCTAGCTATAGCTATCTATATATCTGGCTCCTCCATTACAATTTATTGCTATACATGACATTGTCTAACTACAGCCCATAATTTGTTTATTTATTTTTCTAATTCAAGCAATGTTGTACGATCTCAATCAAACTTGTAGAGGACTATCGCGAGATATTGATGAACATAATAAAGTTATGGAAATCTTTAAGGATCTTTGGACCTGATTAAAACGAAATCAAATAAAATATTTCTGATTTCTTTTTTTTTTTTTCTTTTTGAAAGAATTTCTGATTTCGTAAATGAAAGGTTCTTTACAAATTTCAAGAGATTATAAACGAAAGTTGTGAGTTGTGACAAATTTTAATGAAAGATCATGACAAATGTATCCGACATGCAAGATATTTGATGAATAATACATTCAATTGAAATTTTTTTAAAATGAACATTTTAATTTTTAAGAGGATATTTACTAATCAAGGAAGCTATCGAGTTTGACTGAATTTCAATGTTTATAAAAATAGTTTTTTTTTTTTTTTTGAAATTAATGTTTATAAGAATAGTTGAAAATTAGTGTTTGTAGTGTCCGCATATAAATCAGGAAGGATTTAACCCTTTTCTATATTAAAATAAGTTACTTTTAATGATTGAAAAAGAAAACAATATCCCTTTTTTAAATTACCCACTGTCGATGATTTCACATTCTATATAAATTGGGCGGTTTTTTAAACCATCTTCTTTTATTTTTAATTCCTAAAAGTTAATAGATATTGTGATAAAAATTTTGCAAATTATTTTCGATTGCTATCATTTATATTTTTAGTGAAACTCAATTCAGTTTCATTTTTAGTATGCATGCCTTCAATTTTTAACCAAGTAATAAAACTATTTCATCATAATTTTCCTACCATTCATATTTATGGTTTTCATACATTTTTATCCGAATTAGATATTACGTAAATAATTTTTTAAAGTTGACACTGAATGAGTCATAAGTCTATTGAGAAATATTAACATTAGTTACTGCTTTCGCGACTTGGATATCTACTCTCATAATGAGAGACAACTACTCTCACAATAAAGAAAAGAATGCCACCTACACAAAACTTGCAAAATATATTTGGGAAACAACTATCCTCACAATAAGAAAAAGAATGTCACTTATACAAAGCTTGTAAATATATATTTCGTGACATTTATACCCAACACTAAGATGAATGGATTGGTGTACAATTACGTGTGCTGGGACATGATATGTAGCTATTTCCGATAGTTGGAACATCAATCATACAATTTGACATTTTTGGAAGAGCTTGGATTTAAAAGTAGTTAGTGACTATAATAGGCATAACTTGATTGAGAGGTCACAAATTATGACAAATTTGTTGAAAATATCTATTGCTATACATCTAAAACAATAGTCCAATAATTACTCTAAATAGTGTAATGAGTGATTTGTCTCTTATGATATTATTTATCACATCATCTTATAATTTAGATCGTAAAGACAAATAATTTATTACATTATTTAAGTTATTTTTTGCAAGATATTTTTAGATGGTGTAGTACTTTTAAAAAAAATATAATATAATATAAAAAATCCGTCAAGACCTGCTAAGATTAAGTATTATTTTTATTGTCTAAATATCTCTCTATATAAATGAATAATAATTACTTTTCTAACAAAAGGGAAAAATTATGGATATCCATTTCCATAAGCGGAGAATTAAGTACTTTTAGAGTAAAGGAAAAAAACTACTAGGATAGAAGATAATTACTTCCACAATAAGAGAGAAAACTACTTGAATATCTACTCTACTCCCTTAAATGAGAGATAACTACTTTCTATTTGAGAGAAAACTACCTGAATGTACTCTTATTAACTTAAATCTATTCTTATAAATGAGAGATAACTACTTTCACATTCGAGAGATAAAAGTATCTGGATATTATAAATAAACAGGAGATAACTACCACTACTTAAATATGAGATAATCACTTCTAATCCTTTAAATGGATAATAGCTATTTACTTCCACAATAAATATGGGATAATTACTTCTCTTATAAATAAATAATAACTACTTCCATAATAAGGACTCTACCTAGATCTACTATCGGAATGAGATATAACTACTTGGATATCCAATGCTATAAATGCGATGATAGTATAACTATTTGGATACCTAAGGCTACATAAGTTTTAAAATATGATTGGTGGTACCTTGATCAATAAGGAAGTGTTTAACTACGTGCGTAGTATTACTTAAATTTAAGTACAACAAAACTTTTTTTTTTTTTTTTCAGAGTAAAAGTACAATGAAACTTCATCTTTAAACTCAAGTTTTTGAGATAAACGAAGGTCAAGTTTAACTTTTACGTTGGGGCGGAAATGTTTAAATGAACAATACATTCTATTTGGAGAAGAGTCCATATGTATACTGCACATGAATAGATGGTTAAAATAAAAATTAAAAAACGAAAGTGAGTAATTGTATCTGCCCCAAATCAATCAATCAATGTTTTCACAGATCCAATGAATATTTACGATATTTGAAATCAAAATGGGCCAAGTAAAATCATCCACAGTGTTGTTCATGATGCAATCATACAATTGTTTACATGGAAGATGGAACACATTTGGACCTATAGACTCACTAGGTGAGCCCCCAAACAAGCAGGTAAGATTGAATCTTTCATTAGATTTCCAACAGAGATGGCCAGGAAGAAGCATTGCCACTGCTGTACGGCACTTTGCCATCCCTCTCACAGTCACTAACTATTTCAACATCATTCTTCAATATGGCCTTCGCTCCACTTTTCTCTTTCAGGAATCTACACCTATCATTTAAAAAATATATATTCTTTTACACTCATACAAGACCCCAAAAGAATCAATCGAGCATACCATGTCCTCTACTGAAAACATATCTAGTCTCAATATTATCTTTCTTTATTACGTGTCAATTACTATTGAGTTATAAATTTATAAATCAAAATATACTATGCGATCGACTATAGAGTTCGTGATGTATATTCGTTCTTTAAACCTCTTTATTGTTGTTGTTAAATCCGTGATAATTATTGACTAAATTTATAAATTATAACGTATCATTTAAATATGATGATATAATATATTTATTTTATAAATCTTTATACTATAATTATCTACATAAATTAGCGTGACACGTTGCACAAATATCTAAATTTTATAAACAAAAAAAAAAAAAAAAAAAGAAAGAAAAGAACTTGCCACGTCCATTTGAAGATAATAAATTATTGTGCCAAAGACTTTCGGCTGAAGAAGTTTTCTGTCAGAACAGAAGGAACCACAAGAATATATGACCTGTGAAGATATGTATGCACACTTATCCATCACCAGCAAATTAATTTTGCATTTCTAAATTCAACGTTTTATGACCTTGATAGATCATTATATTTATAATTTTATATAAACAGTCACAATCAAGAAGTGCTACATTTATAAGTGTTGAAATCTCCTCTCAATAGATATAATTTCAGCTGAAAATATTTCTGTTAAAACAGAAAGAACCACCACATAGTGTGACATATGTAGATATATATGCTTATCCTGTTATCCAACGGCAGTATATTTGCTTTTTTAGATGCATACATTTATGTATGTATGTTCATACTATGAATAAAGCACATGAGTTATAATAAAAAAGCACAGCTCTTGCACGCCTCTACACGGCTTCTGCTTCAGCTTCCGCTTACAAGTAGCTAATAATTTCTACTTCTCTATGTAAAGTAACAACACATGGTCTCAAATTACTGGCTGTGAGAAAAAGTGGCTTTTTGATAGGCTACGGTTAACATATTCCTAGATAATCACAACGTCAACAGCATATTTTTACTAGAATTTCTACTAAGGATTATTGCATTTGAAGTAATTTAGATTCTCTAAAAAAATGATTATCGCTTTCAATCTATCTAAATGACATTATCCAACTAGCTTTATGACCAGCATGTTAAGTCTAAACAAGTGGAAATATTTTGATGGCAACATCTTACATCTGTATTGAAGTATGTCTTCTTTTTCAAATTTTCTCTCCTTTGTATAGACTCTTGTCTCCTCTCTCTGTATAATTTTTTACTACAAGTTTCCTAGAGTGAGACCCATTTGAGATTTGGGATTTGGGATATTTGTTTCACATGCAATTAGTGATGGTTTTAATTTCAATGATTAGGTTAAAAAGGTTTTGTATGAGTTTGCCATGTGTAGCAGAATCTAGTATAATCAATTAATCATAATATAAAATGTCATTTCAACATATATTAATATTGTTTAATAGTAATCCCAAAATTTAGTAAAGAGAAGCCGATGATTTACTTATTTTTAACTAAATTCATGTGAAAATTGCACTGTATGTGGTGGATTGAAAGGAATTGGATTCAATGCTAATGTGATATGTGCTAATGTTTTATTGTGAGATAAGAAAAAATAAAAAATATTGTGTTTAAAAGTGGGGTTTAGTGATAGAGAGCTTTTGACAATAATCCAGGTTCGAGTGACTATCAATAATATTTTGACCAAAAAAAAAAAGGAGAGAGAAAATAAGAGGTAGGCAAATTTTATGAAAATAAAAAGTAGATAAATTTTATCCATTCACTTGTAAAATTCCTCACATGTCAATAGATCAATATATACTGATCTTTTGAAAATTTATTGACACGTGTCAAATTTTATAAATAAATGGATAAGATTTATCTATTTTTCATTATTTTTCTCTCCCACTTTTAAACAAATATATTTTTTCTCCCACTTTTATTTTTTTGATTTAAAATATTTATTGATAATGCCATCCACAAATAAAAGGAAAGTAAATTTCAACCATTGATTATGTATATTATTAAATTTATGTAAATTAATAAAAATATTAATATGAAAACAATTTAAATACGTAAATATTACATAACATTTGCATAATTAAATATGAATGATTGGCTGATGTAGTAACTGATAAGTAATGTGACATTAGCAAATCAGTTGTCTTAACTTAGACACCCCCCCCCCCCCCCCCCCCCACTTTTTTTTTTTTTTTCTCTTTTCACTTTGACTGTGCTGGATGCTGAAGCTAAGTTGCATAATAGTTTCCAAAGCTTGAGTTGATCTTGAATTTTGTTTAGAAAAAGTTTTAATGAACTAATTCCAGTGCTATTAAATTAATGTTTGGAATTAGACTCCTATAGCTCTTCATATGACTTCTAAACATGCTCAAACTCAGATAATCAATAATATTAGATTTTTCTATAGCTGTTCCACTTATGTATCTCAATGGTTGAAATTATATGCAAGCCACTTGCTACATCACCATTCTTTACAATTTATATTAAATCATGATAATAAAATTATACAATTATAATAATTGAAATATAAAGTTGAGAGTTGAGACCAAATTTGGAAATTTTAACATTGTTGTTTACATGTATTACTACTTGTTTGTTAGCATGCTATAAAAAAATATATATTTGAATTAAAATGAAAATAGTTAATGAACAAATTGAGAAAAGAATGTCAAATACTAAGGCAAATAAGTGATAAGCTTCTCCCAATCATATAGTAAGACAATATTTTAAGTCATAGTTCTTTCTCCAAATCTATTTAGTTATATATATTAAAAAAAATTGAAAAAAAAAATATCTTTATAGGTGGGTCTGAAAAGAAATTTCTTCTTATTTAAATTATCTTGTTATCATTAATTTCAATCAAATATGGGTCAGCACACAATGTAATTTTGGGATCAACATAGGAAACAGAAAATTTAAAAAAATAAAATATTTCTAAGCTGATGCGTTGTGCAATTGACACTACTCCCCTTTCTCATTCTTTGTAAGTCAGATTCGAGCTTCGTTTCCCACCTATGTGAGGGTTTGTATTTGTGTCAATTTCTCACCTGTGTGTGGGTTCCTCCTCTCAATTTCTAAAAGCTTTGTTTTGGACCGCGTCTTAAAATATACATTAGAAGGTCTCGGTTGTAATTAATATTTATATTTGTAATATATATTATGTCAAAAAAAAAATTCCAAGTAGTTATGGTCACAATATAGTTATGTTATTCTATGCATAATTGCATGTCTAAAATACAGTGTGGTGGTTAATTAATTTTGCAACATGATCAATTAATTTGACCAGCACAGTCATCTTGTTTGTCTGATATGAAGAGAAAACAGTTTAGATGGCCGTGGCAGTGGCCGGGAAGGGATCAAAATCCAATGCACAACCAAAAAAAAAAAGAAAAAGAAAATATAGAATTATCCCAGAAAACAAAAGTGCTTCCAGAAAACAAAGTGCTTGTAGATTCCCACAATGATAACCCATATCCACCAAATTAGGCAATAAAGCTGCCACATCTCACATCTCATTTCAGCCTCATAATTCCATTTTTGGAGCATACGGCGGGGTAATAATATTGCTCTTCTCATCTTTATTCTATTTCAATTTAGTTGATCTATCCTTATTCCTAACCCAATCTAGCTATGTCATCTTTTTATTTTTCACAAAAATATATATATATATATATATCCAATTGGATGGGACAAACTGCTCCTTCATTTCAACACCACTACTTTTTTTCATGCTACATTAGTCAGTCTCATTTACTATTTCTTTCTGGACTTCAAATTATTATATTTGCTTTTTCGTCTTTTGTTTTTCGAAATTCTCAATTATTATCATTCTTCAATAGATTTTATAAGCTAGGATCGAACTGCTTCTTCAATTTCAACACCACTTTCTACTTTTTCCTTCACTGCTTCTTGCATTACCTTTCTACATTAGTCAGTCTCATTTACTATTTCTTTCTGGACTTCAAATTATTATGTTTGCTTTTTCGTCTTTTGTTTTTCGAAATTCTCAATTATTATCATTCTTCAATAGATTTTATAAGCTAGGATCGAACTGCTTCTTCAATTTCAACACCACTTTCTACTTTTTCCTTCACTGCTTCTTGCTTTACCTTTCTACATTAGTCAGTCTCATTTACTATTTCTTTCTGGACTTCAAATTATTATGTTTGCTTTTTCGTCTTTTGTTTTTCGAAATTCTCAATTATTATCATTCTTCAATAGATTTTATAAGCTAGGATCGAACTGTCTAAAGCTCTATCACTATAATACATTGCACAATCTCTTCCCTCTCTCCTACAAATAATTTCTTTTATGAAAATCCAGTTTAATTACAATAGATGAACATAAATTACTCGTGTAGTTTCTTTTTATTTGATGCATATAATAATAGTATATAAACATTGAACGGCAAATAAACGGTAATTGATGATGTATAGCTGATAAATTTCATCCAGTTGATGAAGAATTTTTGTGTGTATATGATCATAATGTTTCATTGGTTGTTTTTATATAGTACCAATAGCTGACTTTTGATTTTATTTTTCTTTGAAAAAGGTTATAATATGGTTTGTAGAAGTTTGTGAAGACTTATCAAGCTTAATCAAGATGGTCTGAAATTCTACTCTCCAAATATTTAGAGAAATTTATTCCTATAATATTGAAAGCAACTTCCCACATATTTTAATAAATATACATGATAGAATTTAAATTTTTATAATAAATATGAAAAAGAAGTGTACAATCTACTTAAACAAATAATAATATAACTACTTAATTAATAAGTAGAGTTTGTTTTATTTTTTTTTTTGATATTTCAGATAAAATTACCTTTATTTCATATCAATGCTCACTATCAAACTAATAAATCTATAATATATAAAATAAGTCTCAAAGACATAATAAATCTCGATGGTATAAAAAATAGTCTAGGAGGTAACAAAATAAAGGTCAAAGATAGACAATAAATCTTGAAGGCATAAATAACTCTCAAGGCCACAAAATGTTTTGAAGGCATAATAAAAATCAATATGAAAACCTAAGAAATAAGTCTCAGAAGAGTAGTTATTTTTGTCCATAATGTTGATTACCGAAACACAAAATAATACAATTTTCAGTTACAACATCTATGATTTAAAAATAAAAAAGTAGTTTTACAAAAAATCTTGAAACATGAAAATCAACATTTTACTTAACAATATTAAGACTCATTGGGTTCATTTAAGGAGTGGTAAATCTTGTTTGATCTTCTATAAATCTTATTAGATTTGATCAAAGAATTGTGGATGTAATGATTTTCATATGAGAAAATAAAATTTTATTTAGAGAATATGACAATGAATGAGCTATCAAGCAGAAAGAAACATATACAAAGAAGGAAAAAAACCAAGAAGGAGATGAGTTGAAAACAAAAATTGAGTTAAATAAGGACATTTTTAATTTTACTTTCTTTTATTTTCTATTTTTTGATCTTCTGACTCTGGATCAGACAACTGTCGGAATCTAATTAAGATAAGTCTTTAACGCACAATCTGAAATATTGCTCCCAAAAGGTGGAAGATATAAAAAAACATTAAGTGGGAAAATTGCCCACACTATATGGACTATGATGTTCTAACCTTATTTGTTTGCCTTCTAGAAAGCGGAATAGATGATGGTGTCACCCCCCTTGGTAGCCAATAAGGACATTTTTATTGTCCATTCTTTTAAGTGCCAAAAGTCAATTTATTAAATTCTCATTTTTATTTTTTTGAAACTAAATGAAACTTCTGTTAAAGAATAAATTTTTTTTCGTTTTGGGCTAAATGATCACATACAAATTGAAATTTGAATACCAAATCAAAACATCTTCTTCTTTTTTCATTTCCTTGGGACCATGATCCCAAATCTTTCTTCTTACAAAACGAATATCGAAATCGACACAAGCGAGTCAACATTGATGGGCATTTTGTATGATTTGCTTATAAAATGGACAAAATATTTTGGAAAATTATTCTCTTTTTTTTTCTTTGAAACTAAATGAAACTTTTGCTAAAGAATAAATTTCTTTCTTTTTGGACTGAATGATCACATACAGATTGAAAATTGAATACCAAATCAAAAAATCTTCTTTTTCTTTTTGGTTTCTTTGGGACCATGATCCCAAATCTTTCTTCTTACAATATATCAAAATTGACACAAGGGAATCCGCATCGATGGGCATTTTGTATGATTTGCTTATAAAATGGACAAAATATTTTGGAAAATTCACAATATCCCACCAATATCATTGGAACACTTGTTGGATAGAGCTCGAAACCCTAGTTTTGATGCTCTATTGAGATCATGGGATCTTCAAAAGTGCACACTTTATTTTGATTTGATAAAAATAATGTGCGTGGATTCAACTAACACACATCAACTGGATTTACTCGAAGATCCCCACGTACAAGTATTTGTTTTGTTTCCATATACGTTGAATTTGATTTTCATTTTTTTTAATTGTTTTACCAAAGTAATATATAAAAAAGGTGACATTATTTATGATGAAATTTTATCAAAATAATAGTATTTTTATTTCTTATATGTTGTTCACATCAATCATGTCCAATAAAATGATATTTAAGTATGTAGATTAGATATTTTCCAATCAAGTAAATAATCAGAGATGAAATTATGTTATCTATCTTCAAATCAAATGGCAAAATTATGGTGAGTTCTTTTTACTACCTAAAATTTTATTTTCTTTGCTGTTATTTGCATTTTAATATATTTTTATTGAAAGGTATTTGGAAATGCCGTTATAAAATAATAATTGTTCCTTAGTGCTTCTCGAAAATTTGCCAAATAACTTTTTTATTGTTTGAAAGGAGTTATATAATAATTCTCCAAATTGATCAATCAAATATTTATTTAATTAAACTATATGAAAAATAATTAATTTAATTAAACTATAGAAAAAGTAAACATTATTGTATAATTGCGTCAATTTATGAATTAAGAGCATGGAATTTTAGGCACATCGACTTTCGATGCACTCACATTCTTTCATATATATATCTCAGACTCTATCGTCTGTCACCTTTTGCATTTGTGGTTTAAAATTAAGAGAAAGCTAGCTAGATAAAAAACATCAGCTCCCAGTGCACATCTTTTTTTCATTTATCTTCTTACTTGTTAGGGGTGAACCAAAAACATGATCTGAACCAAACGTCCCGACCCCACCCGAGGATGTTCGGTTCGAGTCATGTGACTTGGAGGGCGGGTGTTCAATTCTATTTGAACTAAACTGATTGTTTTTCGGTTCGGTTCGATTCTGAGTATACAAAACTGAATCAAACCCGAAAACCCATAAGGGCTCATACATCAATTCGCATGTGTTCTATATAAGTTATAACCCTAAATCAAAACCCCATTTTGCATCCATTTTGTTCTTTTTCGCAGCCAATCGTTGTCACCAATGCCCCATTTTGTTCTTCTTTGCCATTTGTCGATCTCGTTGTTATACTCTTGTCGTCCTAGGTTTTATTGCTATTTTATTTTCTAGATTTTTTTTTTCTAGTTTTTTCCCATTTTTGGCTAATGACAATCACCCGTCTTGTCAAGCTATCATCACCGAATCGTTCATTGACCCGTCGCCCAGTCGTCATACTCTTTTATCATTGGTTCGCCTCATATAAGAACCGAGAGAACCGAACTAACCATGTTCGGTTCAGGTTGATTACAACACTCATTTTTTACATATTTGGTTCTCCACATTGAGCATTGAACAAAAACTGGTTCAATTCGGTTCGATTCCAATACATCCTTTTGCCCACCCCTACTTCTTGATAATTTTCAATTTTTTGTGGCGCTTCAAGGTTCTTTACATAAAAACTAAAGAAACAAAAGTACACATGGTCTATTATCAAATCATAGTGATGTTAGAAACAGTTGTCGTCTCTCTTCTTTTATCAAAAAAAAAAAAAAGTGTTTGTCTTTTATAGACTTACTTTTTCGGTACACCAGTATCTCCATTTTAGTTACTCAAACTAAAATATAGAACTTTCTGTGCTTATTTAGTGCGGAGATATCTGAAATGCAACTATAATACAAATATCAAATTTTGGTTGCCCGCGTTAGATACACAATCACACAGTAATATGATCTATCTATATCAATCAAGTGCATGTAATTGAATCTAGATATTGGGGTTGTTAGTACCAATTTAACATAGATCTTTCAAATTACCATATGCCTCCTGTAATAATGGTAATAATTTATATTTCTATTGTATAATTACAGAGCATGTATATTAACAAAAATTAATGGGATGAATTCACTTTTAATCCAAATAAAAAAAATTGTTTTTTGGTTCAAAAATTAAATTTATTCGTTTTCTCTAACAAAACTCTGTAGTTTTCACCCTTTTTAATATCTTGTAACATTTCATGTGAAATAAATGAAAATGATTGAAGTTTTTTCGTCAAAAATGAATAACTTTATATTTTTAGACCAAAAATGAATTTTAAATTTTTAATAGACACTATTTTTTTTTTTAATTTCCATAAAGTTAATTTCTTATAGTTAAAAAAATATTGTAATGGAATATTATCACTCACCCTAAAGTACAACAGAGGTTTCATTTTCAAGTAGTGTGGTGCACCTTCACATTCACTCTTATGATTTGAGGTTCAATTCCATTTAAGAAGCATTTACAGACAAATGTAAGAAGGTTATTTTCTTATATTGTGGGAATTGATTTTTTTTTTTCTGACATATTATATGCACATATTATAAGTACGGTAACATTATCGGGCTTTCTTGATCATGGTTTTGAGACACAACTCAAAACTAAAACTCCTAAAAATGTGAGAATTGATATTAAGTATATAAATGTAAAGCTTAATTTGGATAAAAGTGTATCTCAATTTTAAAACATATATATACACTTCAAAGCCGAAGGTCCTCAATTACCACAAAGACAAAAATATGATTGTAACATATGTGGCCATCTGAAATCGTTGCAATTGCTTAGGGAATTCTACAAGTCTTTACGTCATTAATGATCCAAAGTCTTCAACAACTTTCAATACAAAAAGAAAAAATGTACTCAACTGTAAACTGATTACGCATAAGTTGCCAAAAAATCAAATAAATTGGATGGCCCAAATTTTATAATCTAATTTTCCGTGATTTCTTTGGAGGGTCAAGTCTCAATCTCATTCCCATGAAATTATAATCGACGACTCTTTGCTTGCTTTTGATTTGAACCATTCGAGCAACTTGTTGGGTTATGGGTTGAAAATCTAAACCAACAATGTCAATTTGTTAGCTGTTGATTGCAACTATTCAAGCAAGTCGATGGATTGGTGTTGAAAATCTGAACCAACATTTGGTCTACGCTCCACCTGCCTTGCCGTTTATTAATTGTCTTAATCAACACTATTTATTTGAATTAAATATCATTTATCTAATTGACCTTCATAGATTATTTACAATAAAAAATGAGTTAATGACTCCTAAGTGGAGTGGTGTCACTCCCACCCAACTTTGCTCTTTTAAACTTAGGGTTGGATTCGAGTGCTGCCTTTGCCCACAAGAGTGGACAATTTCCTAAAATGTCACATTAGTATATGGGCAGTTTTTTCATTTATGTGAGTTGTTCTCTCTCATCCATTTAGGAGTAAAGATCTAAACTGCACCCTAAATGCTTGTATCATGATGTCTCGATAATTATAAAATATATTTATAATATTTATATATATATCAAAAAGTCCTGATAGTTGTAAAATGTACTTATAATGTCAAAAAAAAAAAATGGAGTTAATGAGCTTTACTCCAAAAAATAAAATAAAATAACACTAAAAACAGGAAAGATGATTGAGCATAAATTAAGAAGAAATTATATCAAATGGTGAGAAATTTCAATTGGCTACATATGATATGTAATTTCGATTTGTCCTAGCAGATTTCTGATCTGTTACTAAATTTTTTATTGTATTATAACTATAGATATAAGAAAAGAAGGATTGAATTTGAAAATTTTCTAATGATATCCTAATTACATATGTCAACGAAGAGGCCTGTGACACTTGGGCCAAGTCTACATGATGAGGCCTGTGGCCCCAGTTTACATGAATGATATCCCAATTACACATATCAATGAAGAGGCCTGTGACACTTGGGCCAAGTTTACATGATGGTCCCAGCCTAATAGTTGGGGTTGAGTTCAGTGGTGACATATTTTCCACTTTGCACCCTCCACAAATTCTATTTGCACTCAGCAGCAAGCCTTCTATAATACATCCAATAAAAAAATTTAAAATTTGTTTTATTTGTGATTATAACTCATTTGCTATAAAAAATATTATTCTTTAAAATTTGTTGTATTACATTTTGGTAACTAAATTTCACCTAAAACTACTTTGTAAATAAATTATTTTTTTTTTCAAAGAACGTTAATGTAATATATTTACACGAGGTGTAATATAAACAACACATGTTCGAGTTTCGGCAACAAGTCCGCTTTAAGGTTTATGGGCCTTTTAAAGAAAAGTTTTGGCATTCCCTTGCTATCAAGCCATGTTCGATGGTGGTTAGACAAAGTCGCTGAAAACTTTCTTTTTCTGATGCACAATAAAGTGCTTTAAAAATAAAAAATAGTACAAGAAAGATACAAATTTCTTCCAATATATTATAACGTCAGATGATGACCACTCCCTGCCAGTTTGAACTGGGATAATTAGAATGACAGGGAGGTAAGGAGGCATTAAAAAACTTGTATTTTTATATTTAATGCTGACACTTTATGGATAAAAAAATTATCGGGATCTACTAAATTAGATCATTGATAGCGTGACATGAATAACTACTCCCACAACTAAGGAAAGAACAACTCCTATGGAGAGAAGATACTCACAAAACATAAGAGATAAATCATTGATAATGCGACCAAATGACTATTTTCACAATCGGGAAAATGACAACTCCTATCAAAATGAGACTCACAACTCACATATGTTTTAAAAAATAAAAGTGGAACTTGACTCTTTGACTTATTAGAGTCAAGGTAAGTATTCATCCACTTCTACAAAGTGATTGTGTAAAAAAATAAAAATAAATTAAAATATTTATTGATTATCAATATCAAATATCAATAAATCAAGGTAGTGTTTGTTGTGATACATACTCTAATCTCCAAACAAAGTGCCCAATATCATAGCAAAACTATGAATGAAACCCATGTACTGTACAAACAGAGTGGAGGTCTGGGGTAGCCCAGAAAAGGACACCCCACATACATTAATCAGTTATTCAAACTAGTCCTAAAAGGATAATCTCTTCAATTCCCATCTTCTGCCTCTACATATAAATACATAGATCCTTCCAATTTGCTAAAAACGAAACAAAATCAATCTTCCGCCTCTTCTCTCTCTCTAGGGAGAGCTCCAAACTTATTCACTAAAATGTCCACAACTAGGGGCACCAAGTTCTTACAAGGAACACCCTTCTTGTAAATATCCCCCAAGTGTGAATCACTCCCAATTCTTCCCCCCAAGAACACATCTACTCCTTCACAAGTCTTGCCATTCTCATCCCTTGTCATGCACCCCATAAAACCAATATCAGCAACTTGTACCTGTCCACAGCTGTTAGGACAACCTGTCCAGTGCATCCTCACTGGCCTTGTTACTGACACCAGCCTCTCAACCTCCTCAGTCACCTTCAAGGCTCGAGCCTTGGTCTCGATGATTGCCTGACCGCAAAATTGGTTGCCTGTGCATGCAACTAGCCCTTTCATTAATATTGGTGGTTCTGGTGAGAACGTTTCCAACAAAGGCTCTTTAAGCAAGGCTTCAAGTTTTGAGTTGTCAATGTTGGGAATTATGATGTTTTGCTCCACAGTTAGGCGTAGTTCGCCTGAGCCATACGTGTCTGCTAAACGAGCTAGCTCATCCATATCGTCTGCTTGGACTCGACCAACTGGAATGTGAAGACCTACGAAGCTAAAACCTCCTTGCTTTTGTGGATGCACACCAAGAAGGTCCCTTCTCTCCCATTGCTTGTGAACCAAGTCTTCAGAGGATGCTCTCTCAAGCTCTTGTTGGGGCATTCTCTTCACCACCTCTGACCTAAATCCTTCAATGCCCTGCATTTATCAGAAAACTTATAATTTCAATCACTAGAAGCACAAACAAGCCAATAACATAACATTGAAGAATAACATATGATTGTATCAAGAACATCCAGTAGAATTTACAAGTTCATCAATTAGCCACATCATTCGGGTTTTTTGCCTGTTCCCTCTGGCACCAAGATCCCTAAAAGTCTCTAATACAGCTTTGCAGAGAGGGATCACTTCATCAGCTGATACCCATGCATCAAGAGGGACAGCTTCCGCGCATCGCTTGGGACTAAAGAAACCACCCACCAGCAAATTGAATCCAAACCGTCCATCCTTTGTAGCAGGCATGTAAGCAAGATCATTGATGTGAGGGTGTGTGCTCATATAGATCATGGGAACCCACCACACACACATTCCACTTCCTTGGCCTGCTCAAATGAAAAAGAAAATATAAGGCCTTGAAAAAAGAGAGAGAGAGAGAGAAGAAAACATTTTATGCTAAATTTAGTCATAAATTGAAACAGAACTACGCCTTATGTGACATTATGGAACTTACAAGTTGGTGATGGTGGGATTTCCCCGCGAATTGGCGGTGATGAAGTGGGATAACAAGTTGGTATAAGGTCTTGTATCAACAATTTCTAGTGGATCAATACCTGCAATAGGATTACCAACGGGATTCCTCACATTGTCCATGCCACTTTGAAGGCTTGTCAAGCCAACTTCAGCAAGACCTTTGAGTATTTCCGGTACATCAGGCAAAACCACCCCACGAATTTGCCAGTTCTGCCTGGTTGTCACATCAGCACAACCATCCTTCCCATATTTCCTTATCACACTAGCAAGATACCGCGTTTGCTCACTTGTTGTCACCCCATTTGGTAGCTTCAGTCTCATCATAAATCTACCATCTGAGCATCACCATTACAACAAACAAATCATCAATACAACACATTACATGTTGAGAAACAACCATTTTGAATCAAGTAATTACTTTCCCGCTTCAAATACAAATTAGGCCAAATTAGCAACTAACAAAACTAACTCTGCTTTACTATCTTGGCAAAGCCTAGATTCTCTTACTTTTTACTAGCTACAACATTGTTCTATGACAAAAAACTGAACTTAAAACAACAACTTGTCAATAATTTGATCAAAACTCAAAAAAAAAAAAAACAAATTTAACACTCAAAGATCGAGAAAAATGAACTCACAATGATGTTTTCTCCTGTGGAACAGACCAAGCCACTTGAGTCTAACATCAATATCATCCTTAGTAAGTTTATCTTTATGAATCTCCTCCATAGACATCTTGGCCAAATCTTCAATACCATTCTCCATGAAAAGCTTCATAGGCTCTTTCTCAATCTTAACCTTCTCTTGAGGGTTGATGCCACCTCTAAACATCTCCTTCAACACAAAGTAACCATCCTTCTCCTCCACTTTAGGCTCCAGCCTGTCTGCAGCCACCTCAACCGACGTAGCCGGGGCGACAGCAGGCGTGGTGGCGGCCAGGACATGAGTAGTCCTGGGGCGGGACAAGGGAAGAGAAGGAAAACGCAGGGTGGAGGAGAGTGAAGAAGATGACACGTTGGTTGATGAAAACATAATGTGAGAGAGTGAGGAGGGAAATGAAGAGAAATGAGAGGGGTGTGGACATTTTTGTAATGGAAAGAGAGGGGACCTTTAGAGGCAGAGGAGAGGTGAGGTGAGGTGAGGTGAGGATTGATTTGTTTATTCAGAAGAGACCTTTGGGAGGTGTTAAGGGTCAGTTTGTATTTCTATGTTTGAGGTTGGAGATGATGTTTGAGAAGCCGACAATTTGATTTGGTTTTTTCTTCTCTTTTCTAATTATTTACAGTCATGTATATCATATGAATACTACTAAACATTTTCAAATTCATATTTAATTAATATGATAACTAAATTGTCAATTTCATTACCATATGATTTATATAAAACTTTTTAAATTCATATACAGATAATATGGTACGTAAATTATTTAATTTGATTATGATATCAATATCATATAATTTTAAATTTAAATAAAATTTTTAACTAGTTTAACTTCACTCGTGGTATATTTCCATGTTTTTCAACTGCTATTTCTTGAACTTGAGTGATATTTTGGTCTTTAAAAGTGGTGGACTGCCGACAAGTGTCATGTGATGAGGGGGTTCGTTCATTTGGTGTTGAAAATTGAAATGATAGGATGATGTCGTTTCACGTTATGGTTAAGACAACAATAAGTTTTTTCAGGTCCAAACCAAGGGTACACGGCAAATGGGCAAATACCATGTGCTCTATCAGACAATATATTACAGGAAAAACTGAGCCAAGGTTTTCTCTTTTTCGATTGAACTCAAGCAAGCAGCCAGCTTTGACTTGGAGATGCTAATCCCGAGCGTGTAGTGTTATAGCTATGCTTATGCTTTAAGCCTTTAACCACTAATAGAATTGTGATATCACTAACCTTATCATTACTTTTTTGTGGGAATATTCATTTTAATCCATGGGATTTGACGATTTATTTTGTTGTTAAACATGAATACATTCTTGAAGTTCATGGTCTGTAAAATTTTCAAGACTCGTCAACTTGTTTTTTCTGAAATAACAAACTTAAAGAAGCTAAGTGATGAGTTAAAGAACAAAATGGATGGGTTTTGAAAACTTTAGAGGCTAAAACTTTTAATAATACATGTAATCAATCAAATAGTGGTATTACCCACCTTATCATTACTTTTTTCAATTGAAAGTTGACACTAAATGCGTTAGATATCTATTAAGACTTATCGAAATTAATTAACAGTCCAAAACTTATCAAGATCAAACATTATATATATAATCTAAAAATAGATATCAACTTGTATAATAGAAGATCACTACACTCACAATAAAGGATACCACCTTTGTAAGTTTATCAATTGAGTTTGGTAGAACTTGCACTTTCATCACTAAGTTAGATAAGGGGATACACAACCATATATACTAAGAGACTATGTGCATATTACAATTACTTTTATTTGATAAAATTATATCAGGCATCTATTTAAATTTAAAATCATTATCATAGTTATTATTTTTCAAATTGACATATGGTAACGCAATTATTTTAGGTAAGTGTGGGGAGTTTTTTGCTTGTTCTTGTGGAAATAAATTTCTGGGTTGAGCATCTATGTGGAGATCATGACTACGCCTTTAGTAAATAATCCCCTTATCTTTTTAAAAAGTTCTACCAAGTTCTATACTCCTCTGATCCATTCGGTATATATCTTTTTAAAAAAAATACTGTTGGTAAAGGTAAAATTCATTAATTCAAATTATGATATAATTTGGTGTCTTTTCTTAGCTTGTAAGATAACGTTTAATCAAAGGAACAAGAGGGATTTTTTTTTCTTCTTTTTTTGACATATGAACCAGTGGGATTTTGTGCAAACTAATAATACCAAATTATTCTTCAATTAGCATAAATAAAAATCTCAAAAAATTAGCATAATTTTTTTTTAAAAAAAAAAAAAAAAAAAGAAAAAAAAAAAAGAAAAAAAAAAAAAAAAAAAAAAAAAAAAAAAAAAAAAAACATTTTTTTTTTCTTACATTTAATACTGACCCGGGAATAACCGAAAGTAAGCGAGATAGGCACCAGTGGCACGACTGGAAGAGCAACTTCTATACGAGAGAGAATAATTTACATATGGATGAGAGAGTAACCCACATTAAGATGGGAGAAAAACTTACTACTTTTTCTTTTGGTGATTGGGTGTCGAACTTGTGACGAGTAGTGTGGCTATCACCCAAAAATCATACCATTTTAATAATAGTAGTACAACCAAAAACAATGTACTTAGATTATAGTGTATCATTTTAACTAATTAAACTATAACTATCTTAATTAAACAAATTAATGTGATGTCATTTTCACCAAAAATGAAACATCATGGAAGAATTACATCATTATTTTCAGCTCTAAAGTCAAGCGCTGGGCGCGTGGAGATGTGAAACAAAGGATCATAACCTTATGGTGCAGCCAAGAGTCACCGCCAAAGACAACTTTGACCACATTGTGTCGATCCAATGCATCATTCTACACGTGCTATGATTGGCTCTACTTATCCATTTTTATTTTCTTTTGTTTTTGTAATTTTTTTAAAAAAAAGTCTTGGGCCATTTTATATATGTACTTCACAAATGGGTAATTATGTTAATGATGAATTAATTATAGATTACCTTGAACAGGTGAGGTGGCTTATTAAACTTGAAGAAGAATCTTTATTGAAGGTACGGATATTCCTTGTATTGTGATCTTGTTTCTTGCTAGCTTCTTGAGTTGCTTCGTTTGCTTGTCTACTTGTAATACTAAAATTTTGGAGTTATTTTGTTGTTTTTTCTAAAAAAAATATTGAAAACTTCGTTATTTCTCTCCCAAATTTGGAACAACAATTTACAATCACTGAACGTTCATACAAATTTGGGGAAACATCAAATTAGCTAGCCCACATATAAATCCAAAACCATCCTCAAGAATGAGGAAGTCAGGATGACCAGATGAATTGTCAAGCGTTTCTTCAATCGAGAAAAGGCTTGATATCTCTGTATCCAACCTATCCACAATTCAACTAAACACAATAACACAGAAACATGAAAAAAGAAAAGAAAAGATCAACAACAACACACAAAATAGACTATACAAAACAGTCTCCTTACACAAAAATGAAGTTATCTTCTTCAGCTACACCTTGGATCCTAATATTGGTGAATTGGAAGACAATCTTCCTATAAACAACCAGAGCTCCTACAACAAACACAACATCCTTGAAGACCGCTGGTTACTCCGTCATAGTGACAAGAGAACACTTAGGATATGCCGCTACTACTTATCAATAAGGAAGCTTGAGTTGAAAGTCGATTTTCACCAAAAAGGGCAAGTTAACGACCACCGAACTAATAAAAAAAAATCGCAAAATCCCCTACCAGAAACGACAGAAGGGACTGAGACTCCACAGTAGACCTAAACCATTTAATATTTTGGTTTTCAAGGGGTAGATCCAGAAAAACTTTGGATCCACCTCATGAAAACCCCAAATCTATAAGAAGACAAGGAAGAGAAAAAGAGCAAGATTTGATTAAAAATCGGTTGAGAGTCGATCAAATCTATCGGGAGAAGAAGCTTGAAAGAGACGCTTTTAAGGCTTTCTCTCTCTTATGTTTTCTAGAGAGAGAGGCTCTTTTTCGGAATTTTGTTGCTTTTGTTTTGTAACCATCTTATACTGTTTTAAGTTAAGTTTATAATCTCAAATCCTAGAAGTTCCTAAAAACACACATTCCTTAAAATTTATTATAAAGTAAAGTATGTCATAAAATTTAGATGAAAGAAATTCACTTGAAAAAAAAAAAAAAACATTTTTACATTTTGATCATCATATTACGTTAAACAAATTTATTATGTCATAAGACCATAAATTTATTGATATAATTTAAAAGTTGTCGATTTTCAAGATATAATAAAGTATTTATATATCGAAATCGGAGCCCCTGTTGAACCTTCCAATCTTTAAGATGCAGTAAACTATAGTCTTTGACCATGTAGGTGTCCATGAGAGTTTAAACCTTAAATCTTGAGAGAGCAAAACCTAAAGCCCAACCATGTTTACTAACCACTCATAGGTAAGGCACATCATCCTTTCTAACTCCTAAAATAAAACATTTGCAAAAAATTATAAACCAAAAGTTTTCATATTAAAAAAAAAAAATGAAGAGTTTAATTGAAAGGAAAAAGAAATGTTTTTATCAATGAAATAGAGGAGAAATTTATGTAATGAAAGTATCTTTTATACATTTGTCCAACTTAACCTAAAATGAAGGGATCTTAGTACAAGCTTCATGTAAAAAATAACCAAGGATTCTGAACAAGTCTAGGTCCTCCCCTGGGGCATTTAAGTATTTTATGTTGGTATCTTTGAAGGTCATCTAGGTTAATAAAATAAAATTAAACCAACACATCAGAAGTCATTCCCAAAAGATACCTTAGAAAAGAAAAGAATTGTTACTTTGAATTAAAGTATCCTCCTTTTAACATAATACCAGGTAAGATTTATCTGGTAGGTATCCCCCATTAACGATTTAATAACAACAAATATAATGAAGTTAGGTAAGATTTATCTCTTAGGTATCCCTCATTAACAATTTAATAACAACACATATAATGAAGTTGGCGTAACCAATTTACTGGTGAGGATGCTGTTACTTTATGTGAAGTTGTAGACCATTGTAACTGCCAGACTATTTCCCACAAAGGGAATAGGATAGCTCATAGATTGACAACTCGGACTCTCTCCACTCAAGGAGACTTGCATTGGGAGGATATTAACCTCCATTGTATCTTTCCCGATTCATGTTAATGAATTCCTGTTTAATTTCAAAAACAAAAAACCAAAAACGAAAGCTAATGAGGTTGAACACTTGCACTACAACAACTTGGTCCGATCTCTGCTGATCAGATGACGTTGTTTAGAGCAAAAGAAATACATCCGTAAAAGTAGCATGACAGTCTACAGAGTATAATAACCTAAAACTATACCTCACACATACATTACGCCTTGTCAATAGACTCGGACTAGTATTAGAAGATTCATCTGAAAACCAGACTTTTTGAGCAACAAACCTACACCTTCACACCCGTAAAAAATGATCAGTGATTTGGGGAATATCATGGATCGTTTTTTGAGATATCAAATAGCTCTACAATAATTTATCGTAAACAAAGGGTGTTTCAATCTGAACTGATATCTCTGTTCCATGTATGAATGATCTGCTACAAGCTGCACTAGAGGGCTTACTCCTAGTAGTAAGACAATGGTATTTTTGACATCATACCCTTTCCTATGCTCTACGAAAGTTCCATACTCCTTGGAGAAATGGAAATAATACAAACGAAAATGCCTCGAGCATTTCCACGAATGTCTCAGCTATGCTGAAAGTAGTAATCTTCAATGCTCAAGTTTACTGCTTCAATCTACACAAATATGACTTCAAACTTTGCACAGGGTTTGTTTTCTATGTGACTTCTAAGGTCAGCATCCCCATCGAATTTGAAGGTATATAAAGCCTGTCTCTGTGTCAAGCCAACAGGATATATTCTGTAAATTTTTAGTTCATCCCCACCTCTTATGCTTGCAGGTCTTTCCTGCTTCCATATCGGCACATGTTTCAGAGACTGGAATTTCATCAGGACAGAAGATTCCAAGGCCTTTAGAGTCAGATTCCCAGACCTGCTCATCAAAAAAGGGAAAATAAGGACTTCCTGCACACTTGGAATTCGAGATTAGGTAATGCTGGGCACCACCTTAACATACAAGAATTATAAAGACAAGATGTCTCATGCTTAACATGGATCCAGCACAACAGGGAAGAAAAAGGCTGATGACATAACGGCCATGCATCCTTCTCTATTGGGTTTAATAGCGTACAAGTAAATGAGGCATTTTATTTTTTCATATTACAAAATCAAATGCACCAGAAAATTTAACATGGCAACTTTCAATTATTATTGGTATGAAAAAACATATGCACAGTGCCTAAAAAAGCTGAAGAGTACCTCAAAAATATGGATTCCATCTTAAACCTCCCCCTTTCCCTAAGATACAAATGGTACACCGTTTCAGAGCCTCTAGTGCACTTGCACGGGCGTTTCCTGAACTCAGGGCCTTTTTCTTCCTTCTCCTGAATCACTGTTGCCAGGTGAATGCAAAGACGACACGACGAGTGTACCGCAGCCATATCCACAAGCGCCTTGAAAGAATCAGAGGGGCCCTCGTACTTCCACCTGGATATCTCATTGTTAAGAAGATCCCTCATAAAATGACTAGAATAGAGGGAATAAGAAATGAGCAACAATAGCTCCACCAAGGATACCGTAAGTATAGTTAATTCACTCAGATTTTCTAGATAAGTTTGAACCTTACCTTAAGGTCTGATTATATGCATCAGTAATTTCAGCTAAGTATTTCATTTTATTCGCAACAATCTTAACATCTTCTAGCCCCCGAATATGTAAAATTGAATTAGGAGAAGGGGCATACTCTTGAATATTTGGAGCACCAACAACCAGAGGAACCGTTCCTATAAGATTTTATACCAATTTTATCATCAGAATCATGAAAAATTTTTCAAAAGTTGAGTATCAAAATTTAGATAGGATTTTCATCAATCATCCAATACCCAAACTTCCCCTACATAAATGATTCATAAAAAAGCTACTAAACATTTGAGAATAAAAATTAAAAACTAAAAAATTAAAACAAATGCTAATTTTTTCAATGCAAAACCAATATAGAAAAGGATTTCAGAATTTTATTAAACTTGCTGCCATAAAAGTTTAATGACTTCCATCTGAAATACACCACTCTTTAATATATATATATATGATGTGCGAGAGAGAAGACTAGTCATCGTACCAGCAACGAGAGACTGGAAGAATTTTTCAGTGACATAATACTCCTCATTGGAATTTTCAAAAGCCAAGCTAAATTTATAGCGCTTCAGAGTTTCCACTTTGTCCACTGCTTGCATCATTGAAACAGAATGTTACGAACTGATGTATATCCAGAAGAATATATACAACATACTAAGAAAAACGCTAGGGTCCCTACCATATAACCAAATCAATCATAATATACCCACTCATCCGTCAGCAGATTTGAACCCACATAACATACATAATTTCTATAGGTGCATAACAAGGTAGGATGAACCTTATGCTACACTGACTCTTTAAAATGTTACAGGCTTCCTAGCAAAACTGACAGATTCCATCGACTTCCCTTGCTGCTATCATTACAATGCCAACAAACCACCAATTTATTTAAATGGAACATAATTTACCAAAAAATTTTCTATGCTCCAGAAATAGAATGCAAAACGCATCAATCCAATTCTCTGCAGTTCAATTCAACTCTAATTATAAAAGTTCTAAAATTCTAAATACATGCTACCAAACACAACCAAAAAAATAAAATAAAAAAGTTTATGAAATATTTATTTGATTTCAACAAACTCTTGCTACTCAAAGATACTTAAATTTCTGATATACAAACACCCTGAAAATGAAGGCTCGCATTCTCATACAATCAGGACCAGGGCAGTGGACTAAGCTGATATGAATGTCAGGTTGAATTTAGAAAAGTTACAAACCTGAAGTTCCACAACAAGAACAGACACTTGGTAAACCAGAAACCAATTGGAACAGAAATACTACAGCATAAACTTCAAGCAGTCAAAAGAACAAGAAGCATTATACACTTAAAAATAAAATTCCAAGAGTGAAATGTCATCAGAGATGCTATATTTTTCAAAGAAATGATATGCTGATTCATGCAGATCCATAACAAGAATGTCAAAAACCATTAATCTTGCATTGATGCACACCTCTTCCATCACGGTTCCGATGGCAACCACCATAAGAATGTATCTTAATTTTCTCCTTTTCAAGTGCTTCAAGAGCTTGCAACCGGAAGTTGCGTGCACCACAGTTGGATATGAAAGCAGCAGCCAGAGCACTCTCAGTCTTCGGCTGCACTGGTGCCATAATATCATACTCAGCCCAGGAAAAATATCCAACAGGAACATCTGAAGAAAGACTGGTTGTCATTACAATCTGATATCCCCTCCTAATACACAAAATAAGGTTGAGATGTTAGTTTTATTACCATTTTTGGGGCATAATAAGACTGAACTACCTCGAATGATCAACTTTATAGGGAGATAATTATAATTGAGAATCAGACAACGTTACTTGAAGTCTGCATAGGCATTTCCAGTTAAGCGCTAGTGCTTACAGATAATAAATTCAGTTCTAAGATAACAAAAGGCACCATGCGGACTCGTCTATTTCAGTTGGACCACTAAGGCCACAAGTTTTAAACTAGACCAAAATTAGAATAGAACACAAAAGATTTTCATGAAATATTATGTTTTGCACTTGTGATTTCACTTTTACAATCAGATAATAAAGAAAATGATAAAGCAAAAAACTTACAGTGACTAAAATATTCCAAAACTAGAAAATAAAAGCTACAGTCAAATAACAAAACAGAGACAAAAATGCAACTTGGACAATTTATTAAAATCTCATTTGTTTTTGTGAGTTTAGATTTCTTGACCTACAACAACAATTTGCACCTCTTACAAATGACTCACAGCAACCTGCACATAAAGGCAACTTTAATTTCATTCTAGCTAAATTGTGGTTATTTCCTTTTTGACTTAAAGAGTAATATTCAAAAGGAATTGTAACATTACAAGATTAAAGGCATCGGCAAACTAGTATTTTCCAACCAGGTGTTCACTAATTCATGCAGGTTTTACAAAGGAACCTTATGAATATCCCATTCTTGTGCAGTTCAAATAGTTCCAATTTCCAACATACTCAATACATCTCTTCCTATATATATATATATATATATATATAGGATATTTAATATATCTGTATTCAATCCTCTTTATACATCGAATACATTGTCCTTTTATACAGAATCATCAATGATCTTCAAAAATCTCACACCATTTCTCATCTTGTTTCAAAACATTCTTGTACCCAATTAAATTCAAATGACACACTTAAACTAAAATTTTCACACACATTACTATGTTGTTTGCGATGGCCAGCTTTACTCTGCTTTGATCCTTAAACATTGACCAACGTTCCTTTTTATCATACATGAGGACCATGACCAATCTAAATGAAGAGCACAGTTTCCAACCCTATACTTTCCAAGACAAAAGAAAATACACTACATTTTGTATAACAGAAGAACAGGGGAATTGGATAATATGCTACAACCATTAGGTAACTGACTTTTGTTACACTTGTTTGAAGCCAACACAATACAACTCATTTCCTCGTCCAAGCATTCAAAATCAAGTGGTTTTAAGCCACAACAGTCTATGACAGACAACATTTCAGTCCTATTCCTCCAAAACAAATTGATAACACAGATATCTCAACATTCATATATATTTTGCACTAGGTCGATGCCAAACATAATCTGATGTGTCATAAATTCCATTATCCAAGGGATTTGATCCATAACAATTTATGTAAGCCAACATTTCAGACAAGAAGAAACTATATATATATATATATATATATAGCCTTAAACAGAGAATGCTGACATAAATCTCACCATGTCAAATACAACCCAAAATTGCATTTAATACAACACTAGTTCTTATGCTTATTTATTTTCACTAGCCTTAAACAGAGAATGCTGACATAATCTCACCATGTCAAATACAACCCAAAATTGCATTTAATACAACACTAGTTCTTTTTTTAAATACCTTCCTAACCAGAGTAACTGACTCCAAACTAATTTGCTGCTTAGCTTTGCTCCAAAATCAAAAGGAGGTTTCTACTATTAATAAATACTGCCTCCACAGAAAAGCTCAAGAAATGATTCAAGGACATCCAGAAGTTTATAATTATAAAAAAAAAAAAAAAAGGCAAATTTAATAATTTAACATAGCCAGGAGAATAAAGAATTAGTATGCTTAAAGTTCCTTAACACAAAAACACATGATTTCTTTGTGACAGTCATCTTAGATAGTGCTTACCCACCGTCGTGCCTCAGCAATATTATTCTCAGAATAGTACTGAGCTGATTCCATTGAACGGAGTACACCAGCTGTTCCCCTTTCAGGAGGCATACCAAAAGCAGCATCAGGACTCTTGTCAGTATCAAAACCAAACTTGCAACCCACAGAACAAGTTTGCCACTCCTGAGTAGCATGTAAAAGGAGGTTCAGATACTGAATGAAATAGAACTAAAATATAACACTACTTAATTGCATTTCAGAACTCCTGGTCAAGATCCACAAAGATGTTGAACTCACAGAGATCATCACCCCATGAAATTCATCAAATGAACTGAAACATATATGTTTAAAATCTGTAACAAATAGAACGGAAACCAATAAAGGGAGAAAAAGTCCAGCAAAAGTTTCTATAACTCCTATGGTTTTACAAAACACATATGCAAATATCAAATCTACGAAAATGAACAAATACTGACACCTTATTTACACTAATTGAAACCTTCAAACCAATTAAACTTTTAACTAAACGGCCCCTATATAGATAAAAAGCATACATAAAATATTTAACAGCAGCACAGACAAAATCGGCCATAATGATGTTAACATCATGAACCATATCTGCAAACTAAACCTCCTACCGTTATAGTGCGAACAGGACACAAAGAAGACAGTTAACTAAAAACAAATCCAAGAGTCAGGTTTCAGATTTGTTGTCACAGGTAAATCAACACAATGTCCAAATGAGGAAAAAAAAAATGGCAGTCATTAAATTATGAACTTACACATGAACTTACTAAAAGAAGCAATTAAGAAAGTTGAAACTTATTCTCTCGGTTTACCCGTATAAGACTGCAAATTCAAATACAAGCATGAAACTTGAACATACCCACATATCATAATAAAGATCAATAGTTACAATCGTACTCAATATCACACAAACAAGTTCTCATCCTAGTTAAAATTTAAAACTTCCCTAGCAACAATAGATTAACATTAAAAATCAAACCAAACAAAGCACAAATGAAAAACTGTAAAGAAAGCAAATGAAACAAAACCCTGATGAGGAAAAGAAGCACCTTTTCTGCACCAGAAACCATGACAGGATCCCTGTCAAAATCCCTTGAAAAGGGCAAAGCATCTTCTCTCTCCAACCAATCCTCACAAGTCTCTCTCTCTGCATCGGAAACACGAGGACTATCGTCTTTTTGAATCCCCAGATCATCAGAAGCACCAAACAAGTCAACCCCAGATGAAGGAAGGGGCTTGTTGAAGATATCGACGAGAGAGTCGAGCATGGCAGCGTTTTTGGCCATGTCAAGACGACCCAAGAAGGCGATCTCTAGTATAACCACAACTGCCACGAAAAATGGCATCCAATTCGACCATTTCTTCTTTGCAAGTGAAGAAGAAGAAGAAGACGACCCATTGTTATCAGCTACGGGTAGACCTTGTTGGGTGCTGTTCGTGTTGCCTGTTCTTGACAAAATACCCATCAAATTTCGCACCTACCTCTATCTGGGTTTTTCCTTCTTGCTCTTCTGGCTGGTTCTCTCTTTCTCGGGAAAATGAAGGAGAAAGAGAAAGAAAGCGGAGGTGAAAAAGCACAACGGGATTGACTATGTTAATAATCCAATGACTTTTCTTTTCTTTTCCCTTTTTTCTTTTTTTTGGTGGGGTTGTCTCTGTCTCTGTGTGTGTGTGTGTGTGGTGGAGATGGCGGGGCGAGAGAAGGAAAAACAAAACACAAAGACTGAGGCGTATACAAGGCAAAAGTCCGACCAAACTCCACTGTGTTTTTTACTAGTTTGGTTGGTACTTGAAGATGCAGAAAACATTGGATCAGGAGTAATACTTCGTTATTTAAAATTTATTATCTAAATTATATAATAATTGAAATGTAATTATAACGTCATCAATATATTATCTTAAAATTATAAAAATAATTATAAATTATTTTATTAAATCGTTTAAATATATTTTAAAAAAATATGATATTATTCTTAAATTAATTATAAAATAAGTCATTTTCAATTATTTAAATTCATAACTAAATAATATGATAATTAGTACAATTCATATACTAAATTATTTAGGTATGAATTTAGATAAAATATTTAAATAATTTTAATATTACTTTATTTTCTTAGATGTTTGGTTAAAATAAAAATATATATTACAGATTTAAAAATTAAGATATAATTTTAAATAATCGATGAGTATTTTAATAAAAATAAAATTGGTATATAAGATACGTTGAACTTAAATATTTAATCTCCTAACGGAAAGACATGTGTTTGAACTAAAATAAATGTGTTGAACTTAAACTCATATTAATGGGTGCTGCACAATTGCTACATGAAGGAATAGGGAGTTTTTCGATCCATTGAATGCAATGGTTTTCTTTTTCATATAATTAATGCTTATTGATTTATTTTTATTTTTTTTGTTTTATATATAATGAATGATCCAAAGAATTGGAACCCATATTATTAAAATCAATTCAATCCTTTTTTTGCCAAAAAAAAAAAAATTAATTCGATCATATAAAAAATAAAAATAAAACTATATATATAATTTACAACTCATGGCAATTGTCTTTTTTACTTTACGGACGGGCAAATCATTATTGTTGGAATGTACTTACTCAAAGGATGAGTGCTTTGTACTACAATTTCTAAAACACCGATAATAAATAATTAAAAAGTTCATATCTTAATTTCAAAATCAAAATCATAATCAAAACTACTATATGATATTTGATATGATGTTTATTACTATATAACATTTGGATGTAATCTAAAACTTATTCTAACTTAACTGAAAAAATTACCACGGTCCAATATAATTTGATAATAAAAAATATTTATTCAACTTAACAATGATTTAGATTTAAGTCACCATACAAATGGTATCTATAAAAAGGGAAAGGAAAAGTTGATTTTATTTCTTTTACCAATAATCACTCACAAATACTAGTGTTAGACCATAATTCGCGTAAAAACTAATTTAAAGACATGTTCAGCTAACATACTTCAAAAATAAAAAATAAAATAACTTTTAAAGTCACTTATTAGTTCAAATTATAATATCAATAAGAATTTGTTTTTATTTTGTGTATAATTATATTTGAAGTGCCTGAATTATTTTATATTGCATCTTAATCTTTAAATCGATTGATTACGATATTTACTAGATAACTTATGATAAAGGTTACAATGGTAACCAGCTATCAGGGAGAGACCAATTTGGGTACATGAGGAGAGTTCAAGCAAGTGCTATTTTTGGTAATATATCTCAAAACATCATGTGGCACTCCAATTTTTCAAAAAGCATACTACAATTTAATTACCCAATTCAAACTTTAATTCAAGCAGAACAACTGTTTCGATGTTATTGTAATTTACCCCCTTACCATTAGTAAGATTCTTTTACATTTGACGGTGAACAGTATCAAAACAACGAAAAGGCAAAATTATCCTTGATGATTAAAATTGACCAATTGACCAAATATAAGCATTCTTTCTCTTCCTCTCATCAGTCTCTTTCATTTTTCCATTCTCTCTCTACCTCTCATCATCTTCACCGTCACAGCTCTCTCATTCTTCTTTTCTTTTCTTCTTCTCTTCTTCTTCTCTTATTCTTGTTCTTATTATACTCTTCTTCTTCTTCTTTGAACCTAGACTAGGTTCATTCTCAGGGTTCATTCCCAATGAATCCAAAATCTGGGTTCATTCGAGACTTTTTTTTTTTTTTCAATTTTTTTCTTCAATTTTTTTTGAATATTTGGGTTGAACTGGTTTTTATTTTTTGTTGATGGGGTTGAACTACTGATTGTTTAGGTTGATATTTTTTTTAACTGGTGACTATGGGTGATTTTTTTATGGTGAACTGATGAAGAAGATGATGAGGATGATGGTTTAAAAGATGATGATGGATTTCAGCTAGATTTTTGGTTAATATTTAATTTTTTTGATTTTATTTTTTTTTTTATTTTTTCAAAATTGATCTCACTGTCCATTTTAAGATGGACAGTAGAGATCTGGTTAATTTTTTTTATTTAAGTTATTTTAAAATTTTAAAATTTATTTTAAAAATTAAAAGTAAGATTAAAAGATAATTTTACCCCTTATACAATTAATTTTAACCAAGGAATATTAATGGTAGGGGGGTAAATTGTAATAATATTAAAATAGTTGCATTACCTGAATAAGAGTTTGAACTGAGTGACTAAATTATAATTTATTTTTTTAAAATGAAATTTCAACAACTCAAATAATTAATCTGTATTAGAAAATTAATTATAATGGATCCTGTAATCTTATTGATATTAGTGCACTACAGAATAAAGATTGAGATCTGGTAGTATGAAATAAAACATTGGTTTGTGTAAATTGTGAATGCAGCCAATGCCACTTTTGCCCTTTACCACTCTCGTAATAAACTCTTGTTTTAAAAATATACAACAAAAATTCATTTAATTTGTAAATCAATACCATCCATAGTACACAAAATCTAAATAGGGACTGGCAATGTGAGAACTCTGATAAAGCTAGTGCAACGCTATTACAAATGGTTCAGGGTAGTATTGAGATTAATAGTAAACATTTCGTAATATTCTGAAATTTATCGACGACTTCCTACAAAATTTGTCTACGACATTCCTTAAAACAATCTTGAATTAATAAAAAATCTCCCTCGCAAGGTGAAAGGGTAAATCAATTGGAATTTGTCTATTTTCTAATCAAACCTCATGGAGAAAATTCCCTCAAAGTTTACCTACTAGCATGCCTAGCATCTCATTATTGATATTGCACGTAAATTGCACTTGTAATTTTCAACATCTATAAAGATTCTACATCAATATGTACAATGCATTTAGTATAGATAGTGAAATACTAAACATGAATATCAAATATACTTATCTCAATAGCCTAATTGCTATCAACTAAACCGTAATGGCAACTACACAAATCTTATCTAACATAGGTATGAATTATTAGCTTCTAAGTAGATCACTATGAAAAATCGACTACCAGCAAGAACCATCCACAAAAAATCACCTCTGATACTTTGTCAATGAATCTATCTCTGACATGTTTCTTCACCTACACACCTGGAGAAAACCATGAAGACAATCTTCGTATTCTGGTGTATTGATGTAGAAGATCAAATTTTCGAACTTCAATTCAACGCAACAACTCGGCTTCCTCTTAGAAAGTAATGCATATTAGATCTTGGGCTGGCAAGGCTCTGAGGATGTTTTGACAGTAGCTCTTGATGTACACATTCCTCTCCTTCTGAGGAAGCACGGGTAACAGCTCTAACATTAGGATCAGATGAATGAAGCCTTCAAACTGGCGAAACCTGAATGAGCATGCAAATATCAAAGTAAGACTTAAAAATGAACACCTCCATTATTCACTTTAATTTAGAAAAATCAAATACAAAGTGACAAATGTGATATTTATTCTACAAATTACTTGATCATTGTTCAAATCATCAACACCAGCTGTCTTCAACCTTTTCGCAGTGGATCCATGGCTTAACTTATCGACTTGGTCTTCATCCACAAAGTTCTGATCTGAGACCTCTGCAAATGATCATAAACTTTGTAAGGAGAAAATAAACAAAGAAAAGATTGAAATGATTAAATGGATCAAGATGACCAACTTGTATAATAAACCTAGAAGTCTAGAACTAGCAAAAGTAATACGTGCAGCAATCACAAATCCTCGAGTCAGGTAAAAGCCCTTCAAATGGTCCATTGGGTTGAAGATACATGACATAAAAATTCTCGACTAGCAAGTTGCATTGTAACTGTGTATATTCAATATGTACTGAAGCGATTGATAGATGTGTTTCTATAAGGAAATATGCCTCTGCAAGAGACTGTGGTTTGAGAAAGGCTACCTAAGCATCGATTTTAGAGCCAGCTTTAATTCACCAAAGTTATGAGGAAAAAAATAAAGCTTCAAGTAAAATAAATGTTAGTGAAATTTTGAAAAACATGAGCACAAAGTAAATCACATAAAAGCCAATGTCTAAATTATGTCATGGGCCAATGAGCTTACTGCTTTCTAAACAATATGGTTGAGCCAAAGAAGTGGTCAATGCTGCTCAAAATCTGAACTTGGCAGACTTAGGGCATAACATTTTTACAACTACGAAACATTTGTAGGTAATGCATTAAATCGATAATGTTGCCCAGTTTATGTGAAAGTATAATGGAAATATCATTTTAAATACACAGAACTTTTGAAATAGAAAAACAATCAGACATCCAGGTCATGGATTATAACCAATTTCCAAGTCAAGAAAAAATTCGAGATCATTCAAAAGTCAGAACCATACTCCAATCCCTTCTAAATCTCAATTGATAGCAATATTAATAAATGACTATATAGGAAGTCTGCTCAGCTTTAGAAGGAGAAATTAGAAGTTGGCGGCTAGGTAAAGAATAGTTCTATAACAGACTTTCATTCACCCAATACCTAATTCCACACAGAGTTATCAAGGAATGGCTATTTAGCTGATCATTACTTAAATCAAGGGTGTAATTGAATATCTCTGTTTGGACTTAGGCAGCTTACCTAACACACAAATAAATTTCCAGTTTGCACAAAATTTCCCTTCATTAATCACAATGAAAAAAATAAATGAATAAGATAGTCTGTTAAATAACACTCCCCATATAGACACTAGCAAGTATTTTATTAGGCAAGGTAAAAACGAATTAGCAAATATTAGACTTTAGCCAATAACATTAACTAAAAGCCCATTCACGTCAAAATCAAACCAAGACAATGTAGCAACAATCATAAAAAGGCATTCATAATATGGATGTGATTATCATACAGGTTGACAGCAAAAACAACAGAGGTAACAATAATTGCCATCAAAGAAAAAAAATGTATTGTTCACATAATTTGGTATCTCCAAAGCGAAGTTGTTTGCAAGCACTTGCATCGGATGTATGGTGCAACTAAGTTATTTAAGAGACATTTGTCCTCCTATATCCCTCATTTGGTCCTTTCTTTTCTCTTTCTCCTGCATCAAATCCTCTCTCAAATTTCCTTCTAATTTTTAATATTCAAATTCAATCATTCAGGCTACAACTTGCAGGAATTGAACCAAAAAAAAAAATGTAGGCATGAGAAGAAAATGGAAGTTTTTTAAAGCATATATTCAAACAAGGGGGAAACCGTTTACTAGATGCAAAGTTAGTCAGTGTTACCCATTGCACAGTCATATGAACTCAGATGGCATAAACGACGATCAAGATGCTGCTCAGAACTTCCGGCCTGTTCACAAGAGAAAGTTCTATTTTCCCTCAAATGAAGTCCCCTGTCATCGAGGGCACCGAAAGATGTTTCAGTCTGTCGTTCTCCTACGGGTGTAGGATGGCGCATCCGAGGACTTTCTAGCATACCATGAGAATCAGCTGACTCAACAGAAAAAGTCTCATTGACTTCAAATTTAATCTTCTTTCGGCCTCCATCCTGTAGAACCACAAATTTGAAAACCAAAGTAAGAAAAATATTTGACTGCACTAGTGACGAACATCAGACACTAATCGAAATCCCTAACCTGATCAGACAAATAACGAGACTGCGATGAACACGGCCCTGATACGTTTTCTCGAGAGCACCATCCACGCAAACCTATAGAACTACGCAACTGATGCAACTGCTGAACGAACGACGCTTCTAAAAAGTTAAGGTACGCATTATGCGTCTCATTAGTCCACTCTGCAGACTGTCCCTGCTCCAAAAGCACATAAACCATAAGAAGAAACAAAAAAGAAAATTAAAAAGAAAAAAAAGACTCCACATTATAATATTACAACATCCACATAAACCACCATGATTGCTACACCAATCAATCACCTTCTGCTTCTTCAACCTCCTCCCAAACTACACAGCGCTCTGCATTAACCTAACCTTTTATCAAAAGCCCTTGATCACAATAACAAGAAACTTGAGCCTCTACAATTCTAAATTCTCTGCTAATCAAACACACCTCATAAAATAAATCTTCAAAAGATCAAACCACAACAGATACGCAATAAAGCTATATATATGTGCATAATTGAATTTTTTTTTTTAAAAAAGCAAAATAAAATTAACATAAAAACTAAAAACAGAATATTGAAACTTAGACTACAGCAGGAACAGATTTATAAAATAAAAATACCCGTCAAGAATTCACTTATGGACTCATTTATATGCTGTTTGGTTAATAAAATCTTCGACTATCATCCAAAACAAAAAATAAATTACAAGAAACGAAATATTGAAATTTGAAGGCGGAATATGAAATATAAGAAATCGAAATTACCAGTCTCGCATTTGCGGTGTGATGCGAGCTCTCAATAGTGATGTCAGAGGAGTTGGAGTAAGTCCGAGTCAACTCACGGCGGCAACCGGCGTCCATTGGTCAGTGATCCGACGAGAAAATTTTTCTTTTTTTGGTTCTCAATTATTTATTTATTTTTTAATTTTGAAGAGAAGAAAAAGGAGTCACTGTTGTTCTTTCGGTTTGATCGGAGATTGGAGGGGGAAAAAATGTGAAAAATGAGATGGGATTAGTTAAGAGAAAAAACCGTCTCGAAAATTTAGCAGAGGAGGAGAGAGAGAGGCGGTGCGGTTGCGGCCAATAAAAGATCCACATGGCGTCGCTTTTACACGTGTCGATTGCATCAGCGGACTGCCACGTCATCCAAGGACGATAATATCTTCGGCCAATGTCAGCCAGATATTTTTTGAGACGGCAGAGGCTGGTTTAGATATATATGTCTGTCATGTCATGCGTTGTGCGCGTGAGATAACTTGTATGCGCCACATCAATGGGGAGCAAAATATCTTTTCCTCCTCGTTGTGTCTTTTTCATTAATCCGTCCATAGTATCTGCTATAAAATAATTCCGCAACTTATTACACGATTCTATAAAAAAATGTTTTTTCCGATGATAAAACCATTTAATAATATAAAATCACATCCAATTCATTTACTTTGGTTTTTTAAAGCTCTAATTTACTTTTAGAAGTTAAATTATGATAAAAATATTTGCTTATATCTCAAGTGCTTATTATATTTATCTTTTTAATTTTTGATACGATTTAAGTTTTATCATGTATATTTATTAATATATATAAAAAAATATTATTTTACAGCATTGTGAAAATGAATATTTGTAGCTATCATATAAATAAATTTACCTACTACACAACACTATTCACTCTTAACATGCTCCAAACTTTTAATTGCCTTTCAAAAAAAAAATTGTCTTTGTTATTACATGGGAAAAAAATAAATGAGATATGGCATAATAGGATTTAATGATATCCCAAATAAGTGTTTTTTTTTTTTTTGATAAATATGAACAAAATGTATTTTTTTTAAAAAAATGTGAACAAAGACAAAATAGCTCCCAAATTATGTGTGCATAAAATTTGTGTGCTACAGTCTTAGTTTATCAATGATAAGACCGTCCAATTAAATAGTTAAAAAAATTAAATATCATTTATATGATTCAAAAATCTAATCTTATATTAGAAAATAATTTTCTTAGATGTTAATAATAAACATTATGAATTTTTAATAATAAATATTATGAATTTTTATATTATAATTATGAAAATAAAATATATTAATCATTTGAATTATAAATTAATATATGATTTATCATTATTTAATATGATTTTATGATAAATAATATATATTCAATTTGATAACTCTCAAACTTAAGTTATTTTCATCATATATGTTATTAAAAAAATTATTATTATTATTTCAAAAATAATCATAATAATAATAATTTGATGTACAATTCACTTTGATATTTAATCTCATTTACTTTTTTCAAAATAAATTATACGACATTATCATGATATTATTTGACTGCTCCACCACCTAAGGGTTTCCAGACGTTCGCTGTATTTTCAAATTCGTCAACAAAAGCGCGCATTCCATCGAACATTCGGTGGCGAGTGTATGTCACGCGCTCTTATTAACAGCGTGCTGTTTGGGGCTTTTGGCAGGTGGATTTTGATTTTGGAGTCCCGGACACGTCACTTGATTTGATTTGATGATGTTGTTGCCTTGTTGGTGGTGCCCAAATGATCAGGTGCTGCTTGGAGTACCGTGCACGCTCCTAATCAGTTTTCATCAAGAAATTTGATTGATCAACGTTTCAATGCAGGGTCTTGTTTTTTTTTTTTTTTTCCTTTTTATTTCATCAAAAAATTTTGCAAGTTCTTCCATTTTTATATTTGTTTCATAGATCAGGAATCCAAATTAGTATCTAGTTATGACAATACCAATTAAGAAGCAATCATATTTTTCTTGTTTAATTATTACAATGTCACTAAATTGTAAATTGTAAACGTATCAAGTTCAATTGTAGCAATCGTTGCGGTCATTGAAGTCGTATTCTATATGTACACTAGAATATTAATAGATATAAAGGAATTGATTTTCAATTTATCAAAAAGCTTCCATGCATTTCAAACTGCACATAACTGGAAAAAGAAAATTAGCACGTCTTTAATTTATTTTCCAAATGTCATATAATTCAACCACGCTTTAGTTGGAGTGTGACTATTTGACAGAATGGAGATGAAATTAGGAAATTATAATAACAAAAAGAAGTCAACAAATTGGATAAAAATGGTGTCTTGTATTGGTCACATACGCAAGACTTTGCATGCATGTGGCACACATGATTTTGTTAACACACAAGGAATCAAGATCACATGATCAAATCATAGTTGAATTATAATCACCGAATAAATGATGAGGATGCGTGTTCCAGATTCTATGATTTTTTTTTTTTTTTGTAACCATGATGAGTCGGAATTACAGGATTGTGTATAATCATCAAATCATGGCTGCTTAATCTGCACATCTCGTTAATTCTCTTACTTTGTTGAATTATTGTTTAAAACAATTAGGTTCTTTTTTTTTTTTTTTAAAAAAAAAAAAGATTGATGTTTGTATAATAATTGGATAATTTTTGCTTCTTTCTTCATAGGGATACTGTAATTATAAATGAGATTTTTTTTTATAATAAAAAATGGATTAATCTTAGAATATTTACCTCATCTTTATTTTTAACACATATCCAGTTTAGTAGTGTACAATCAAAAGGTAACATTAATCCTTTACTCTCCAAAGATGGTGTAAACGTAATCAAGTCTGGCACATTCATTTGTAAATTTAAGTGGATTATTGTATTTCTGTTCTATATTCACATTAAAAGTTTAAAATGTACGCATGAGAAGTATATTGTGATTTCATGTCATCTTATATTGTAATAATATATATATGTGCGTGTAATCCAATCCTCAAATCTCTTTCTTCTAATACAAGAGTTGGCTTTAATGGACGATATTACATCCTCTTCGAGATTCATTGTTCTTTTACTTAATTTTATATTTCAAAAATTCAGTACGAATCGCGCAAAAACCAAAAGTTGCATGATAATTTGTTATGTTTTCTCCATGAAAGTTTTTCAATCAAATCAAAAAAGGTTTCATTATTGTTGTCTTCAGAAGACAAAAGGTTGCTCTGCTGGTGTTCAAAAGAGTGTGCAGACACAAATCTCTTTTACTACAAACTTTTCTAACCTACACCAAAAGATATTACACTCGAAAAGTGTTATTGTTTTGTCAAAGTACACTAGCTAGCTTAAAGTTTCACGATGACGCTGCAACAAAAGCTGCACCAAAGTTTCGTACTACGTACCCACACTACACACTATCATGTGAGTCTGATTGTTAACTTAATATATGCATACATTAAATCCAACACAGAAAAGGTGATCAACATGCATATGCATGAGTGTGAGTGGATGACAATGGTGGTTCATGCATGCGTCAAAACACAGAGTCCTCCTGATCGCGTGGTTGTGGATTCACATGATCGTCACAAAGGGATTCATGTTAGAAACAACAATCAATCAGTATAAATATATATATAATACACGAAAAGAAAAAAATAATAATAATAACAATAACAGTAGACGAATATAAAAGAAACAGAAGTGAATTAATATCAACTGACTTAAATACAGAAATCCGATCAAAGATGATAGAGGCTTGTAGTGAGTGTGCAATGTCCTAAGACAGTATTTCTCCCCTTCCGTTTGCTTGAAGGACGAATGGAGACTGTCCCCGGGATTCAACTATCAATTCTTTCGTGTTGAAGCAAGGCAACCGAGAAGTCAGGCAAACTACAGTGAACGTAAAACAAACAAAACTCAAAAAGATAATCTTTTTATTAACAACTGAAGAAGACTATTTATAAACAAAATTGTGTAAGAACACAACTTTTCAGAACCAACACAACTTTTGAATTTCATTTAAATTCAAATTTGAAAATAAAAATTAGTAAATAAATTAAAAAAAAAAAAAATTGACTGACAGGCCTAGACTCAACCTAAAGGGAGCCCGAGCCCAAGAGCTCCAAGGCCCAAAACCCATCTTTTGATAATTAAATGTGTATATATATATATATATATATTATATGTATGTAGGGAGCTACAACAAGGCCCATATAAGCTTTGTTGGTCATTCAACAATTTAATCATGTTGTCTTTCTTATATACTTAAAAGGTAGAGTGTTTCTTTTTCATGTGGGATTGTAACTTTCCATTTCAAACTTCTTTTAAAAACTCAACAATTCATTCATTAAAGTTTCAGATTAATGTTACTGTTTTTTGGTAATTTTTTGGGGGATAATATAGATTTCAAGGACGGTAATTTTTGCAGCATATTTTTAAAGGAGAATAGGATGCTAAAAAAATTTTACGTGAATGAGGTTTTTTATCCCAAAAAATTATATGAAATGTGATTTGTAACTGTCACTTCATGATTTTCTACATATGAGATTAATTATATAATTCTATGATTTATGTGGATGTTTTAGGAAGTGGCCGATCTAATTAAAATATTATTTTTAAAAATATAAATTTTGCCATTCAATTATTAAAAATATTTATTTAACTTTTTTAAATATTATACTTTAATGCATTGGTCCTCAAACAAAATTTACTGACTTTGACCTTTAGTATAGACTGTTTCGGAACAAGTAGTTAAAGAAAAGGATATATGCTTTAATTTGATCTCGACATGAAGAAAAATAAAAAATCACAATGTCTTTCATTGAAAAGGAAAATAGTTTACACAAACAAGAAAAAGTGGATTATAGGTTATAAAAAATCTTCTCATTGGGAATTCTTGTTTTTATCTTCTTTAGGTGAAAATGTGTCATAAAAGTGGAAATAAACAATGAAACTTACAGTTTAGGATTTGGGAAAAATAAAATTACTCAAATTCACAATGGGAATTCTTGTTTTTATCTTCTCTATGTGAAAATGAGCGATAAAAATGGAAACATCAACAAAAGATGAAACTTACAATTTAGGATTTGGAAAAAATAAGATGACTCAAATTCACAATCTCTTTAATGTGAGTATGAGACTATCTTTAGTCAATCTCATAGTGACAAACCTTTAGTCAATCTCATTTCTCAATAAAATCCAATTTTTAATATTTATAACCTCATTTTTATTATAATATAAGTGGTTATCTATTATTTGACACAAGATGCATGTTGCCGGTCTCTTTTTTCACAGTTAAATAAGAGAAACTCATGTGAAATGGCAAGAAAAAATGGATAGAGTTTTAAAAATGTCAAAAAAAATTATAAAATAGTTCACGATAGTTCATAAAAAATATAGTTTATAAACATTGATAGTGCTAAACTCATTTCAACTTTTCGATGCTATTTTCAAAATCGCACATCTTTTGTTTTAGAATTAAAATATATATATATCTTATTAAATAATGAGTAATGTCACATTGCCAAGTTATTTGTTGAAATTTATATCAAAATAATATCATATATGAATTTATAACTAATACATAACAGATCATTCATCATATATTATCCTATTTAATATGGTAGTTACAACTCACATACTATATTAGTTTGATATAAATTTGAATAAATAATTTGAGTAGTTTAACATTACTATAATTAACCATATCAGACATTGCATTTGTACACTGTAAAAAAAGGGAAAATTTTAATCCACAACTGCCACTTTGTCTTTCCTTACACTTTAATTTACTTTATCATAACAATCCCAAAAGTTTGGCAATATACAAAGAATCAAAAAATATACATAGTTACAAGGTTATATACCTTTACAGAGAGCTTACAAGCGGCTTTTTTTCCCCTTAATAATGTTAAATTATAAACTTTGTACATTGCTTTTTCTTTTTCTTTAGTAAGGGAAATTTGAACTTAAAATATCAGTGAAGCTGAGAGCTGGGATTATTATTAAGCTATAATTCCGACGATAAACTTTTTTTATTAGTAAAGAATGAATAGTTTGACCCTTATTTTCATCCCATAACAATCCTAAATTATAACATAAGGTGGAGATCATCCTAATATTATAATATTTTGTTTTCATACAATCTACATGAATAATGTGGATTATATATAATACCAAAAAATAAAAAAATAAAATAAAATCGTAAGAAGATTGCCTATGGATCGTTAAATAAGGGGTGCCCGTAAAGTGCCAACTAAGATGGTACTTAAAGTGACGCCATGGCTATTCAATTATTATTATTATTATTATTTTACAAAATTAAATATGTTATGTCCCAGTTTTGGTAGCAATTTTAAATTAGACAAGTTGTTTTCATTAATGAAAGCATCGTGGGCTGGCAGCAGTACTATTAATGCGCCAGCTTGATCTACCTAATTATCAAACACTTGACACGGGAATTGACATGACTTATTTTTGTATGTATTAAGATCAAGCCGTCTTGAATATATATATTTTCACAACATTAAAATAAAGGAAAAAAATCATTTTAGTCCCTAACTTTTAAGAAATGATCAAATTTTTAACTATATTTCAAAAAATGACAAAATAGACCCTAATATTTCGAAAAAATATCAAATTAGTCTTTTCATTAGTCAACTAACGGTCAAATTTAACGGATGGCATGATGTGCAAAGGTAATTTTATCATTTTAGGGATTAAAATAATCTAAAAAAATAGAAAAAAATCATTTTAGTCCATAACTTTTAGAAAATGATCAAATTTTTAACTATGTTTCAAAAAAGGACAAAATGGATCCTAATATTTCGAAAAAGTGTCAAATTAGTCCCTCTCATTAGTCAACTAACGGTCGAACCTAACGGAAAACATGAAAAGAGTCATTTACCCTTGGACTATGTTAAAATAAATAAAAAGACCGTTATACCCATATAATTAAAATAATATTTCGAAATGTTACTTAAACACTAATAAAATTAAGCACAAAAAAATTAAAAAAAAAAATAAAAATAAAATAAAAATAAAAATTAAATTAAATTAAACAATGAAAAAATCAATAATATCCACTAAATTTTCTTTTAGAAAATTAAAATCAAAACCTAAAATAAACAAATTAAAAAAAAAAATCATCTTCAACCTTTAACCTAGTCTTCATCTTCAACCTTATTCCACATAAATATTCATCTTCAATCAAGCAAACAACATCCATAAAATCAACCTAAATGTCTCATCCATCAGCAATTCAATGAAAATCAATTCAAAATAAAATAATGTCTAAAAAACCCACAAATAAAATTTATTTTCTGTTTTTAAACTTTTTTCTTAATTGTGTTTTTTTTTTTTTTTTTAGATCATTTTAATCTCTAAAATGACAAAATTATCATTGCCCATCATGTTATTCGTTAAGTTTGACCGTTAGTTGACTAACGAGAATGACTAATTTGACACTTTTTCAAATGTTAGGGTCCATTTTGTCATTTTCTGAAATATGATTAAAATTTTGATAATTTCTCAAAAGTTAGGGACTAAAATGATTTTTTCCCTAAAATAAATTTACACATTGTTGGGTTAATTGGATGTTGGGTCGTGTCCACCCAAGATGACCCAAAAGACAATTTTTGGATGGAACCAAATAACTGTATTAGCAGTTATCAACAATTAATTAATAGACTGCTGTCACCCATTTCTCATATAAATGGAATGTTCTGTAAACTGTAGATGATGTTAGTTTTCGTAGTAATCAAGGAGACCTGCACTAAAAAACATAAAAAAGGTAGAGAGGGCAATAGAAAAACAGAGACAAAAGAAAAAGGAAAGACAAGTTATATTGTGATTAGAGATTTCCTTCCAAATTCGTGATTGAAATCCGACCCAGTTGAACAACCAGTGTCCATATCAAATTCTGCTGCAATTCAAGTATACTTTTGTACATATCTGTTCACTATTTTTAAGTTTCAAATATATATGTATACTGCCATTGTATATTAATGTAATTTTTCACACATGTATATGGATTAATTTATATAAGATTTGAATTATCCACCACAAATATGAAAATAGAGATACATGTCCACTTTTTGAACACCTTAATAGTTTTTTTGATCTCAAATTAATATAAACCCCTATCCTATATGGATTAACATTAGCATGAGAAGAATATTGAGATTCAAAGGTGTTTTTTTATTAATAAATTATCTACCGGAAATGAAGTTTGGAATCGTGCAGAGTCTGAAACAAAAAGGTTCACTTATAGCACCGAAACTATGAACCCTACTTTAGATTTTCAAATGTTCAATATTTGTTAGAACCTCTCTCTCTCTCTCTCTCGCTCCCTCTCTCTCTCTCTTTTCTTATCTTTGTTATAGGTCAGATTGTTAGAAACTAAAATTGACTTACATGGTTTACATTCGCTTGAGATATTCCTAGCTAGAGAAGAATTTAAAAAAAGTTTGACTTGAATAAAGTAAAATGAATCCATAAATAATTAAATGGGTGTAAAGTGTAAACGACTATGGATAAAGGTTAAGAAGTGTAAAATTAAGAGATTTTAAAAATAGGTGCTTTTATCAAACTGTTATATTTCTTTCTGTGGCAATATCAACAACCTGAATACCATTCAAGAAAAAAACAAAAAAGACCCTAAAAACGCAGCCGCAATTGCGAATGGTTGGTTGAGAAGAGTATGAACAATAGTTACGACGGTATTATATTATGGAATAAAATAGTTGTTTTTTTTTTCCTAAGTTTTTTTTTATACTATTACCTATATGACTATGCTTGGAATGCTAGCTTTGAGGTGGATTTGGAATTTAAAATATCTTAAATTCTCAAATCCTACATTTGACGGGCAATGAGAGAGACTTTAAATTCAATCTCAAACTCTCTCAAATCCTCATCTAATGTGAATATTCATTCTCAACCTACATGGTGAAATTTAATAGGTTTAGGAATGAACATTCACAGAATAGATCTCTCTCTCTCTAACTTCAAGCTTCATACCCTTTCATCGTCTTCCTCTCTTGCCACTTCAATTACCATCTTCCTTCGTAGCACTCTCTACCCTTTATACTTCTTCTTCTTCTTTTATGAGTTTGGGGCAAACCTAGAATTAGAACCCCTTGTTCTGACTTTTTTTTTATATTTTTTTTAAAGTTCATGTTTTGATGTTGTTAATGGATATTGTTATTGATCATGTTATTGTGAAAGATGATGATGTTGATGAATTGAGTTGTTGACGATGATGAAATGAATGGTTGATGATGTTGAAGATAGTGAAGATCCAATCTGATGGATTTAAAAAAATTAATTTTAAGTATATTATTAAATATTTAGATTAATTTTATTTCAATCAAATCTCAACCTACATCAAACATAATATAGTATAATTTTAATTCAATAATAAATTCTACCAAACATGGGAACTAATTTTTTAATAGTAATGCTAGGTTTTCAAAATTTTTTACTCATATTCATGTTCAAATGATGTGGTTTGTGAATTGTCAATATCTTATAAATCATGAAATGATATGATAATTAATATGATTTTAACAACTCACGTGTCATGTCATTTGAACATGAATTTGAACAAAAAAATTGAAAACCTAGCATTATTCATTTTTAATCCTATGCATTTCATTCCAATTTCGCCTATCAAACGTAATTAATATGGTATAATTTTAATCTAATCACAAATTCTATCAAACATAAAACAGTAATTTTTTTAATTCAGTCGAATTTATTTCATTATAAACTCACATGTCAAACATAGTCTAAGACCTTGTTTGTATCTTTCTTAAGATTTGGTTGCAATACAATTGATGTAATTAGTTTAATTTAATTTCTTAGACATCCTTGCACAACAATTCGATCTTTTTTAGAATACTATATAGACCGAATGGATGATAAGTAGTTATTAAAAAGTTAAATTAATTGATTTAAAGTATAACATAATTAAATTTTTTTATGAATAATTGGACTCTTTAACTCATTACAATATTTTACTGTAATAAAATCCATAATAAAGATTCGCACTTACATCAACACATTTAACCATTGTCAAGAAAATCCACGACATAGCAATGGGGACACTTTTTCAAACAACCCTAAATGTTGTTCCAATTGTGTTTATATTACTGCCTAATTACATTTAGAACAATTAAAATTGTCGCTAAGAATTTACAAAATTAAGATTTAGTGATAATGCCTCCTCAAACAAGATTTTGCATCACCATCTAACTTGACAAAAAGTAAACATTGACATCATCTGTCAACTATGTATTGTTTTATCGCATTCCTATTGACGACCTAACATGGGCTAACATCAAAAGCCTCTCTTGTATACAAAGTCATTAACATATCTAAAACTCGTCATTAATACATGTCATGAAACGCTTAGATTTTTTATTTATTTATTTTTATGATTGAGACCAACTCGGAATAGAACTCGAATCAGCAACGATAGATAATATAGCGCGTTCCGAAAATCAACTCTAAGGAACGAAAAGGACCAACCTACAAAGAGTGAAGGGTTATCCACAAATAATGAGGGGAAAATTTGAGTATAGAACTCTTCACTTTAAAAAAGATGACTAATAGTCTATCTACCAATGCTCAAGCTACATAAAATCAAACGCTTGAATTTGATGATTGCAGTGTACAAGAAAAATTTTATAATTTGATACTAGAATACACATAATTTTAAAATTTATTATAGATATCCATATTATTGATATTCTCCCGTTCAATCTAATCCAACCAAAAAAACAAATATCATTTTACATTCAAGAATTGAAACCAACATTAATCCATCAAGCAATTAAAGATAATCAAATATGAGAAAACTAAATAAACCAAGAATCAATATATTATACATTTATACGCAAAAGTTGTGTTTACATTAACAAAAATCCATCAAATACTGTAATAATCATATTAATGTACGGTTAGATATGTAACCAAAAATAAATTTCAATTGGGTTCGCCAGAATTTTGCCTCACTGAACAAGCCACCAGCTGGGCCCATTGTTTCAGTCTCGCCTTCACCACCACTGGATCATCATCTGTCATCAGATCACAGCCGTCAGATCAACATCAAATATCTTATTTTATATTTATTCAAAATTGGACTCCAAATCGCGCCGTTACCTGGATCGAAAATGGTGGTGGAGCTACCGGACTCTCCATCAGAGAAGAAGGAGGAGCTGGAGGAAGACCTGGACAGTCTATCGGAGTAGTGTCTGTTCACGGCGCAGAAGAACCCTAGAGCCGGCAAAGTATCGGAGAGTTTCGGATCCATATCGGGCGAGTCGGGTCGGAATCCGAACCCTAGATCGATGGAGCCCTTCAACTCTTCCAAATCGTCGTCCGTGACGGACTGAGAGCGGCGGCATGTCTGGTAGCTTCCCTTGCGACGCCGCCACGCCTTGTCTCGGTCGGCGTCCGGCGACCACGATCGCTGTTTGTAGAGCGGCGGCGGAGCGTTCGATTTCGACATGATATCACCGCCGACTTGGTGGTGGTGGTTGTGGCGGCGGAGGAGGAGGAGGAGGTTTTTGGGTTTTAGTTTTTTCGTGGTTTTGTGAATCTTGTGCGTGCTTTATATACAAATAAGCAGCCTTTTGTGTGAGAGCGGGAGGGGCTACTTTGAAATATATATAAATATATTTTTTTAATTAATGCTTTTTTCTTAAAGAATAATTCCTTTAGATTATTCTTCAGTGTTATACAATTTACTATTATTTTGTTTCCACGTAGACGTGGTAGGTGGGGTCTTAGTGTGGGACCTACAAGAATTATCTACTGCTAATTGTGTTTTGCCATGCCATTAATGATGGATTTGTAAATGGCCAAAATCTATTCAGTCAAGAATATGTCAAATTAAAATTCAAGGTAATAAGAATAATTTACAGCTAATTATGTTTTGCCGTGCCGTTAATGATGATTTAGCTGACTCAACTCTACTCAGTCAAGCTGTTAAATTAAAATTCATGGTATTTTAAAAAAGAAGAATAATGATAGTCTACATCTTCTCATTCACTTTATTATTACTTATTCCATGTGTTTATGGTTTTTTTAAGTAATTTTACCCTATAATTATTAGAATAATTGTTTTTTTTTTTTTTTACTTATAAGAATAAGAGTAATATTCTAATTATATAAATGGTGATCAATTTTAGTGAATTTCGACAAATTCTTTATTCATTCAATGTTAGTTTTTTTTCTTTTTCTTTTTATTTAGAAAAGGAATAATGTTGGTCATAAAATTTATTCCAAACTTTTTTCATTAGAGCAGTAACTGTCTTTACATTATTTGTAATATAAAACCGAAGTTGTATTTTGTAATAAAAAAATTATGATAAATTATTAAATTCTATAATGTCTAGCATTATTGTTAAAATTAAAGAATCATTAATGATTTATTGTTCCGCCTTTTATGTATTAATCATCATGTGAAATCAAAACAACTTTGGATTTGACACAATAAGAAAGACTGATCACAGGTTCGATTATGGACCAAACAATTACATGATATTAACATTGAAAAATGAAATTAAAAGGAGCTGGTCAATTTGGACTCTTTTAATAAAACGATGTACAACAGAAATTTAAATTTCACATGCCACAAGCCTACAACACAATCTAGAAATTTTTTTTTTTATACAATTTGAAAAACAGATTTTGTTTAAATAATGAAATATAAGTCTCTAAATCAATTCATTCAAACCCTTTCTTTTACCAGATTTTTCATCTCCTATATTATCAAAAAATTGAACAACTAGAACCTGAACTGTAAATCAGACCCATATAAGAGTGCATAAAATTCTCCAAGAAATAATGTTCAATTTTTTTTTATTTTATTTCTTTATGCATTATGTTTGCTGTTATGGAAATGAAAGCATATATTTGCCCTTTTTTTCTTTTATGTGTTTTGACACCAAAGAAGGTATATGCTTCAAGAAAATGTTGATGGAAAGGTACATAGAACCAGCCTGGCAATTTGAAAGATGGACTCTACAATTTCTTCTTGGCTTGGTTGTCATGTTGGCTTGAGTTAGGTGCTCTCTCTTTTCCAGATAAAAATTCTCAGCTGCCAACTAGTTGTTCTATAGAAAAAGAACAGCACAACTTTTCAGGACTGAAAATTAGGCAGAATCATTTGTTGCACAGTCATGCAAGCATAATACTAGACAATTATAGAGTTTTTGATATCTTCCTTGCTTGCAACAGATCAGAAAGGAAAGAAACTAATCTACTTTTTGTATAAACAAATTGTTTTTCAACAAACATGTGCAGAAGCGTTTGTGTACAGCATATAACAACTATGGATGAGTATGGCAAAACTTAGCAGCGATAGTGCATTACCTTGCTTAAAATGTGAAGCCTTTTTCACTTTTTTGGGTCCTTTTTTTGGATTTTGTCCAGCTGCAGTATGGAAATAAGCTCGACTTTTGTGTGCATTTGAAGCACTAGCTTAAGTGAATAATATTTATACATGTGGAGTCAGTGTCCAGTGTACCGGAATTTGATTCTTTATGCTGCTATTAGCATTCATTCAATCGCTCATCCATGTCACCAATAGTCTCCACAAGAGCAGATTCCATCTTTGAAGTGATGAAAACGGTTTGAATCTCTAACAATAATCTCTCTCTCGGTGATTCTTGATATGAATTTTGTTGCATTGTGGCAATCACCGCAAACCCGCAAGTTCTTGAATATGTGAAGAGGACTTTTAGGAGGAGTACTAATGATTCCAAACGCAATTGCCAATCTCTCGCTGTGACTTGTGAGGATATGCTCCTTTTCATCATCTTCAACATCCTGTAACACAAAACTGTAGTCCGGAACATAGCCAAGGGTCTTCATTTTGGCAGTCATATTCCTCAACTCGTGGTATATTTCTTCACATTGTGGATGGGTTTGATTCCCAGTATAGAAGACATCAACTTTGTTGTTCACTTCGATTGAGCTCCACCCAGGAATCTTCTTCAATCCTCGGAGTCTAGCCAGTGATCTAACTTTATTTACTCCATCCCATTTCCCCATGTTGGCATACATATTTGACATCAGAACATAGTAGCCAACATTCTCTGGATCAACCTCGAGCAACTGGTGTGACGCATATGCACCTAACTCAATGTTTCCATGTACTCGACAAGCACCAAGAAGAGCACCCCACACAGAAGCGTCAGGCCGTATTGGCATATGATTTATAAAATCATAAGCCATTTCTAACTTTCCAGCCCTACCAAACAAATCTACCATGCAACCATAATGCTTCAAATGAGGCTTGATCCCACACTCTTCGTGCATCATATGAAAGCACCATTGACCCTCACTAACTAAACCTGAATGGCTACAAGCTGACAATAAAGATACAAATGTTACATGATCTGGTTTCACTCCTTCGTCTAGCATTTCTCTGAATAGATTCAAAGCTTTGTCACCGTGCCCATGCACTCCGTGGCACGATATTATGGCATTCCAAGGGACTGAAGTCCTTCTTGGCATTTGGTAGAATAAAGACATAGCATCATCTAATCTCCCACATTTTCCATACATGTCAATAAGGCAAGTTCCGACAAAGACGTCCAAGATGAGACAGTCCTTAATCACCCGCCCATGAAGTTTCATTCCTTGTCGTAGGGCCCCTACATGAGAATAAGCTGGTAGAATGCTCACCCAAGTCCCTTGATTTGGGATTATCTCAGTGCACGCTACCATCATCTCGTATACTTCAGTTGCCTCGCTTGCAAGACCATTTTGAGCATAGCCTGTGATCAAAGTGTTCCATGAGATTACATCTTTTTTGGGGAGTCCTTCAAAAACTGCACGGGCAGAACCTAAGGCACCCAACTTGGCGTACATATCCATAACAGCATTTACAAGGACAACATCATCCACAAGCCAACCTCTCCTCATGATGAATCCATGAACTGACCTGCTATTTCGATGATCATTCAATTGAGCAACAATGGATGATAAGCTCACTAACGTCAATGAATCAGGTTGACTTCCTACTTGCTGCATCTTGTTAAAGAATTTATATGCATGAACTGGATCATTATTTTGTTCATATGCAGCAATTATTGAGTTCCATGAGACAATATCTCTTACTACCATCTTATCAAAAACTCTGCGTGCATACTCTAGGATACAAAATTTTGCATACATGTTAATTAAGGCATTCGCAACAAACAAATCAAATTCCAGTCCATGCTTTATGACATACAAATGAATCAGCATCCCACTAACAGTTCCATCTAGTTGCGCACAAACAGGAAGAATGCTTGCGACAGTAACCGGATCCATGTTAACCCCTTCCAATCTCATTTCATGCAAGACATCTAAAGCCTCCACAGGATTCCCACTTTGACAATACCCAGAAATCATAGCATTCCAAGACCCCCTATCTTTGATAGGCATGTCATCAAATAATTTACGGGCAAAGCCTGCTAGGCCAAAACGACAGTACATATGTAACAAGGAAGCAGCCACATAAACATCCCATTCAAAACCTAGCTTCAAAACCAAGCAATGCATCCTTTCCCCATCAATTAAATTTCTACAAGCTTTCAAAACAGGAGGAAATGTATAGAAATCAGGTTGAAGGCCAGAGGTCAACAAAAGCTGGTAGAAGCAATCTACAGCTTCATGGAAACGACCACTGCGAACATAAGCAGATACCATTGAATTCCAGGTATAAACATTCTTATTCGAGATATGATCAAAAGTGTAGCGAGAAAATGAAACGTCACCTAAGTTGGCATAATGATTGACAAGCTTGGTGGCAACAAAGATGCTTTGAATCCTCCCTGACACCACAAGAAGAGCATGAAGGCCCTTAACAAGGTGCAATTCAGTGCAGGATTGGAACAGACAATCCAAATTGATCTCTCTCTTCTCACTTCCAACACCATCTAATGTAACTTGCAGGGAATTTCTAGCTGATGAAAACAATCGGGTACACGATTGAAGTAACAGAAAGGACTTGGAAACGCGCCCACCTTTGTAGCTCTGTGCCAATCTGAGTACAGAAATATAAAACCAATAATCACCAACTGCAATTTATGCACGTCATTACTCAAACACAAAGATATGAATTTGAATTTTAATCAGTGTATCAAATTCAATTTAAGTGCAAAGAGCTAGTATAATTGTTCAATGTTGGAGCACTGCTTGTCAAATAAACAAATTTATTTATTTATTTTTTTGAAATAACAAATATGTTAACTTATAAAAATACAATAAAATATAATGTAAAGAAGCTAAAAATCAAAACTTTGATCTCGTTCTATTGACTAGAAAGAAAAACCATTTCAAATAAGTTAAAAACTGACTAAAATTCAATAATTTAAATAGGTTTCTTCCCTTCACTTTCCCCCAATTTCTCAACAACCAAACAGAGCTTAGGAAAAAAAAAAAAAAAAAGATCCCAGAAGCAAAACACTGAGAAATTGAACTTACCTGAACATAAATGTAGATATTGGATAGCTTATTTGCGTTCAAAACTATGAGATACGATCATGGTTACTTAAAAGCCCTTCTCTGGGAGGCTACAACGACGACATTTAGGTCACAAGGGTTTAAGCGGTTGGGTTTTGCAGGAGAGGAAATGGTTTTGAGAAAACATTGAATGGCCCGACCCAAGTGAGTCCTGTTTGATTGGGCCGTCAAAATCAAGCCCATCGCATAAACCCAGAATGGCATTGGAGAGCCTTTTCAACGTCTTTGAAACCCCTTGTTTCTTTGGGACTTAACTTTTGTTCGTCTCTTCACTGGAAAAAACAGCAATCCATGAGCATATTTATTTCCTGTTTATACATCAAGAGGGTGCAAGCTCAAAGAACAGAACACACACTGGTATTTCTAACACAACAAGATAAATCATGTATTAGCAGTAAAAAAAAAAAAAAAAATGATATACATTAGTGGTGGAAGATAATAGAATCTGTTCTCTTCTTGAGCATAATTTGTCTTATTTTTTTCTATCATCTCATATGATAATCTTCTATTTTAGGCAGATAATTTGAAAAATAAAAGAGATAAAATGTTTTTAAAGCTCGCTTCTATATGAGATATGTATGTAAATATTGAAAAAGTGTCTCTTTAAATCCATAAAACATATTGTACTTTCAGATCAGCCTTAATAAAATAGTAGTTAAGAGTGTATTAAGAACAAATCTAATTTTTGCTCCAACGGTAAGGATTTCACTAGTAGTGTCATGCACATGCTCAAATAGATTCAAATCCAATTCTTTTATCAATCTCAAATTCGTATTCAATAATATTTTACAGTGAACCTTGATATAAAACTATGAAACAATTATAAAAAAGAGATAGGAGAGAGATTTAAACTAAAAACATTTTAGTTTTTATATTTGATTGTAAAATCAATTATTTTCATGTATTGTCATTTCTAAATTTTTATATATATATATTTTATCATAAGATCAATAGACATGCAAAAATTTATTATGAAACAATAGAAAGGATAGCCAGTAAAACCACATGTAATATAGGTGTTTTAGAAATTCAGAGTTGGGTTGTCGAAATCAAGACCATTACATTAAAATCAAAATGAGTGGAGGTATTTGCATCGCATTCAAATTGTACATATACCTCTTTTGTAAATTCATCCCATTGAATATTGTTTTAAAAGGTTATAATTTGTAATTATGACTCACTTAATATAAAAATTATGATTTTTTTATAAAATTTTAGTGTACTATATATTTATAAATAAACATCATCAAAACTATTATTTCACATAAGTTATGATCTTTTTAAGATAATAAAATCTCTTCTCTTCTAGAGTATAATTTGACCGACTATGTCACATGATAATATGCTATTTTACAAAGATAATTTGAAAAATAAAAGAGATAAAATATTTTTAAAGCAACTTCTATATGAGATATATATGTAAAAAAAAAAAAAATCCTTAAATACATAAAACATATTATAGTTTCAAATTAGGCTTAATAAAATATTTTATACAAGTGTTTAAAACGCAAATCCTACTTTTTCTCCAACGGTAAGGATTTTCAGTAGTATTGTCATGCACGTGCTCAAATAGATCCAAATCCAGTTATTTTATCAATCTCAAATTCATATTTAATATGTATATACAATAAATGCACATAAGTGTGAAACTATCATGAAAAACAGATAGAACATATAGATTTAGACTCAAAACTTTATAGTTTTCATATTTTATTATAAAATCAATTCTTTTCATGTATTGTTATTTCTAGGTTTTTATAAATATGTATTTTATCATGAAATCAATTGACATGCAAAAATTTATTATGAAACAACAGAAAAACAATCGAAAGAATAGCCAGTAAAACCACCACAGGTAGATATAGGTATTTTTGAAATTCAGAGTTGGGCCACTGAAACTAAGCCCATTACATTAAAATCAGGTGAGTAGAGGTGTTAGTACCCATTAAAATTGAATGTACATATTCACGTCATTTAATATTGTTTTAAAATTTTATAATTTAAAATTATGATTTATTTAATATAAAATTTATTATTTACTTTATTTTATTGTACTATATGTTTATAGATAACCATCGTCAAAACTATTATTTTACATAAGTTACAATTTATTTTAAAATTTTAATAAGGTGAACTTACTAAAAGAGTGAACACATATTTTTAGAGAGGTGTAAATATGGATCATCAACCAGAAAAATTTTATATTTATTTAATTTATTTTTTAATTAAAAAATCCATATTTATTACAAGCTCTCCATGTGAAAGATTATCAGAAATTCATTAATGTATCTAAACAGCTTAGTAGTTTTTCAAAAATAAAAAATAAAAATTTTACTAGTTATTAATTCAGTCAAGGAAATATATATATATATATATTATATATATAATGTTGAGTTTCTTTTATCCCAGGAATGAGTTCCATATTAAATATGTAGTCTGTATAATATATTATAAATTTTGATTTATAAAAAAGATACATATTCATTTATAAAATTGGACCTTAATTTAAGAAGTCAGTGCTAAGTTAAAGAGTTAAAAGATTGAGTTACCATTATATTTGTTTATATCAATTTTGTATTGTTTTGATAAAAAAATAAAAAAAATAGATAAATAACCTTCAATTTCAAATAAATTGTAAGTACATTGCAAATTTTAACAACTACAGAACTACCATTTATGCAAATACATTCATTTGTCATGAGAATTTTTTCATGGTTTGTAAAACTGTACTAAAGTTAGACTCTATAGATTGCTTGGCCAAGGATTTTTTTACAGAACGATAATCTTTCTAATACATGGATTAATATATGGACGACATATTATTAGGTGTTACTTGAAATTTAATCGGTTAAATTCATTCCAATATATATCAGTTTAAAAAAAAAACATAATATATATTTTTTAAAATTTTAACTATAGATATTAGATAAGAAAAGTTAGATGAAATTTATATGTGACCATGAACATTTTTATAAAAGTGTGTGTACATATGTATATATTGTGTGTGTGAGAGAGAGATACAGTATAAACAATTTGAATTATATTTTTTAGTTTTCCTTAATAGTGTTTGACATATCATTGGAAAAATATTTTCAAAATAAAATAACTTAAAATAACTTGTTATTGTTTTCTAAATTTGACATTAATTTGTAGTTATAACTATATAATTAAACAATTTAAAGCAATTTTTGTTATAATTTTCAGTTCCTACTTTGAAAAAGACAATGAACTGTTAGTGATAAGGTGCTCTTAGCTTTACATGATCTTTATTATATAAGATTTGGTGGAACATAATTAATACAGATGTTAATATATATTTCCCAAGACATAATTAATACACTTTATTTCATACATTGCTGATGAGAAAATGAAAACTGAATATTTTTATCATTACAAATAGTAAAGGTATATTAATTATTTTAAATTTTGACTTAAATTTACAATTAGATTTTCTATTATTCATTTTATTAATTCAATAATTAACAAGGGTGGATGTTAAACTAAATAACAGCCACTAAATTATAAGTAAATAAAATGTTTGATATTAAAATCATAGATTGAATTGATAAAATTTGATATCATTGTTAGGAAGAAAAATAAACGATATACTTAGTAGTGAAAAATAATGGAATCTTTTCTCTTCTTGACTCTTTAGTATAATTTGACTTATTATTTTTTTCTATCATCTCACATGATAATCTTCCATTTTAGGAAGATAATTTGAAAAAAAAAAGAGAGAAAATGTTTTTAAAGCACACTTCTACGTGTGATATATATATATATATATATGTAAATATTAAAAAGCAAATCTAACTTTTTCTCCAACCGTAAGGATTTTAGTGTCATGCATATTCTCAAATCGATCCAAATTCAATTCTTTTATCAATCTCAAATTCATATTCATTCTTATTTTAAAGTATTTTTATGAAATATATGATTGGTCTATCTATAATAATCATAACATTTAAAATTTGTTGGCTTATAATGAACGGAACAATTCAAATCGTATTTCCATGAGATATGTGATTGGTCTATCTGTGAATTGTGATATTATGACATTTAAAATTTGTTGGATATGTGATATTATAACATTTAAAATTTGTTGATTTGCAATGGACATAACAGTTTACATTTGACTGGTATATGATTGGTTGGTTTATAATATTACAACATATATTCTTATGCTTGCCAATAGATTGTTGAGGGTTTTAGTGATATTAGATAATGGAAAATGTTATTAAAGATTACAAAGCAAAATACACGGGTATATTTAGCTTGTACTAAAACAATGCGAGAAAGAGACAGAAGAGATAAATTTAAACTCAGCTGTAGAACAATGTGAGACTGAGGCAGATTTGGGTCATCAAAAATTTAATTATGAAACAACAGAAAACCAATAGAAAGGATGGCCAGTAAAACAACCACAGGTAAACATAGGTAGTTTTAAAATTTTCCATTGAAATCAAACCCATTACATTAAAATCAGATGAGTAGAGGTATTTGCACCCATTAAAGGTGTATGTATATATTCACCCATTTAATATTCCTTTAAAATTTTATAATTTATAATTATGATTCACTTAATATAAAAATTATGATTTTTTATTTTATTTTATTATACTGTGTATTCATAAATAACCATCATCAAAACTATTATTTTATATAAGTTACGATTTATTTTAAGATATTTAATAAGGTGAACTTACTAAAAGGATGAACACATATTTTTAGAGGGGTGTAAATATGGATCTTCAACCAGGACATTGATTGCTGGAAAATTTTATATTTATTTAATTTATTTTCTAATTAAAAAATTCATGTTTATTACAAGCTCTCCATGTGAAAGTTAGATTATCAGAAATTCGTTAATGTATCTAAACAGTTTACTAGTTTTTTTTTTTTAAATTACTAGTTATTAGTCAATAAAAATATAATTTTTATATATATATAAATTTAAGTTTCTTTTATCGGACACAGGAGTTTCATATTAAATATGTTGTCTGTATAATTTATTATAAATTTTGAATTATAAAAAAATAAATATTAATTTATAAAATTGGACCTTGTTATACCTATTTTTGGGATTGCAAAAATGGGCTGGTAAAAACCCAATAAACTGACCCAGAAGGTTGATCCAATAGACAAAGTCCAAAGATTCAAGGAACAAGCTCTCAGCTCTCAGTTCTCAGCTAGCTTAGCTCCCAGCTCGTAGGATTCAACTCTTAGCTAGTTAGACATCCAGCTCGCAGGACTCAGGACTCAGGTCTCAGGTCACAGGTCGCTCAGCTCGTAACTGCAGCTCTCAGCTAGTCAGCATCCAGCTCGCAGGTCTCAGTAGCTCAGACCTCAGGTCGCAGGTCCCAGCTCGCAGCTCTCAGCAGCTCAGACCTCAGATGCTCAGTATCCGGCTCGCAGCTCTCAGCTAGCTCAGCTCCTCAGCCTCCAGCTCGCAACTCTCAGCTAGCTCAGCTCCTCAGCATCCAGTTCGCAGCTCTCAGCTAGCTCAGCTCCTCGGCTCTCAGGTCTCGTACCAGTGAGCTCCATGCTATTTCAGATCTCGAAGAGCAATTAATGCAGTATGACTATGACATAGTAGTTAATCAATGCAATAAATGCTATGTCAGAGTAGTTGATTTCTTGACGTGTACATCACTCAAGTATAATCCATTTTTTTCTATAAATAGAAGGGGGAAATTCATTGTAAAATGAGGAAGAATTTTAGTATTACAATCACTCTGAAAAAAGATATTGAGAGTGATCTGTGGATGTAGACATCATTTTGCCGAATCACGTAAAAAATCTCAATGTTCCATCTATTGTTCTTCCTCTCTTCTCTCTTTGGTATGCTTTCTGATTGCAGGTATTGGACTTTGGATCATCTGATCGACCAAGACCAAAAATCGACGTCGACATAAATTGGCGCTAGAATGAGGACCCAGACTGCAATCTTGAACTTTCAGCAACCATGGCGAAAGGTTGAACAACCAGAAGTTCAGACCCAATGGCTTATCCACCTGAAAGGTAAGCAGATCAGCAAGAGCATGATTTCCAACTGAGGGAGAATGTTGCTATGCCAATATCAGGCACATCTCACGCCCCCATGATAGGTGTTCTTGTAGGTATGCCTCCAACGACCTCTCACCAGCTAGCACCATTAGACCCTATGGCTGGGGGGCTGCATGTATGACACCAGCGACAAGAAATGTTAGAAGATACAGTGCAGCAACTCGCTGAGGCAATCAGGGCACTGGTACAGGCCCAAACACCAGCTCCCGAAAGACCACTCGGAGATCAGCCACAACCTGCCAACTCAGTTCATTCCTCCAGCTCGCGTTCAAGAACTGAAGGTCGCTGAGCTTGTGGAGTTAGGAGCTCGCAAAGGTCTCGTTTGGAAGGTACCTCAGATCGCAGCTCTTAAGGTCACGAGCTCGAGGGAGGTTATAACCCTCAAAACCCAGCAATAGAAGAGCTCCTTCAGAGGGTTCAGCAGCTGAAGGAGTAACCTGGACCCTAGGATTTGAAACAGCAGTATGAGGAGAGAACCCTCTCACCAGGGAGGTCGAGACGCAACCTCTTCCTCTCAGATTCAGGCTCCCCAGCGTTCCACCTTATAATGGGGACAGCGACCCTTACGATCATCTGGACACATTCAATATCCAAATGGATCTTCAGACGTCTAACCCCTTGGTGAAATACCGTGTTTTTCCAGCCACCTTGGGCGACATTCCGCGAGCTTGGTTCAAGCGTCTCCCAGCTCGCAGCATAAACAGCTGGGGGGAATGTCAGCAAATATTCATCAGCCAGTACCAGGCTTTGAAAAAGCAGCTCACACCATCCTACCACCTCGCTACAGTCTTTCAGCGGCAGGGTGAGTCTTTGAAAGATTTTATTACCAGATTCAGATATGAGGTCGCTAACGTAGAGAACCCCTCAGATGATAGCATCCTAACTGCGATCTCAGTTGAGCTTCGCAAGGACGGGAAGCTCTATGAGAGCATATATAAATCCCCAGTAAAGGACCTGAGTGAATTCTATGAACGAGCTACAAGGGAGATTAGATGAGAAGAAACATTCGGTCCCAAAAGCCTGACCAAACAGAAGGACCAGGTAGTCCCAACCAACTGAAGAAGAGAAGTAATGGTGAGGACGAAAGTGAATGTCAGAATAAGAGTTCAAGGTACCAGGTCGCCAAAAAGGCCAGAAATGAGCTCAGAAGCGAGCGACCTCAACATCAAGGGCGCCATGAAAGCTACAACGTCTTGTCAGATACGCAAGACAGTATCTTTGCAACAGAAAGGGGTAGAGAAGACTTTGGGAAGCCTAACCCCATAAAGACCCCTGCTAAGTTTAGAAACAAGAGCAAATTTTGTGTCTATCATGATGAGATCGGGCACAATACTTCAGATTGCTGGAAGCTGAAAGATGCTATCGAGGACTTGATCAAACAAGGCTGTCTAGGAGAATATGTGGTGCATAGTAGCAGTCCCAGCGAGCTCCCAAGCTAGACATGAATCCTCAATGCATTCGCATTACAGTTGCTCCCAACAGGTCATGTACCTAATTTGTAATTCAATTTAAGAAATCAATAGAAGATATGAATTTTCTTCAATGCTTTATATTACATCTATCTTATTGATTTCTTAAAATCATGCTATAAAAAAGTGCTTACGCGACCTGTTAGCTGAGGTCGCAGCCCTCTGGACAGCTCACTAGCTCGCTATCTTAGCTGAGACTTTGATCCACTGGAGATAGCTAGCTATAACCTGTTAGCTGAGGTCGACCTACTGGACAATTCGCAAAAGTGTGTCACTATGATATGAGAGTTTACGATCTACTGGACAGTTAACTATCTTAGTTGATGCCTCGATCCATTGGAGATAGCTAGCGCTGTTAGCTGAGGTCACAGCCTCCTACGTAGTTCGACAAACTGTTATGACAGACGAGGTTCCGATCCCCTGCATAGTTTGCAGCAATGTTTTTATATATTATACTGAGTTCCTGAACCGAGTTATGATCTGAAACCCCAGTCTGTGATGGTTAAGCGACCTTCTAAGCTCTCATAAGGTGTTTTTTACCTTGAGCAAATACATTAATTAACATATTGATCACCTAGATTTTCTGTTCGTATGAAAAACCAGGGGAACAAAGCACAATCATAAAAGGCCTCAGAAAAATATATCAAGTTCAGCAGCTTCAGTAGAGTCACCACAAGATGAGACGAAATCTAAAAAAATGTCAAGGCAGGACGAGATACACTAGCTTTTACCAGTGAGCTCAAGCTCTCAGTCCGAAAATCGCACTGAGAGTTGGGGGGACTTATGTTATACCTATTTTTAGGACTGCAAAAATGGGCTAGTAAAAGCCCAATAAACTGACCCAAAAGATTGATCCAATAGATAAAGTCCAAAGATTCAAAGAACAAACTCTCAGCTCTCTGTTCTCAGCTAGCTTGGCTCCCAGCTCGTAGGATTCAGCTCTCAGCTAGTTAGACATCCAGCTCGCATGACTCAGGTCTCAGGTCTCAGGTCGCAGGTCGCTCAGCTCGTTATGCAAATAAAACACAACTGTCAGCACTCATGCAGTCTGAGCATCCAGCTCGCAGGTCTCAACAGCTCAGACCTCAGGTCGCAGGTCCCAGCTCGCAGCTCTCAGCTAGCTCAAAGCTTAGATGCTCAGCATCCAGCTCGCAGCTCTCAAGCTCAGCTCAGCTCAGCTCTCAGCTCAGCCAGCTCGCAACTCTCAGCTAGCTCAGCTCCTCAGCATCCAGCTCGCAGCTCTCAACTAGCTCAGCTCCTCGGCTCTTAGATCTCGTACCAGCGAGCTCTATGCTATTTCAGATCCCGATGAGCAATTAATGCAGTATGACTATAACAGAGTAGTTAATCAATGCAATAAATGCTATGTCAGAGTAGTTGATTTCTTGACGTGTACATCACTCAAGTATAATTCTCTTTTTTCTATAAATAGGAGGGGGAAATTCATTGTAAAAGGAGGAAGAATTTTAGTATTATAATCACTCTAAAAAAAGATATTGAGAGTGACCCGTGGATGTAGGCACCATTTTGCCGAACCACGTAAAAAATCTCAGTGTTCCATCTCTTGTTCTTCCTCTCTCCTCTCTTTGGTGTGCTTTCTTATTGCAGATATTGGGCTTTGGATCATCCGATCGACTGAGACCAAAAATCGACATCGACAGACCTTAACTTAAGAAGTCAGTGCTAAGTTAAACAAGTAGGAGTTAAAAGATTGAGTTATCATCATATTCGTTTATATCATATTGTACGTTTTGATAAAAGAAATAAATAAACAGATAGATAACCTTCAATTTCAAATAAATTGCAAGGACATTGCATATTTTAGCAACTGCTATTTATGCAATATATTAATTTGTTATGAGAATTTGTTCATGGTTTACAAAACCGTACTAAAGTTAGACTACATAGATTGCTTCACCAAGAATTTTTTTACAAAATGATAATCTTTCTAATACATGGATTAATATATGGACGACATATTATTAGGTGTTACTTGAAATTTAGTTAATTCATTCCAATATATATCGGTTTTAAAAAATAACATAATAAGTTTTTTTTTAATTCTAACTATGGATATTAGATAAGAAAAGTTAGATGGCATTTATATGTGACCATAAACAGTTTTATATAAGATTTGGGGGAACATATATACTTTAATGCAGATGTTAATAATCCATGTTCATATTTCCTAAGACATAAGTAATACACTATATTTTGTACATTGCTGCTGAGAAAATGAAAATTGATTAGTTTTATTATTATAACTTGTAAAGCTATATTAATTATTGTAAATTTTAACTTAAATTTACAATTCGATTTTATATTATTCATTTTATTAATTCAACAGTTTTTTTTTTTTTGAGAAGATTAATTCAATAATTAAGAAGGGTGAATATATTAAAGTAAATAAACAGCCATTAAATTATAAGTAAATAAAATGTTTGATTTTAAAATCATAGATTAAATTGATAAAGTTTAATATCCTTATTGCAAAGAAAATTAAATTGTATACAATTATACATTTGCAGCGAAATATTATAGAATCTCTTCTCTTCTCGACTCTTGAGCATAACTTGACTCGTATTTTTTTTGTATCATCTCACACTTGAGTATACTTTGATTTATTTTTTCTGTCATCTACATGATAATCTTCCGTTTAAGGCAGATAATTTAAAAAATAAAAGAGATAAAATGCTTCTAAAGCACACATCTACGTGTGATATATATGTAGATATTAAAAAGTTTTTCTTTAAATACGTAAAACATATTATACCTTCAGATTATGTTTAATAAAATATTAGATTAGAATGTTTAAAATGTAAATCTAACCTTTTCTCCAACTGTAAGGGCGTAAGGATTTCAGTGTCGTGTACATGCTCAAATAGAACCAAGTCCAATTCTTTTAGTTTTATCAATCTCAAATTCATAATCATTATTATTTTAATCGTAAAATGATCGTGAAAATGAGACAGGAGAGACATATTTAAACTCAACTGTAAAACAGTCATGAGAAAGAGATATATATTTAAACTCAAAACCTTGTAGTTTTCATACTTTATTATAAAATCAAAATGTTCATGTATTGTCATTTCTAAATTTTTATAAATATGAATTTTATCATAACAACAATTGACATGCAACAATCTATTATGAAACTATAGAAAAATAATAGAAAGGATAGCCAGTAAAACCACAGGTAATATAATATGGGTATTTTTGAAATTCAAAGTGGTCATATTATTTCCATTAAAACTAAATTAAAATAATAATAATAATAATTGGACGTATCAGAAGATAATACAAACCTCTTGAATTGTAGTTTTTAGTTTTCCTTAAAGTGTTTGACACATCATTCGAAAACTATTGTCGGAATTGAAAAAAAAAAAACTCAAAACAATAGTCTTCTAAATTTGACAATAAGTTGTAGTTATAATTACATGATTAAACAATTTTATGTTTATTCTAATTTTTCAGTTCCCCGCTTTCAAAAAGACAATTTACTGTTTATAATAAATTAAGTGCTCTTACTTTTACATGATCAATTTTGGTTGGATATACTTTAATACAAATATAAAACCAATTCAATGTCATGCGCATACTAACATATATCCAAATCCAATTCCTTTACCAATCGCAAATTCATATTTATTATTATTTTTACCGTAAAACGATAGCAAGAAAAAGATAAATTTAGATTCAACTGTAAAACAATCATGAAAGTATATGGATCTGAGCCTGATAGTTTTCATATTTTATTATAAAATCAATCTTTTCCTATATTATCATTTCTATATTTTTATAAACATGTATTTTATCATAACATCAATTGACATGCAAAAATTTATTATGAAACTGTAGAGAAACAACTAATGGAAAGGAAGCCAATATTACATCCATTAAAATAAATTAAAAAATGAATAATAATTGGATGTGTCAGAAGATAATACATATAAATAAAGAATCAAATCAAGATTCGTCATTTTATTGTAAAAAAACAATAATAATAAAAAGAAGTGAGTGAGAAATGAATCAGGGACAACTAAGGAGGGTACGAAATGAATATGATATGATTGTGAGCAATAGATGATGCATGCCTAGTGGTGAGCTTTTTGTTCGATTTGATAAGAAGAAGTGATTGGCTCATTTTGAGAACCGCAGAGTTGGAATATAGTGCTCGTGCTCCAGAGAATATGTCAGATCCGTATTTTTATCCTACGTCACTTCCACTCAAGGAATTCTGCTTTTCTTCTTCAATGACCGCCCTCTTTTTCTCGGTCATATCCTCCCTGTTTTACTTTATTATTATTTTTTAAATATTAAAAATAGATTAAAAATTCATAAAACCTATAAAAATCAAATATTATTTAAACACTTTGAATATCTACTCTTGATTAAAGAAGAAAACTATCTTAAATATCCTATATCAACTTCATAAACTTTAAAATATTATAATGAGAATCGAATCTTTAATACCTTAATGAATGAAGAGATATTTAATCACAAAATTTAAAAATGTTATTTATTTTTTTCCACTCAATTAGATCTTCTTTATTATTATTATTTTCATTTGAAGAGAGTTTTGAAATTAGAAACTCATTTTTATTATAGATGTAATTGTAAGCCAATTTATCCTTACGATCATAATTTTTATGTATAATTCAAAAATGCAAAATCAAATTCTTCTTTTTTTTTTTAATACATACAAAGGGATTTATGAGTATATGAGATGTGATTATTAACATTGTTATCCTTGTGATCACAATTTTTATGTAGCACTCAAGAGTACAACATCGAATTCTTCCCCTTTTCTTTTTCTGAAATAAAATTATTTCCCTTTTTTCCATATATACAGAGGGAGTGATTATATGTTAGGATTGAAATTTGTTATATTTTTTTTAAATAAATGGTAAGATATGAAACTAAACATGTACGAAATTTTTAATTTGTATTTTCTAATATTGTAATTATACTACTTATTGCAACCAACAATGTGATTTGGATAAAAATTAGTCATTGAATTTAACTTTAAAAATTGGTAAAAATCAAGGATTCAAAAAATATAAAAATTAAAATCTGAATAGACGATTCCTTCTTATGATTGCTCATCAGTATTATTAGTTCTTATTTCTTAATATTAGCAAGAATAAAAAAAATATAAAAATTATCATGCTTGTACAGAGGATCATGCTATTATATATGTTGAATATAGTTAAATATGTGTGTACTAATCATTATACTCTGAAAACAATACTTCTTAAACTTATAAGCAACATTTCTTCCATGAAACTCATCCATGTAACAAATCAATAATATTTTGTTACATAACCATATTTCAAACAATATTTAGAAGAAATTTAGATTTATTATCTTCAATTGTATTATTTGTAAAACAACATTTGTATTTTTTCCATTAAAAAAAAAACATTTGTATTTCTTTTTCTTTTTTTTTTCCTTAAGAAAAGAAGTCATATCAAGTGATCACACTAAAGTCCAAACTAGGACCCCTTCTATTCATTCTACTTACCCTAGCCTTTAGTTTTAGGACAAAGCATGCAAGATCTCTCTCTCTCTCTATACATACATATATATATGTATATATATATCATTTTCAACACTAATACTAAAATAATCAAAGCCTTGTCATGATTTATTGAAATCAATCTCAATTTTACCTAATATAGTTAAATATTGGATAATTTCCATAAAAATACTTATCAAAATAGAACTCTTAACATATATTTATAAAATTTTTCTTAAGATTTGTTGGCTTATGATAGACAAAACAAATTGTTTTTTGTTTTTTGTTTTGTATTTTTTTGGGAATTAACAAAACAGATCAAATCTGACTTTGAATATGTGTATTCACATATATAATTGGTTTGGTTGCGATAATATACCATTTAAAATTTATTGACTTATAATTGGAGAGAACAATTTACATTTGACTTTAAGTATTTTCATAAGATATATGATTGACCTGTCTATGATATTATAACATTTAAAATTTATTGGCTTACAATTGGTATAATGATTAGCATCTGAATATTTTCATAATATATATGATTGACTGATCTATAATATTATAACATATATTCTTGTGCTTGCCGAATAGATGATATAGGGTTTTTGTGATATTATGTACTTTTATAGAAATTATCCAGTGTTGAATAATAATTATCTAGTATTTTTAAGTAACCACTAATATTTTTTTAATATCATTTCAAATTTAACAAATCCCTAACTAGCAAAGCATCCAAATCATTCTACATTGGGGGGACAATTACACTTATTAATATAGTTGGCACAAATTAAGAAATATAATTGTTATGCATATTAAAATCATGAACAATTTTTGTCAACATATATATAATTTTGAGAATAACATTTTTTTTTGAAACTTTCTCAACATTTAAACATTGTTATGCTAAATTTAGAAGTAAGATCCCAATTTAATAAATAATTGAATAAATAAATAGTAGGAAGAGGACGTACTCCCCTGACGCCACATGTTCGATGGAGCCACGGTCGCTAAATATGTGGTGCAATTACTAGAACGTGATCACGGGGACAACACGTGGTTGCAGGGACCCTCAGAGAAAAAATGATTTTTTTGAAAAAAAATACAGATTGGCTTTTCCTGATTTTGTTTGGTCAGTGCACATTTGCACTGTTGCTGTCTCCATTTATTTGCGTTATTTTATAAGATAGATACCATCGTGATATATATGATCATGCTGTAATTTTAGTATTTATATACACTCCTGATAAGGAATATGCTCCTCATAAGGAATATCAGCCACTGAAATGGTCATGCGGCCCCAATTTTTCTGTCTTACACTAGCTCTCACGCGGGCTTCATGAGCAGTGACCAGGCTTCAACTCTTACGGCGTCGTTTCGTGTTGTGGTAGCACGTTTCTTCCCCCACCAAGAGGACACATAAAAGGATAAGGCAAAACACGTTTTAAAAGCAGCACTCAAATAAGAACCAAACAACCATGTCAACATCGGTTTCATGAGATTGGTACGTATGGGCGAGGAAAAGAAGATAACGTTCTCTTCCCTTACTCTCCATGATTGTTGCTCCACCTAACATCATTCAATGTTTCCTTGACCCAATATGTGTTGAAGCATTTGTGGGAATAGTAGTAAGAAAATAGGGTTTACTTGTCCATCACAATGTGTTGTTGGGAAAGCACTCGATTGCTTTTGGATGCCGTTCATAAAAGATGAGTTTTGATTATTTGGATTAGTAAGATACAATGTAATTATGTAAAACATTTCGTATAAGATTTCATTGATGGTAGGATTTGAGGGGGGCATGATCATGTGATAATATCTAATATTGGATAATTTCCATAGAAATACTTATCAAAACAAAACTCTTAAGATACGTTTACATTTTTTTTTAATAAAAAAATGTTGGCTTATAATGGATAAAACAAATCATATTTGACTATGAAAATGTTTATTAGACATATGATTGGTTCGTCTGTAATATTATAAATTTTAAAATCTATTAACTTATAAAATAGTTCATATTTAATTATGGATATTCTCATGAAATATATGATTGACCTGTTTGTGATAAATATTTAAAACTCATTGGCTTACAGTGAACGGAAAAGGCTAAGTATTTTCATAAGATATATAATTGGTCTAACTATAATATTATTGCATTTAAAATTTATTGACTTACAATGAACAGAACAATTTACATTTGATTGATGTAAGATTGATCGATCTATAATATTACAACATTTATTCCTCTACTTGCCAATAGATTGTTAAGGGTTTTTATGATATTAGATATAGGAAAATGTTATTAAAGATTAAAACCAAGGCTATATTTAGCTTTTCAAGTCACAAAAAGTTCTACATCAAAGAAGTTATGCCTTGATTTTATTGGTGATATAAATATACATTATTTATTTAAATTTTATATTCTTAAGTTACAAATTAACATGACCATATCGATGTGTAAAAATACTTGTTATATTCATACTTTGAATTATAACATACGAGGTATGCCCGAATTACAAGCACTTTATCTAAATATAAATCCACTCATGTAAATCCTTTTCTTAGAGATGAGATGGAGGGCTTTTTATCTTGAAATCCACTAATAAAACATAATCAACTAAGTGGGTAATGTTTTCGTATTTGTATCTTTATAATTATACATATCTGATAAGACATTTCCAATTTACAAAATTGTGAACACGTGACCTCATCCACAAAAGAGGGTCGAGATTGAACACCAGTCTGCAACCCACCGCAGAGAATCCCATCCAAACCAAACCCTCACACATCACGCCACGCTACTACCCCCAACCAATAAAACCCAACTCACACTATTCACCACACTCCACCCAATCATCCCCGTCGGAAGCAGAAATCATAGGTCCCCGTCCACCCACCTTTCGCGTCCTTATTGGGCAGACAGTCACATCCTAGTTTCAACCCTCCTCCCATTGGCCCACGTTGCGCAATGCTTGCGGCTCACTCGTATTTTATTGTAATAATAAAATAATAAAAATCCGAAAAACCCAAAAGAGGAGGGCCTTAAATGTCGACTCGTGTCGAGGTTCCGATAGACACTTGTCGCCTCCGCGTAGCAAAACCTCTCAGAAGCGACACACAAACACTCCCTCTATTCACTCGATTTTCAACAAATTATTCACCCAAAAAAAAAAAGAAAAAGGAAAAAAGGTAAAAAAGATAAATGCATTTATTTTATTTTCCTCTCTCTCCTTCTCTCTTGTTGTCTCTGTCTTTCTCGCTCCTCTCTTTTTGTTTATTTTTCAATTTTATTTATGATAAATTTATATATATTTGTTGGTTTTTTCAATTTTGTTTTTGCACTAAAATTAATGAAAATAGAATCTGATCTGATGAAGAAATTTGTGGTTTTCTATCCGGGTGCTGTAACATAGAAATGGGATTTGTAATTGAAAATTTGATTTTTTTATTTTATTTTTATGATGTTAGTGATAGTGTTTGATTTTTTTTGAGGGAACCAATATGTTGGTCAGATTGAGAGCCATTTCGGTTGCTTTTACAGTTTTTGATGAATATATGGATGTGAATTGGAGTTTGTTACATGACAAAACTAGTTCTGAAGTAGATCAGTTGGATGGTTGTGAACTATTAACGGCAACTCGTTTGGTTGTTGATGATTGTACTGCTAATTTAAAAGATTCTTGGGAATGGCATCATGACTTGTAATATTTGTTGTCTTTTTATATTTTCCTATTTTTTCAAGGTAGGATTGGTTTATTTATTTATTTTATGTGTTTTGAAGCTTGGGAATGGTTTTTGATACATAGATGTCAAGTTGATGTGTGGAGTTTCATTTTGTGGTTGAATGGAAGTAGCGGTTTATTTGTTTTTAAAGTTTCGTCTATAATTGGTAATATAATGAGAATGATGTGCGTGATTGACTTTAGTTTCATTTAATTTGGTGAACTCTTAGATCTTAGAAGGTAGAGAAAGGAAGTTGAAAGAAGTGGGGTGTGAGATATTTGACTGATCTAGTATAATATGGAAGTTTAAGTCACTGTAGTATTGGAGTCGGTCAGCTTCAGTGTGGTCACTGCTTGAAACAAGAATGGGGTCTCATGTGAACTTCAAGGACTTTGGTGATGCACCAAAAGGGGAAGTGAAGCCTGCTGGGAATTACCCGTTGGCTCGACAGCCTTCGGTGTATTCATTGACCATTGATGAGTTTCAAAACACTTGGGGTGAGCTTGGGAAGGATTTTGGGTCAATGAACATGGATGAGTTGTTGAAGAATATATGGACTGCTGAGGAGAGTCAGGCTATGACTTCTTCAGCTAATGTTAGCGGGGGAGGGAATGTCTCTGGTGGGAATTTGCAGAGGCAAGGATCATTGACTTTGCCGCGGACATTGAGTCAGAAGACTGTTGATGAAGTTTGGAAAGACTTGATTAAGGAAAGCGGTAGTGGTGGTGGTAGTGCAGGAGGAGTATCAAATATGCCACAAAGGCAACCAACTTTGGGAGAAATGACGTTGGAGGAGTTCTTGGTGAAGGCAGGAGTAGTGAGGGAAGACACTCAAAGTACAAACAATGGTGGATTCTATGGAAATCCTAACAATGCTAGTTTAGCTATTGCATTCCAACAGCAGCCAATTCGAAACAACGGGCTGGTGGGTAATAGATTAATGGTGAATAACAGTTCAGTCCCAGGTCAGCCCCCTGCTATGGCACTGAATGTAGGTGGACTGAGGTCCTCACAGCAACCGCAGCGAGAGCCACAACAGCATCCATATCAACCTCAGCCTCAGCAGCAGCAGCAGCAGCCACTTTTCCCCAAGCAAGCGACTGTCGCCTTTGCTACTCCTATAAATTTAGTAAACACAACAGAGCTCAGTAGCCCAGGAGGAAGGGGTGCAATTGTTACTGTTGCTAATCCATCTATGAATAACAATGTAGTACAGGCTGGTGGGCTGCAGACTGGAGGAATGGGCATGGTTGGTTTAGGAACCAGGGGAGTTACAGTTGCTACTGGATCTCCTGCAAGTCAGGTTTCTCCAGATATGCTTGCACAGAGTTCTGCTGATACATCATCACCAATTCCTTATGTGTTTGGTCGGGGAAGAAAATCAAATGCTTTGGAGAAAGTAGTTGAAAGGAGGCATAGAAGGATGATAAAAAACAGAGAGTCAGCTGCTAGATCACGGGCTCGAAAGCAGGTGTGTATGCTGATTTAGCCGCTAGATATTTCCTCAATTGCTAGACAATTGCTTCTTAATTGTTCACTATACTTTTTAATTGATTTGTTCATGCGTCAATCTATAAATTCTCATTCACCTCATCGTGCGTATTTATAAGTGCAAAGTTACTGCATTTTGCGCTTGCCAAATTATGCCTGCTACCGAGTCAAGTTTATCCCAGTTGCAATTTTCTTTTAAGTACTGTGGTTTCAGTACGGCAAATACAAAAATGATGGCTATTCTTTATGTCCATATGAAATTGCAGTTCGTAGGCAGGCCTCACTGTTAAGGAACATACTAGTTTTGTGTGAGAAATCATAATTCAAGCTATCATTATGAAGAATGACAGATTAGCATATGATTAGAACAAGTTTGAAGTATTGTGTTTGACATAAGATGCGTAGCATTGAAGTGGGGAAGTTACAAGGTACACGATTTTGCACTTTAGAACATGAGGTCTAGTACTTATACAATTTATAGCCAGTATAACATTCCCTCCCCTTATAATGATTGCAGCCATTGCCATGCACTATGGCACATTTGCATAGTTGACACATCTAATTTGCATGCAATCATCTCCAAGAAAGAAGTTTTGCATAATAAATATTTCTTATTAACTACTTGTTTCTGAGAAAAGCTTGATGAAGCATTCAAGTGGTACAGAGTTAATGAACGAATTGAATCGAATCCTGCACACTGTGGGTTTCTTTTCTATCTTGATGACCATTTTACAAATTGTTTTTTTCTATATGGTTTACTAGTAGCTATCATGATGCCTGTTATTGTTTCTAGATGGGTTTTATAGAAGGAATTTATTGTCATGCATCCACTTCAGTCATAACATCAGTTCGTTGTCATAACACTTATTGTTGCGTTTTTGTTTCGGATTTCTGCCAGGCTTATACTTTGGAACTGGAAGAAGAGGTTGCAAAACTTAAAGAATTGAACCGAGAGTTGCAGAAAAAACAGGTATGTTTTCTTTGCCAATCTAATTTTCATTCCTTTATTTATAAAACTATGGTTGTGAGAATCCTCCTTAACCCAACTTTGGTTGTTGCAGACACAAACCTTGGAAATGGAGAAAAATAAGGTATACTGACTCACTCACTGTCATACCTTTTTGTTAATTCAGTCAATTAAATTATTTGTTTTTGTCATTTCTGAAAAATCAAAATAAACATTTCCATTCATCTTGCTATAGTCACCATAGTTGTCCAATGGATGGCCATAAAAGGTGAGCTTTTACGTAATCAGTTTGTTTATCCACTGATTTTATTACCTTGTAGAAGTAGTAAATTGGATTAAACTCAATTTACAGACCTGATCCTACAATGATAGAAAATATTGCTATTATCATATAGACTTAGAAATCAGATTGTTTTGAGGATCAGTAAATGAAAGAAGATCTGCTGGGAGTATTAGCCATATTAATAATGACATACCAATAACCTAACTTCCTCTCTCTCTCTCTCTGTCTCTCACGCCTTTTGTTAGTCAAGAACTGGCAATCTTGATCATATTAGCCGTAAAGCATTCTGCAAATTATGAATATTACCTGCTTCTCGAATATATTTATCAGGAAAATATGAATTTGATTTCATTCCATCATTTGGTTACTGTTATGTCAGATTACGGAGAAAATGAAACTGCAATGGGGAGGTCAAAGGTACTGCTTGAGGAGGACACTGACAGGCCCGTGGTAGAGTTAATACCAGAAGGAGCGCTTGGATACGCAATCTTGGCCATTGACATGGTACAAGGATTGAAGCGGGCGTCTGTGATCTACATCCGATACTACGAAGGTTAGGTAGCTGTATGTAGAGGAGCAGTAAGTGCTGTGTTGTAAATTATGCTGAAATTAGTGTTTTTTTTTTTTTTTTTATACTATAGATCAAACTTTTTAATCAGTGATATTTCTGCTTGCTCTTATTATGTGATCTCAAAAGGGTTTTAGGATAGTGATTCAAAATTTAGCTCCAGTGTGTATTTACAGTCTACTTGCAAGACTTTGTTAGTTTCAAACCTTGATAAAGTTATTTAGTTTTATATATAATAACTTTTGATTTTTTTTGCAATTTTGTTATGACTAAGCTTAGATCATCAAAGATTTTATTCCATTCGTTTATTTTCCATTAACTTTGGAAAGCTCTGGAAGTCAGATGTCATTTCTAGCAAGTTCTGAAATTGTCCTTATTGAGTAGGTCCTATGTTTGACTTTGATAACAATCTAACTCCTACTTTTGTGGCCAAAAAAGATTAGATCATCGAGATTTTTATATTGCTAAGTGGTATAGGGAATGTCCTTTTTTCAGTTTTTTTTTTTTATTCCTGTTGTCGTCTTTCAAGTATTCTACAAAAGTCCATGCATATCCGAATTGTGGCATTCTTTATTTAATGGTCCTGTGTAGGTGGCTGAAGGCCTAATCTAGCTTCTAGATGAGGTACGGGTGAGGTTTTAAAATTTTTGATGAGGCTCAGTCTTATCTATAAGCCGTTCAGGACGGGTCTAGAGGTGTCAATTAGCTAGGTTGGGATTGAATTTTGAGTGGCCATGTTTCCAGTCCTCAAAAATTATTTGTACACCCCTTTTATCATAAAAAAATTTAAAATTTTTCTAGTTTGTTTTTAAACTTCACTTAATATCGATAGTGTCATTTTTGCTTTATTTTATATATATCCCATTTATACCTATTTTATTATTGATTTAATTTTACAATATCAATATTGTTTCTCTTCCTTTTCATCACCACCCTCAAAGATGTCAATTTTTCTCTGCTCTTCAATCACATTGTCCTCAAAAACATGTTGAGAAAAAATCATTACTAAGCAACAAAAACTAGAATAGTGAGTACTCGGATAACAAACAACTCAACCAATAGCATTTGAAAACGTAGAAATCCAAAAATTGCTCAAACAAATACAAATTAAATCATTTGGAACCAATTAAAAAAAAAAAAACCTGTCTTTATCAAAATCAACGATATATCAAACTAAAATTGCATTGTCATTCAATTGAAGAACAAGATAAGTACTAGAGAATCGTTGGAGCCGCCATTGGAGGAGTCTTCCTTGGAGGAATTATAAGATTCGCCATTGGAGTAGTAAAAACTCTATTTTTTACTACTTTTTCGTTGCATGTTTTGCGGAAATTTCACTGAATCGAACAATTTAGTTTTCACGAGAACGGCTGTTGTAAAACTGCATGAAGATGATGGTTGATAAGTGAAACAAGGTTTCACTGTCAGCGAATTCATTGGAGTTGCTGTTTCAATTATCAAGTCTTTATTCTTGTTTTTCATTTTTTAAATTTTGATTTTTTTATCACTGTCCTCGGCATGTGTCCAAGGCCATTGTGATTATAGAAGCAGAGAAAAATGACATCTTCGGGGGTGGTGATGACAAGGAAGAAGAAAATGGAGGGAAACAATATTGATATTATAAAATTAAATCAATAATAAAATAAATATAAATGGCATGTATTTATATAAATAAAATATAATGATTTTTTTTTTAAAAAAGGTATTTTTGATATTAGATGGTGTTTAAAAATAAATTAGAAAATTTTAAAGTTTTTATAATAAAAATGGTCTACGAACCATTTTTGAGGGGTGAAAATATCTCCGCTCCTAAATTTTTAAGGCCTAATCAGGTAAGGCCTTAGAATTTCTTATGAGGCTATAACCACTGTTCCAAACAGGGTCTAAAGGTGTCAATTAGGATTGGGATTCATTTTCAAGCCCTTATCAGTTTGAGGATCAGTTATGGGTCAGCCCTTAAAAGTTCAACCGAGGCCCATTCTTGTCCATAAGCCCTGTTTATTTAGGGCGGGTTTGTCTACCCGAGGCCAAACTGGCTTGTGCGGTCTGCCGAATTTTACCTTCTTTTTTTTTTTTTCCCCTTCAATATAAAACTCTTTGATTTTTACCGATTTTCAAGTTTTATCTTACACTTAAGCTCAACCCTCATGGTTCGCGGGCTTGGAAAATGAAGTCCAATCCAACCCCTCACGATTTAGGGTTTGAATCCTTAAGCAATTGCGTAGAACAATCACAACAACCTTAATTAAACCTAATGAAAAAGGCACTGTCATGAGCAAGTAGCTTGATCCGATGATAAGGCCTTGCCCATTTATCACACATTTTCAAGTGATAGATTCGACTCACATTTCTCATCATGGTGTGGGTAATTTTCTCACATTTATATAAATAGTCATATCCCGCTTTTTGAGAGTAGAGATTTAAACTGTGCTTTAGAGTCTTATCTTAACTGTCGGTAGTAATTTGATAAAAGTGAAAAAAAAAGAGGCAATTGTTATACCTATTTTTGGGACTGTAAAAATGGGCTGGTAAAAGCCCAAGGAAAAGGCCCAATGAGCGAGCCCAAGAGAAGAAGCCCAGAATCCTCAACACCCAGCTCTTAGCTCGCAGCTAGCTAGCTCTCAGCTCCTCAGCTCGCAGCTACCTCCAGCTCAGCTAGTAGGATGGAGCTCATAGCTCTTAACTTTCAACTCCTCAGGTCTCAGGTCTCAGGTCATAGGTCGCAGCTCGCGAGCTCGAGCTCGCAGCTCGCAACTCGAGCTTGCAGCTCCAGCTCGCAGCTCTTAGCTCGAGCTCGTAGCTCCAGCTCTTAGCTCTCAGCTCCAGGTCGTAGCTCCCAACTCGAGCTCGTAGCTCCAGCTCTCAGCTCGAGCTCGTAACTCAGCTCTCAGCTCGTAGCTCCAGCTCTCAGCTCTCAGCATCCAGCTCCTCAGCTCGCAGCTAGCTAGCTCTCAGCTCCTCAGCTCGCAGCAAGCTAGCTTGCAGCTACCTCCAGCTCAGCTAGTAGGATGGAGCTCTCAGCTCTCAGGTCTCGTACCAGTGAGCTCCGTGTTATTCCAGATCCCGAGGAGCAATTAATGCAGTATGACTATGACAGAGTTGTTAGTTAATGTAATAAATGTTATGTCAGAGTAGTTGATTTCTTTACGTGTACTTCACTCCATTATAATCCCTCATTCTCCATAAATAGGGAGGGAAATTCATTGTAAAAAAGGCTGAAAAATTTTAGTGGAACAGTCACTCTGAAAAAACAAAATATTGAGAGTGACTCGTGGATGTAGACACCATTTTGGCCGAACCACGTAAAAAAATCTTAGTGTTCCTTCTCTTGTTCTTCCTCTCTCTTTTCTTTGGTGTGCTTTCTGATTGCAGGTATTGGGTTTTGGATCATCCGGTTGACCGAGACCAAAAATCGACGTCAACAGCAATGTTATATAAATTTGTTAAAGTTGTACTCACATCCGCATGATAAGGAATTCTAATTCTATACTCCTCAAATCTTATCATCGAAATTATGAATTTAAGTTATTTTCATCCATATCAATAAGGTTGTGCTGTTGTAAATTCATATCATGTTTTATTTCCTATCTTTTAAATTTGTAATAATTTTAGAAGGTAACTAATAAAACATGCGATTTCAATTTATAAATTTGAGATGAATTAATGTTTTCAACACTTATCTATATATTTATTCTTAACTTATAAGTTGTCATCCACCATTTATTTCTTCACTTCAAATAAAATGGATATAAGTACCTCTCAATTAAATATCATAATTATTTGTTCCCAACTCTCGTACAGTCTAATACCATATAATACCAAAATTTATATTATAAGTCACATTCATTGTGAACAACTATAGACCCTGCAATTTTGCCATTAAAACTTGTGTGCATTAAAAGACATAAATAGTAGAATAATATTTTTCGATTTTTTTTTCTTTTATATTTTAATGTGATCAATATCAAAAATATTTTCTGAATATTTTTAATACTTTGATAATGAGGAAGAAATGATAAAACAATATCTTTTCATTTTTTTTTTTTTAATATCTTAGAACCATCGATATCAAAAATATTCTCCAAATAATTTTGTTATTTTGAGAATGAGTGGAGATATTCCCACCCCTCAAAAATTGTAAGTATACCTAAAATTAATATACACATTTTTTTAAATAATCAATATTTACCTTAAATAAAATTACTAAATGGCATATTAGACATTACAACAATTTCAATCAGGACACCTTAAGCACTATATCCACCCAAACTAAGTTTACAAGTTTCAACAGCTTTAGTCCGATCTAACTCTTTCTTATACTCAGCCCATCTCCACTCACATTCATAAGCCAAATCCATACACTTATAACATCCTCATTAGAGGCTATGCCAATAGCCCAACCCCTTAAAATGCACTCCCAAAATTTCTTCATATGTAGAATTGTGATGTTTTTCCCAATAACTACACTTACACTTTTACCTTGAAAGCTTGTGTTAATTTTGGTTGTTTAGAAGAAGAAAAGCAAATTCACGGTCATTTGTTGAAGATTGAAAGTTTGTTTGATTTGTTTATTCAAAATACTTTGATTCTTTTGTATGCGAGAATCGGGTGAATAGAGACTGCACATGACATTGTTGAAACTGTTACAATGTCTAATATACCTTTTAGTAATCTTACTTAAGGTGAATATTGAATATTTAAAAAAAATTGTTGATTTGGGGTGTACATACAATTTTTGAGGGGTGAAAATATTGTCACTCTTTGAGAACATCAATGATATCTTTGATATTTCAACCTATATTCTTATAAATCTAGATCTTAATATTTTTATCAAAATTAAAATTTCTTGGTTGTAATTTGTAAATATTAATAAAAGTAGGTCCAAGTGGTTTGGCCTTGGGGTTGGGGATATTTAGGGGTTCGTTTGTTTTTTTATCTGAAGATTAAATAGTATTATTGAAAACTGAAAACTGAATAATGACTGAAATATGAAATTTGAAAAATATGTTTGTTTTTGTTTTTTTCTTACCTCTGAATATATTGTAATTTTTTTTTGTTTTTTAAAGTTAAAATTGTCTGAAAACTGGTAATTTAACATTTATATCATTTTAACTATTTGTTGTTATGTAATTTTAATCAATTTAATACAAATATCTAAAAATAAATAATTTAATAAATTTTAAAACATTTTTTATGTACATATTAATAATATTTTATTCATGATTAAAATATAATTAAAAAATATAGTAGTATTAACCATATTTATATATTTAAATATATTAATATATTTAAAAAAACTAAAAAATAAATGTTTAAATAGTAAATTAAAATATATTAGTTTAATTCAAAGACAATTTGAGATAAGATGTATTTAGATTTTTTTTTTTAAATATATTTTTTATAAGTATCAAGAAAAAAATTTAAATAATATAAAATTAGAATAAAATTGAAATTACGTTAGTTTTGGAAGGATAGATTTAGAATAAAAACTTTAAATGTGTGATTTGCAATTAAGTAAAAAGTTAAAAATTCTTATTTAATTTTTTTAATTATTTTTGGATAGTTTTAAGTAATTTGATCACTTAACAAAACAAATAAAATTATTTTAATAGGTATAATTAAGGGTGGGCAACACCATGTTCGGATCGCTTCCGATCGGATCCGATCCGAACATGGTAACTTTGCGGATCGCCATTTTTGGATCCGAACATGATCCATCAAGGAGAAGGAACCGATCCGATCCGAACACCTAGTTTGCGGATCGGATCGGATCAAAACACCTACTTTCAATTTCAACTTATGATAAGAAGATAAATAGAGATATCTTGTTGGTGTACCTTCGTGAATTGTAATACATATCTTCCAAAATTTGTAAACATTCATACAAATTACTCAACATCAAACACGTAAAACATCTCCTTTACCGACTGCCAACATCAAACACCACCGACAACTACCCACTCAGAATAATAATAAAAATAAATAGGAGAATTGGACACTCAGTTTTCAAGGTCATTTTCAACAACAAATCTTCTGAATTTCAATACGCCCATCTTTATATTAATGGAAATCATAGTTCAAATCCCACCAGCACCACTCTTTATACTTTTCCTCATCTATTCACAACAACAATAACATATATATATATATATATATATAAAATTAGCAAATGAAATATGTAATTCAACAACATAACACAACAAACAAGCATAGAAATCACTAAAACACTAACACCCAATCATATAAATATCAAGCTAAAACTGCAAATAGACTCACCAAACTGTTGAGATGAGAGTGAAAGGAAGTGAGAGATAGATGTTAAGGTTAGCTTAAGTGGATTTTATATAGAGGTATATGAAATTACGTATGTATCATTGTTCATGGGTTCATGGATTGGATCGGTTTTGGAAACCCCTATCCGATCCGATCCGTGAAACATGGTGTTTTCATAAGTGAGGATCCGAACACCTTACTTTTGAACATGTGATCCGATCCGAACACCCACGGATCGGACCGGATCAAGGTGTTCGGATCGGTTCCATGTTTTTGTGTCCACCCCTACGTATAATACAGTATTATTAAATCTTAAATGAAAAAAAAAAAAAAACCCCTTAATTAATTAACAATAACGAATTGTAATTCAACTACATTAAATTCGTCAAATAAAACTGGTGAGCTCTGTTGACTTGATGTTTGGCGGGCTCTCTATCTCTTGCTCGCTTGCTCGCTTTCTAGGGTTTTAGCAAGTCTCTTCTCCGATTTGTTCAGGTGAGAATTCTAATCAAGCCTCCACCTTCCCTCCATATGCTTGTATTAGACGCCATGTGATTGATTGCTTGTTGACAGCTACAATTCAATTTCCTCATAAACTATAGTTTATCGAATTTATGGTCTTTGCTATTTGAATCTTAGAGGGTTATTATTTCTCTACTATATCATGTCATGTGTTAGCTATTGCTAATAGAATGTTTATTTTTTTGTAAAATGAAGGTTTGAAAAGGTTTTAATCCGGTTTGATGTTTGATTTTCTTGCAGGTTGCTTGTGATTTCGTTTTGTGCTTTACAAAAAATGGTAAGTTTGCTTTTTATCTGGTTCGCTGGAAGATCAAGCAAAACAATTGTTGAACATTGTACCTTTGAATATTAAGATCAAGCAAAATAATTGTTGAACATTGTACCTTTGAATATTTTTCTCTTACCATCAACAACACACCACACCACCCACCCCTATTTTGGGGTCATTTTTAACTAAATATTAAGGCGAATAATGATTAAAATAGAGAAAAAATTTATTGGGCAAGCGACAGATATGCTATTTTTCATTTCGGGTTTCTAATAACGTGTTTTAGAGCTTTTTAGTTTTGTTTCTTCTAATCAACTTAAATTTGTTCTTGCAGCTTCCTCTATCTTTACTTAAAACCGCACAGGGCCATCCTATGGTAAGGAATTTGTTCTTGGTTTCTGATATGAACTAAACGATTTATATTGGTGCCTTTTTTTTTTTTTTTTAAATGAAAATTGTCTTGCTCTACTTTTTCTTTTTTTCAGTTGGTGTTGTAATTTATAATGGTTGCCTTTTGTTACAGTTGGTGGAGCTGAAAAATGGGGAGACATACAATGGACATTTGGTCAATTGTGATACATGGATGAACATCCATCTTCGTGAAGTCATCTGCACCTCCAAGGTATTGTTATCGGTGTGTTTTATATGTTAATAATTTTTTCTTTTTGGTAATTTAAAAGCTTATTTACTTCTTGTGTCATGGCTGGGTTTTATTGCAACATTGATGCAGGATGGAGATAGATTTTGGAGGATGCCTGAATGCTACATACGTGGGAATACAATTAAGTATCTTCGAGTTCCTGATGAGGTATATGATCCGCTCATCTTGTTTATTTTGCCTATAATTTCTCTGGTTTTCTTTGTATTTTTTCTTTATTATCTATATTAATTAACTTTTGCTGTTCGTAACAGGATTTTTTTATTGGATTGAAGCTGCTTATGATCAATATAATTTCAATAACCTTCTTTTGTCAGAAGATAGTTGGTTTTAAAGTTAATGTATCAAAAATCACAAAGCAATGAAATCGTGATTTTTTAAACTTGACAGACTTTAGGTTGGTTGATCCCTGATATTTGTATGCGACTTTTATGGATTGCACCTGTCCAAAATGCCAGCATTTTACAATAATATGAATAATAACTGGTTGTCTTAGCATCAATATATAACTCCTTTAAATGGTACTTAAATTAGATCTTGAACGGTCCTCTTTGGTAGTAGTTTTCATAGTTTAGATCCCTGAGTCCTACTATGGTTGTAAAATTGAATTTTCAAGATTTTGCCTGAAAACTGATGGTTTTAAATACTATGGAGTATGGTTTTCAAAAGTTTTTGTTTTGATTTCTATCAATTTAATCTTGTTAGTGTTTTGTCTTTAATTTGTACTGCTGTCTTTTCATTTCAGGTGATTGATAAAGTTCAGGAAGAAACCAAGAGTCGTTCAGGTATGCCTTAAATTCTCATCTTTTTCATTTTTGGGCAAGGCACTAGGTTATCTATTCTGATGTTCACTGCTCTAGAGACTCAAAACGATATGAAGACATTGCAAATTTTGCATCCCAGAACTTATGAGAATGAGTTGCTATTAATTTTGCTTGACTGCCACAGTTTGGCAACTGTCTAGATTGGTGCAAACATCATATAAGTCATATTTGGACTTATGTGATGTATGTTTTCCTCATTATTTACTGAGGAGAGCACACTTGCCCTTTTCTTCTCTGTCTTTGTTTGTGTTTTTTATACTTTGGACTTGGCACTTAGTTTTCTCTCGAGCTTTATAACTTAAGAAAAGGTGAAACTCTAAACTTTGGTCTTTCTCAGATCGTAGGCCACCTGGGGTAGGACGTGGCAGAGGAAGAGGTAGAGAGGATGGTTCAGGTGGAAGGCAACCAAAAGGCATCGGGCGTGGACTGGATGAAGGAGGTACTAAGGGTGCAGGTGGAGGCCGTGGCAGAGGTGGCTCTGGTGGAAAGCCTGGTGGTAATAGAGGTGACACTTTCTATGTTTTTTGTTTTGTTGTACAGTACTCTCACTGGATTGAGACTTTACTTGTTGATCAGTTAAATTTAATGTGCTCTTTAAATGGCTCGCCTGCTTTTATTTATTTGCTACACATGATAAATAATAATAAAAACACATTTTCTTGTTTTCTTTTTCTTTCTTTAGTGGGGTGTAATTTTTTTAGCCATTTTGTAAAGGTGAAATAGCAACTTGCATCAAGATGATATCCTCTTTCTTCTAACATGACAACCCTTTTGTGGAGAAGTAGATCAACAGCATTTGTATTTACACTGAAAATCTGAGAGTGTGTATTGCATATTCTGATAAAATCACCATTTGTTCCCTTCAGGGACAGCTAAATTTGGTGTAAACTTACATAAATTATTGTTATCCCTTCTTCATGGGCAGATTAATTTACAACGGACCTGCAATAACAGACAACTTGTGTTTTTGAATTTGGTGGCAGGTGGAGGGCGAGGGCGAGGTTGATGTGTTTTTAAGGGCAAGCTTGCTATTTTTGGAAGGCATTTTGTGCCCCATCGGCGATGTGAGTACCCAAAAATCTGTTTCCGTATAGGACAGAGAAGTTGGAAATGGTTAATCAAGCGCCAAATGTATGTAGCTGGTGTCACATAACCGAATTGAGGAGCAGAGCTTTTGTTGTGGTTTATCATTTACTTCTTCAGTCATTTTTATCCAGTGGTGGTTCAAATTTTAAGACAATATATGTTTTAGTCAAGTTTATAAGTCTAGAAAACTGATGTGTGTGATTCCCTACATGAAACGGATCCAGCGTACCAGCTGATCTATCTAATCAGTGTGCAAATTAAAGCATCTTTATTCTTGTTGATCCATTATTAATTTTCAGTTTAAACTTCACAAATCAATTGGCGATACAGATTACAGATACTCTTTTCATGAATACTGATGATTCCAAGTATGCATAAGCAGTTTCAGTTTCAACCGACAGCAATGTGAAGGAATATTTTTTGGATTACTCAAAAACCAATGCCTTGTTGCACATCCCTAGTCTCTGATAAAAACCTTGCTCGAGCTTTTAAATTTTTATCCAAAACATTATCAGTATAGCCTAAGCTGAAGCGCCTGAATTCTTTTTAAGACAGAAGTCATGCCTATAGAGTCTACCATTTCCCATCCTAGTCACCGGCATGGGCTTGTAGTTCTCTCCGAGTCTACCAAAAGTTATTATACTTCATTTAATCACTTTGGTGTCTGCTATTAATGTGAAAATTTCGAGAAGATGATGGATACTTATGCCAAAATTGCATTTCCTACTGAATGACATAAATTTCCCATGAGGATTTTCACCCCACAAATCTCAGGAAAAGAACATCTCAAGCAACAGGCTTGTGAGGCCATATTTGCAGATACCTGCCGTGACAGCCAACAGGAGCTGGTGCACCGACGTCAATTTCATTGCACAGAACACCAGCTGCCTGGAATAAATTTGGGCGGGTCCCGGGGATGCTATTGTTTCAAAGACACCATAATGTTGGCAAAGGAAGATGCATAGGACTGAAACCATGAACAAGTTCACGCTTGCGCATCCTATATTTACCGTTCAGCAAATCAAAACTGCCAACCTAAATTTGTCACGAAACACAGATAACAATCTGAAATATTAGTATCTTTAGTGCTATCTAGACCTTAAAATTTATTGATGGTACACAGGAAAATCTGATACTTTTGACAGACCACCACTACAGCACACACTACCTATAATTCATGATGAGAAGATGAAGATAGAAAGTTACTGCAATCCCAAACTGCTTCAGGCTGCATGATCTGCCAGAAGATAAGATTATAAAACTTGTTAGCATAACCTGGCTTTTTATTAGAATGTGCTATATTTGTCATCTTATCACTGAGCGGAATTTGAGGCTAGGCTGCTCAGCAGATAGTTTGAAGATGATTATTGCAACATGCTATCAGATTATGGTCTAACCTATCAGCATTGACTTTGCTCTAGATTTGCAGGCAATCAATTATGACCTTTCGGAGTTTCTTGTACACGGAAAAGCAAACAGTGATTCTGTTGATGTTATGGACTGAACCCTTTAATAGTATTTGCCGGATGCCCAAGCACTTGGTTAGAACATTTTATCCTTTCACTAGCAGCTCCAAGTTGCTGAAATTAGTCGCCGTTTGTTAAGGCCCTTTAAATTATTGCCTTCTACGAAATGATGCAACAGTAGATCTCCTTAACTCTTGGGGTATTCAAAAACAAGGCCTTCAGCAACACTTCTCGCCCTTCCATGACCAAAAAGCTTGCTCACAATAGCTAAGGCAAAATCAGTCACTGTAGCGAGCCCCCTGCTGGTAATCACTTTCCCATCAACAACTACTTTGGTTCCATTTACTACTTCATTGGTTAGCTTGCTGATGACAGAGGGATGAGCTGTCACTCTTTTCTCCTGCATATGGCAGATGAACCATTAACTTAAAACATAGAAATGGTTTAGAAAACATATCAGAGAAATTTTATTTTACCTTCAATAAACCATGTTTATGAAGGACTACTGGCGAAGAACAAACCGCTCCATAAATTCTTCCAGCTGCTTCTTGTTCTTTGAGTATCTTCTTCAAAATCCTAGATTTTTGTAGCCTTTCAGCCCCAGCAACACCTCCCTGACAGTATAAAATGGAACAAAACTCTTCAACATGTAGGGTAGAATGGAGAAAACAACTCTTATAACATGTCCTGTCCATCTGTTGGCTTTAAAATTTCAAAAACAGTTGTGAAGAATGCCAATGGTAAATTCTAAATGGAAGAGTAAAAACACATCAATTCTGTTAACAGAGACTTTGGAGAGATTCTCTTAACCTTAACAAGTATCAGGTGTGAATGTAATAATATGAATAGCAAATCCAACCAATAGCATTACTACAATTTAACAAATGGGTGTAATGGTCTGTTGATGCTGAAATAAAAATGAATACTCTTGAAGTGTCCTTAAGACAGCAAGTTTTATTTAACAGACAAATAGACAAATCTCCAGATTATGATACTTCTATTAAGAAAAAGTACAATCCAGGTTAATTAGGGTACCAATTTGTTTCTCACCGGAAGAATGATTAGATCGTATATTGCTTCAGCAGCATCGCTAATTAATTTTTCGGCAATGATTTTTGTGCCTTGAGAAGCCACAATTTGCGTGGATTTTTCAACTGATGCAACCACAACATCCACCTTTGCTCGCCGTAAAATATCAGCAATAGTCACTATTTCAATCTCTTCAGAACCATTTGCAATTGGAATGAGAACCTGTATGGCATTAGAGTAGTAGAATATCATCTTCAGGTGACTTGGCAATAAGAAAGAACAAAGAAGAATGTAACATATAGCTAGACCAAAAGTACCAAATGATTTTGTGTTCAACAATGAAGGGAGTATTTCAGCACATTAGGAATGCGCGAAACATGCTATGAACTATGTTATAAAAAAGGCTGTATAAGGGTTCCTGATATAGTAAAGCCTTTGAGACATAACCCCCAAATTCAGTTACTGGACTTAGCATAATGGTCACAGAAGCTCACTGTATTGCAAGTTGACAGATAGATGTAATTATACAAAAAAGTGCACAAATGGCCTGTACAAACAACCACACCCATCCCAACCCCCCCAAAAAGAAATTTAGAAAACCTTGACTAATAAAAAATTCGATAAAAAGAAAGCTGTCACTTATTACACTATTTCTGGAGTTGAGGGAAGAGCAACTCTTCAAAATACATGCATAATGATTTTGTAGAACTAAGAAAATACAGAGCAAGGACAGTCACATTTCAATGAGATGCATTTTTAACAGAAAATGTTCTAAATGCAAATGCCAGGAAAATCAAAGGTAATTCATAAATTATGAACTTAAGGGCGAATGACCATACCGTCAGAGTTCCTTCTAACCATAGAATTATGTGCGAAAATTGCTTTTATAAATATAGGTATGCAAATCGGAGTATCAAGGACACAGCATACAGGGCCAATATCATACAAAAATAATATTTATTTAAATAGCGGGTCGAGTCACTTACACGGGGCATGCGGTCAAAAGACCATTCAACTTTATTGAATTCTTCTTTTCTACCATATTCATTGGTAGTACACATCAACTGGCAAAAGGAATCGAATGACTGTCAGCTCCAGCATCATAGTCACAAAAAAAAACTCTTGAAAGGAACAAAATTAAGAAAAAGAAATTATAAGAAGCATGAGGTAGAGAAATGTTACAGTCTGACACAGAATAACTATTAGAAAGAGAAAAAACAATTTGTTCTACACGGGCACAAATTATTTACAATTACTAGACAATCTTTTTTCCCCTTATTTGTTAATGCCACATACAATAAGCAACGTTTTTTAAACACTAGGCCTTACCAATAACTCTGCAATTTCCTTGGCAACAGACTCCCCAAACAGCTGTTCTACCAAGCACAAAGCAAACTCAAATGAAGTTCCAGGACCACGGCTTGTAGTAAGCTCTCCTGAAACTTGAATATTCGATTTAACAGCCCAGAAGGTTGGAAGCTTGTCAATAAATGCAGGGTGGCAAGTTATCTTGCATGAAAAACTACATCGCATTTAGCAATCAAAATACAATAACATTGCACAACAACAGAAATTCAACAAAACCAATAACCAACCTTCTTTCTCCGCAGAAGGCCCCATGGCAGAAGGGTGACCGCTGGAGCAGCACATATAGCTCCATAAAGCCTTTTATCCTCCGCTTGTTTACTGGTAATTTGCTTGAGAATTTCACTATCTCTTAACCGTACCGAGCCAGGCATTCCTCCCTTTTAAATAATGTAAATAGTGTTAGCAGCTCTAAACGGTATATATTAAACAAACTCAAAATAACAATGCTAAATCAATAGATTGATCACTTCGTCACTTGCATTAAGAACAATTTATAACAAACAATCATGTTTTGATTCAATCACTAACAAACACTGCTACTACTTACTTGTTACTAAGTTGGACTAACCACTCTAAAACAACGTAAGCAATACAGAAAATGTATCTCAATGTTAGCTGAGTGAAAATGTTTGGATTAAAGAACCAACCGGCAATGCGATAAGGTCGAAAACTTGATGACAACAGGCGGAGATGGAGGTATCAGCCACCAGTCTAGTGCGACCAGAAGCTTCAATCTCGAGCTGTGGCTCCACAGAGGCAACGGTCACGTCTGCACCAGCTCGGCGTAGAACATCAACTATGATCACAGCCTCCATTTCTTCAGTACCAAACCCAACTGGAACCAAAACCTGCACAAACACAACTCACAGTATCAAAAGACAGTTTTTTATTTATTTTATTTTTATTTTTAATTAAAGATATGAAGAAAGATAGAAACTTTTAGTGAAACTGTGTAAGATAAGTGAAACCCAGATAGCAAAAAACCTTTTTGGGAGGGACAGAGGTGATTGTAGTAGAAGTGGGTGTGGTTAAAGGTGGGGTTCTGGTGGGTTTTGAAGAGCGGTTTTTAGTGGTGGTTTTATGCTGTGGAGAAGCAGAATCAGTGGAAGGAAGAGTGAGCATTGAAAAGCGCTTTGAAGGAAAGATTTGAAAAGTGAAAGTTGGAGAAAGAAAAGAAGAAGATAGAGACTCCATGGATGCTTTCACTTATAGTTCACGCTGTTACTATCACATTCTATCCTCTGTATCTTATCTGGGTTTGAGCTGCAGTCCCGCGCGTCAATTTCGCCTTTGTATTTTCCCATAGAGAAAATTTCAATTTCGTCCGTATGTTATGGAAAACTATCACTTTTTTAAATACGCATTGGTTTATAGACTTATCATCCTTTGGGAAGTTCATCAATTTCATTCCCAAAATCAGTCAACTATTGATCAAATTTAACTGTAATAGGGGTATTTTGAACATTATAAACTCCAAAAAATTATAATTAAAAAAATAAAAAATGAATGGATTTACAATAATGAAAAATAAATTGATCATTAATCAAATCTCGATAGCTAGAGATCTAACAATAAAAGAAAGATCAATCATTCCCTTATCATCAAACAAGTCCCACGATGAGGAAAGTGGGCTAATTTCTCATTGTGAGGCTTGTTTGCAATGCAGGAAGGCCCCGTTGTTGGAGATTTTATTTGGGGTCTCCTTGAATGGAAATCCACATCTTGTTCTCTATTAAATGGATCTTTATTTTTTATTTTTATTATTATTGTTTAATCTTGATCTCCATTATGAAAATTCATCCCTTTATATTTTTAAATATTCATTTTTTACAAAAAATATTGAAAAAAGGGAGAAAGATGAAAATGCTCATTATGGATGTAAACATTGGCTTACCTTAGGAAATTAGATGTAATTAAAGGATAAAAGTTGGTCAGTATGTAATTAAGAAAATTTTAGATAGATAAATTACAATTTAAGAGTCATTTGTTTATTTGTCTGAAGACTAAATAATGCTTTTAAAAATTGAAGACTGAATAGTGATTGAAACCTGAAATCTAAATAACATGTTGTTTTTCCTTACCTTTAAATATATTGTAAGCTTTGTATTTTAAAATTTAAAATTGTTTGAAAACTGGTAATTTAATGTTTATACCCTTTTAATTATTCATTGTTATGTAATTTTAGTTAATGTAATATAAATATCTAAAAATAAATAATTTAATAAATTCTAAAATATTTTTTTTATATACATATTAATAATATTTTATTCATAATTAAAATATAATTAAAAAATATAATAGTATTAACCATATTTGTATATTTATAAATATATTGATATATTTAAGAAAACAACTAGAGAATAAATGTTTAAATTGTAAATTAAAATATATTAGTTTAATTTCAAGATAATTTGAGATGAAATGTATTTAGACTTTTCATTTCAAATATATTTTTTGTAAGTATCAAGAAAAAAAATTAAGTAATATAAAATTAGGATAAATTTGAAATTATATTATTTTGGAAGGATAGATTTGGAATAAAAACTTTAAATATCATTAAGTGATATGTAATTAAGTGAAAAGTTAAAAAAATTTATTTAATTTTTTCGGTTATTTTTTGATAGTTTTAAGTGATTTGATAACTTAAAAAAAAATAAAAATAATTTAATATTATTAGATTTTAAGTAGAAAAAACAAACAATCTTTTATTCTTATATATATTTTTAACGTGATATATATATATGTTTATATTAATTATGCTACTTTAATTTATGTGAATGAATGGTTCCCAAAATGAAATAAAAACTCTTAAAAAATAGGCAATCTCCAAACTCCGATACTCCCACTCATCCTTGTTTATCCATTCATGTGTATATCCAATCAACCCCAAGCCCATTGCTATAAAAATATATTTTTTAATCACTAAACATTTTATTTTATTTTTTAAGAAAACATTGTCTCGTAAAGGATATGAATTACACGGAAGCGCCCAGCAGCCAAGAAGACAAATATAAAACGAAGACAAAACACAAGAACAATCATCGGAGAAATGCTGAGGACACTAGTGAAAAGAAGAGGTTTAGCAGTACATGTATTTCAGAGAAGGCAACTGTGTCTTGGTGTCCTTCCTGATGGTGTCGACAGAAACTCTGAGGCATTTGTAAGGAACTCCCAGGTCATGGCAGGTCTCATCTCTGAGCTCCACACCCACATCCACAAAGTACCCACTTGTCTCTCTCTCTCTCTCTCTTTCTCCATATATGTGTCTTTTGTCGTGTATCTTATCTGGGGTTTTCAGGTTCTAGCTGGAGGAGGAGCTGAGGCTGTTAAGAGGAACCGGAGCAGGAACAAGCTTTTGCCCAGAGAAAGGATTGATCACCTTATAGACCCGGCTTCTTCTTTTCTTGAGCTTTCTCAGGTTTCGGATTTTGTTTTTCTTGATTTTTGGATCAGTTATATATGGATTCAATACAAGGGACTGTGTAATGTTAATTGGCATGCATTGGAGTGTGATAGCTACACAATATGTATGATTTTGAATGCTTTGTTGTGCCACATTCAATAATGATACAACTTTTAAATTAATTATTATCTTAGAAAATACATTACTTTTAGTCTGTTTATTGATTCATTTGACAAAAATCATTGTCCAATTATGTATGGACGTATAAATTGTAGCTTCATTGTTGATCTAGAATTCTAGATTACGCGTAATTTTCCCATTTCTCTTGACACCGGCTGTACTAGTATACAAAAGATGGTAATTTCCATTGACGATTCCTATAGAGAAAACTTTGCGTGATAGATGATGGTGTAAAAGTTTTCATTCTAAGTTGATTAAGAGCTGGATGTGTTAGTAGCATATTTTGTGATGATGTTATTTCTTATATGTATTACTATGAATGAAGCTTGCAGGTCATGAGTTGTATGGAGAACCCTTACCGTCTGGTGGGATAATCACTGGAATAGGTCCTGTGCATGGTCGACTTTGTATGTTTGTGGCTAATGACCCTACTGTTAAGGGAGGGACCTATTATCCTATAACTGTTAAGAAGCATCTTAGGGCTCAAGAGATTGCTGCACAATGCAAGCTGCCATGCATATATCTTGTGGATAGTGGGGGTGCTTTCCTTCCCAAGCAGGCTGAGGTGTTCCCTGACAGGGATAATTTTGGTAGAATTTTCTATAATCAAGCCATAATGTCTGCTGAAGGCATCCCCCAGATTGCATTAGTGTTAGGTTCCTGCACTGCTGGGGGTGCTTATATTCCTGCAATGGCCGATGAAAGTGTAATGGTCAAAGGAAATGGTACAATATTTCTGGCTGGACCTCCTCTTGTAAAGGTTAGTTCCAGACCTTCTGGTGTTCCAAATTTGTCAATCTAGTAGTTCATAAATCCTTTTCACAACTACTTGCATCTTTGATAAGTTTTATAAAGTAATTTAATAATAAGCAATACATGCATGTATTTGTTTAAGTATCTATGTTTCTAAAACATAGATTATATCTAAAGGAGAGGTTTCAGTAGGCTGCTACAGGAGAGGAAGTCTCTGCAGAGGATTTGGGGGGTGCTGCTGTCCACTGCAAGACATCAGGTGTTTCGGATTATTTTGCTCAAGGTAATTAAGTTGGTCAGCTGGTGTTCTCATCTCTTATGTATGTACCGCTCTGTAATTTAGTTTGATCATTGCAGGGCTAGTAGCTTGCCTTTGGTGTTCACATGTGTGATTTTATATGTTCTTTTAGATGAACAGCATGGACTTTCTCTTGGGCGGAGCATCATCAAAAACTTGCACTTGGCTGGTACACAGGGGACAATGAATGGATTTCAAACTGTAAATCCTGAATATAAAGAACCATTATATGATGTAAATGAGCTTCGTTCCATTGCACCAGCAGACCTCAAACAGTCATTTGATATCCGGTCAGTTATTGCTCGAATGGTTGATGGAAGTGAATTTGATGAATTCAAGAAATTGTATGGCACTGTGAGGACATTTGAAGCACCCAGATTATTTTTGTTAGATATTTTGCATTGTAACATTTTTAATTTTCTGATCTAAATGTTTCTATGCACTATGCAGACTCTTGTGACAGGTTTTGCTAGAATCTTTGGTCAACCTGTGGGAATTATCGGAAATAATGGGATACTATTCAATGAATCTGCTCTAAAAGGGGCCCATTTCATTGAACTTTGCACTCAACGTAAAATTCCTTTGGTCTTTCTTCAGAACATTACAGGATTTATGGTATGTGATTCATCTTCATGTCTGTTACTATGTTGATGAAAAGCTTTTTGACATGCTCATGTCCTTAGACTTATTTTAAGGAGGGGTGCACGTATGCCTATTTAGTCAGAAAATTTTTGAGCTTATAGACATATTTTAATTTTTTCTTTTCTGTGCCCATTTTAAAATGATGTTCATTAGTTAACATATATAGTCTGGAAGTTCATAGAGGTGGGAACCATATTGGTTATTATATGGTAGGTTGGCTCAAGATCTGAGGCAAATGGTATTGCAAAGTCTGGAGCAAAAATGGTGATGGCAGTTTCGTGTGCAAAGGTTTGCTACGAATATTTGTTCACTTTGTTTTATTGTTTGGTTTGTAATTATGAATAAAAAATTTAATGAATTTAACAAATGAAAGGGAATAAATGATATAACTTGTACCTTTTCTAATCACTCTCTGTGTAGGTGCCGAAAGTTACTATAATCGTTGGCGGAAGTTTTGGTGCTGGAAACTATGCAATGTGTGGTCGTGCATATAGTCCCACATTCTTGTTTCTATGGCCAAATGCCAGGATTTCTGTGATGGGTGGTGCTCAGGTAGTCTCTTCAATCGATATCTTGCTTATGATTATTATGCTATTAAATTGTCATGTCTTACCTATGCAATGAGTGAGCAGGAGTCGATCTTGGGTGTAATCAACCTTTTCTATATTCTTTATGCTTATGCTATTCTATATTCTTTATGTTTATGATTTGTATCTGCCTTTAGAATTGGTTGTGCTGTGGCCTTTTCAAAGGAGAAAATAGATCTTTTTGTCCAGTGTAGTAGAGATTGTCTTTCTGTGTTGTTTACTTACAATAAAATCAATGTGATGTGATGTTTGACTTTCAATCTTTGTTAGGTATGTTAATTGTATAAATCAATAAATAGTTTTCCTAAAAAACTTTTACGCATGTTGTGAACAGCGTATAGTGCTTAATCAGAGTTTAAAGCTCGTATGTTGTTTTGACTACTTGAAAATTAATACCTTTGCCAGCCATTTACCGCACAAATAGCTTATCTCATCTATCACCTTTGAAAAACGTTTTTCCTTGTACTTTCAGAAAATTTTGCTTGGTTTCATTGACATCTGAACCTCCTGGCTACATTTTCCGTATTGTTTTATTTGTACCATCCATGATTTAAGCCTATCGCGCCACATGATAATACTTGACTCTGTATTTAACAGTTCTTCACTAGTATTCTGGAATAATTTTCTTTCCCTGCCAATCTTTTCAGGCTGCTGGTGTGCTGTCTCAAATAGAAAAGGCTAAGAAAAAGCAAGGAATTCAGGTAAAAGTTTTTTTTCATTCTAAAAGATGCATATCTTATATTCATCCAAATACCTAGAGCACAGTGTGGTTATTTGTGTTTACACGTGGTCATGTATTGTAGTGGACAAAGGACGAAGAGGAAAAATTCAAGGCAAAGGTTGTAGAGGCTTATGAGAAAGAAGGAAGTGCCTATTACTCCACAGCAAGACTTTGGGATGATGGAATCATTGATCCAGCTGACACAAGAAAAGTCATAGGTTTCTGCCTTTCCACTTCTCTGAACCGCCCCGTAGAAGATACCAAATATGGTGTATTTAGGATGTAATTCAATAAACATATAATGTGATTCTACAAGTTCAATAAAAAAGAATGTGATTCTTCTAATATTTGCATGCTGCATACAAAGCTTGAGAGGCAAAACCCCGGTTGTCACTAATTCTATTTGTGTTTTCTTTATTAAATATTATTGTTTAATTGAATGAATATTCTGGGTATTTTTGGTCGTGTATACGACTATCTGTATATTAACATTATACAGATAGCTAATAACTATCGTTCTCGTGAGATAGATGTTAATGATTTTCCTAGCTTAAGTGCCCAGAACTAGCATTCTTGTTACCGGATTTTCTTGTTGCTGACCCTTGGTTGGGATGTTCAAACACTGCACAAGAACTGGGGTTGAACATCAGCTGCTTGGTCTGCATATCTTCTTTGTTTAGACACAAAAAGTTGAATAGACCCTGCCATTTTCTCACCTTTACCATATTAATACTTCTACTCAAACTCTAACGTGCATATAAATTTTCTCTTGGGTGTGTTGGTTGAAGAAGTTCAAAACATTTCTTTGTAGTAACTAATAAGTTGTTAATGTGGTAGCCTTATGTAAAGCTATTGGCAATTGTAAGTGTCAAGTAATCTCTTACAAAGGGAACAGCGTATCGTTTGGCAACCTTAGCTCTCTTCTCTAGAAGAGACTTGTATTGGGAGGTTGTAAGTCTTGATTATATATATATATATATATATATATTTGTTCTGGTAGATGAAGTTTTCTTTATTTAAAAAAAAAAAAAAAAGGTTGCTAGCATGGTCGTTGACCAGGCTCGGTCGGTATTTATGCCTTCGGGGTCCTGAATACAGATCTTACCCCAACAAAACAGTCTTATCAGAATAGAAATTAGTCTTTAAATATGATTTTCCTGAGATACATTCATCGCCTTGCGCTCGTGGCCTAATGGATAAGGCGTCTGACTTCTAATCAGACGATTGTGGGTTCGAGTCCCACCGAGCGTGTGTCGTTATGGTGTATGCGTCTTTTCATTTTGACCTTTTCATTAAACAAAGGTGGGTCCCCGCATGGCAGTTCCATCACAACTGTATTGGTGTTACATCGAAATCAAAATCACAGATCAGAATCGGACGGACAGGAACCAACGATGATGACGGTTGGTGATAGAATCTCAACAAAAACGTGCTGCTCCTACGGTTCTCTCACTTCCCCTTGTTTTTTCTTCACTTCCTCCCGATTTCTCATTTTGTTTTGTTTTCATCTGTCACCAGACAACAACGCACGACTCACTGATACACGCCACCACGACCACCACCACAACAACACCAACAAATCACGCAGACTCATCTTCATCAACAGTTCCTTGTTCTGTCTTGGTCTCTCTTCCCTTCCTCAACCAACCAACCTCTTATGCATATAAAAATTTGACTTCTCTTGATCTAACCATTAAAAAGACCAAGTGGGTTGGATTTGTTTTTCTTCATTCATGGCTGCTTCTACTACCGCTACTGCTTCTTCTTCTCCTTGTCGTTTAACAACCAATCCTCGCTTCTCCTTTTTGTCTTCTCACAAACTCAACAACACTCTCTCATTTCCCACTCGCTTCCTCTCCAAAAGCGCACCTCTCAAGTCTCCAAGCCCCTCTCTGCCTTTCAAGGTTCTCTGCATGCGTGAATCTAGAGGTAACCAATCTCTCTCTCTGATCTTTTATTGTATTGGGCATTTCTTGCTTTTTTTGGAGGGTTTCATGAATTCGTTACGAAGATTTCCCGTTTATATTTTGTTGATTAGGCTTTGTAGAGTGTGAAAAATCTAAGCTTTTTTTCAAGCTAAATGAATGTGAATTGGGTTTTTGTTGTAATCCAGTGAAGTGTACATTTTATGTAGAATTACATAAAGGGTAGTTAAAAAGTTGAGATTCTTAGTAGTCAAGGGGCATTGATGGAGGCTTTTGGATTATCTATTGAAGCATATATAATGAAATTAGGCAACTGGAAGTTTGTTTAAGTGATTTGGTTTTCTCTATAAATGGTTTTTGCAAGAGCTGCTGTTGATGCCTTTGTGTTCACATTATAGAGCTCCCCATTCTTGTGGCATGCAATTAGTTAGAAAACTTGTTTTCCAAATTGATTCATTAACATTGGGCCCTTTATTGAAAATGACAAAGGCTTGTGAAAGGATGGTGTTGTTTGTGGTTATGTGACGGTTCATACTTCAGTGCAAATGAACTTCTTAATCATGTGATGTGATATTGTGAAGTGCATTTTAACATGTAGAAGTTTCTTGGATTCGATAAAATTTCTCTGAGAAGGATTTTTTGCTAATTGAATCCTGTATCTCTTCCGGCACTTCGCTTTGTAACTATATATTTGCTTAATTTGTTGCGTAAGGTGTCGTTAATATCCAAAGATTGTTAATTTTATATGACTGGATCCTTGGCGTTGTTATTTTTAACTTGTCTTCCTAGTTGACTTTGTTTTTTTGTTCACTGAATATATGATTTAGAAATTTTATGAAAGTGGTGTCATGATAGTGATAGGCTTGTTACAAAGAAAGGATGGCGGTTGTTGAAGTGCTTCCTTGAAATTGGAAAATTACATGGAAACACAACTTTAGTTCTAGTTTTGAAGATTAAAATTTAAAATGAAATGTTGGATGAATGAACTTTTTGCCATGAAATTTACATAACAATTGTCTCTTGGAACTAAAACTTTGTAGATACATGTCTTGCTGGAAATAATTTCTGTAGCTGCAGACAGAATCTTTGTTACCATAGATTTTGTTGGTTTCCTTGCTGCAGAAGTTTTATATATGAAAACTTGTCAGATATCTATTTGTCCAATTGCATTTGATGGCTGATTAAATTATGATAAACGCATTTGTATCATATGTACAACTATTTTATATATGGAGAGATCACGGATTGCAAGCAATTGTGTCAAGTTGGGATTTCTTGTTTAGAATGATGATTATTGATTCTACAATGCTGTTGATAGTATCCTATCTTGTTGCCATTTTTCACTCTATTTTTTAGTCTCTGTTGTGAATCACTTCCTATCAGATATTGCTGTGCTCATTGTAGCAAGCATAAAAGAAATTCGACCAAAAAAATTAAAATTTGATGCTTTGGAGTGTTCTCCTTAGTTTCAATGTGCTTTCAAATTTCTTTCTTTTTCTTTTCTCAGAAAATCCAATACGTTAATGTTTAGCAAGGAAAGAATATTTTAGGAACATGGAGGAGGTGGAATGTATTAAAGGAAAAAAAACAGATATATTGAAAATGAGGTAGTAGAATGTATTCACGAATTCTAAAAGTGGTACCTTCGAGAGGAGTGAACGTAGGTTCTTAACGTAGCCTAGAAGTATTTTCTTTATAAAACAGAACAACAGAAAAACTATAATTCAAATATAACGATAGTATTATATAGGTTGGGACCAGTGTAACTTGGATACTTCAGTATTACCACTGTAGTTTCATGGACATATATATTCTAAATCAGTTGGTAGACTGCTCTATCGAAAATTACGTTAGGAGTCTTTTTTAATAATTGCTGCTTGACTTGTAGTATAGAGTTATTATTACTAGTTATATGTGAGGTATGGTATGTGGAATAAACACGAGTGGATGCCTCTTAATTGCATTATATTGGATGTGCAGCTGCAGTGGTTACTAAAGATTCATGGACAAAGTCAATTTTGAATAGTGATACCGCCGTTCTCGTTGAATTTTATGCAAGTTGGTGTGGACCATGCAGGATGGTTCATCGGGTGATTGATGAGATCGCAGGAGAGTATGGTGGGAGACTTAAATGCTTTATGCTCAACACAGACACTGACTTATCAATTGCTCAGGACTATGAAATCAAGGCTGTGCCTGTGGTTCTGCTGTTTAAGAATGGAGAGAAGTGCGAGTCCATAGTTGGAACCATGCCAAAGGAGTTCTACATTTCTGCCATTGAAAGGGTTCTGCAGTCATAAACATGATTCCAAGCATGGCAACGAGGAAATCCAGTCAACATGGTTTTCAGATACATCATCTGCTTTGTACCACTGAATTTTCCAATTGGGCAATCGATGCATTATCTGTAAATTCTTTAAAAGAGTACTGCTTGCTGGTTATCACCATGGTTGCTGAATTATGAGTGGTTTTATCTTGATATTGTTCTTCCATCTTGTTAAAGTTCTGCTTTGACAGTGTTTTGTAAATGTTCGGATGATTGTCCATTCTACTTTCTGTGTTCAAATAGCATATTCACATGTCTATGCAATAATGATATTGGATCACATCTCAAAAACAATGTGAAAAGTTACATTTGGGAAAAAAAAAAAGGTGAAAGTTGAATCATCTTACTTGCACGCCCAGGTTCCTCCATAAGTTTATGACTTTGCTGGTCGGTGAAGTTTTCTTCTACCTGAAGTTTTCTTCTACCTAATTTACATATCAAGTGTTGGGTTTCAGGACCTTGTGATTTTCATGTGAACAAAAATTTGGGTTGAGCGAAGGAGCAGGACCAAACAAATTGTCAAACATCAACAAAATGGTTATTCAGATTCACGGGGCTAGAGTAAATTCAGATATGGTCCTCATTAGTAGTAATCATTGGATTTATTATAAGAATCATTGGATTTATTATAAGAATGGTTATCGAAGAATATTTAAAAATATGAATAAATTTACTCAATAAATAAAGTAATCAAAACATTTTAAGAATAAATATTTATATATATTTTAAAATCTCGAGTTAATTAGTATATAACTTAAGATCTAGTAATTAATAATAATAATAATTTAGGTGTTAAAAACCATTATAAAATATAATATTGATAGTTAATACATGGCAGAGCAAAAGCTAGATCAAAATCAAAATCCAACCGTCCATCAAGCTTTTAGTAAGGTTTTAGAGTATGGATTTGTTTGTTTCTAGAAACAGAGACTGATGGTTGATGTATCAATCATTGTGATTTTCAAATGTCGGTTAACATTGCCTGTTAAAAAAACAACAATTTTTAACATTACATTTACATGAAATCAACCACTTTGGGCTCTAGACTGGTCTCAAACCTGTGAAAACAAGGATTTATAACTCAAAAAATAAAAAGCCCACATCTAGAACACATCACTCCAACTCTAAGATCACGAGTCATGACTCACTCACCAAGACAGAGCACACAAACACCCAGAGATAGAGATTGAGAGTTGTACAGAAGTTGACATGTTTTTAACAGTTTGTTTTGAGACTCAGGTTTTGTCTGAATAAACTCAAAATCTTCACAACCACCGCCGTCATCTATCACCATAAAGCTTACTTCATCACCAGGTTTCGTCTCTTTTAACCCACTTTTGATTTTTCTTTGTTATGGTTTTCTGGGTATTTGAATTTGGATTGTTTTTGTTGATAAAGATTGGATCTTTTGATCATTGGTTGCGATTCAGGATCTGGGGTGTTCTCGGTTTCTGGTGATAATAACGTGAAGGGAAGAAGATGGTGGTTTCAAGATGAGGTACCCTTTGTTTAGTTGTTTTTGGTGATTCTTCTTGTTTGTTTATTTAGTTGGAATTGTATTTGGATTGTAAATTTGGAATTGTTTGTTTTTCTTTTCAAATAGATTTCTTGTTTGGCTTTGTTTGGTTGGTGAATAAAATTAGGAATCAACTGGGTTAGTAAAACAACCTTTTTTCTTCTTTTTCTTTTTGTGGGGCTGGGGAGTTGGGTTTATGGTACCAACACTCACAATAGAAAAAAGTTTAAAATCCCATTTGGTTTGCCATAATTTATCTAGTTTATGCCCTTTAGAATCAAAGAAGTAAAAGCTTAAAGTTGAGGACAAATGATAATTAAAATGTGTTTTGTGATGATTGATGACATGAGAGAATGACAGGGACTCTCTAATTTGTTGAGCTCTTTTACTTGGTGTTAGAGTTAAGCTTAGTTCTGAAATTGAATTTTTAAATCTTTTCGTTTTTTCGTGCATAAAAGAATCTGGTCGTTGATGTTTTATCTCGAAGGCCGCGTATCTTCTTTAAAACGCAGGAAGAAAATGACATAATCACTTTGTATGGTTGTGTTTAGATAATGGTATTGGCTTTGCCATATATGAGATTATGTGTTTGTTGTTATGGAAATTCATTGTGGCTGAAGCGTTCTTGTTTTGTGAAAACGTGTTTATTAATATTTAATTGTTACTTGTTGGCTCCTAAACATCATTATTGCTTTGCCTGCAGTTCTCACACCCTTAGTGTTCTCTGTGCAGATCGACTAGGGTGATTAAAATAATTTTAATTCATATGAACATTTAATGTTGTAAAATGAATGCATCATCAGTGGAGTGATCTGCTTATATATCTGGACTTGATTAAATATCTTCTTTTTCACTTGGATTAAAAAGTTCTAACTCTTCTTTTGGGAAGTGCTAAAGACACGCATGACTGTACCAGTTGCAAGTGTCTTGTGCTAACATGTGTCCCATTTGTAATTTTAATCGCAAAATGCAATTATTGAATGACCTTTCTTTCATAGTTATTTAATATACTGCCATGCATATCCACTTAAATGGTATCGACTGATACACTCGATGACTGCAGCGACTGATACACTCACTGACTGCAGTAATTGTATCAAGCACTGTTCTTCCTCTCTTTTGCCCCATACTTATTATATTCAGAATCTTCTGTACTGAGAAGTACCCAGTACATTGAATTTTTTTACCCTTTTTATTTCTTGATTTCATGTGGTTGGTAAGTGGAGATTCTGAAATTTTCACAATTAGATGATTTAGAACTTTTGCTTTGAAATTGGCTGCTGTAATGCTAAGACTCCTGTTCTCTAGTGATTCTATTTTCTCCTTCCTAAAAGTAAAAGAAAGCAAAATGACTGTATTTTGGTCTACAGTGCTGTGGTATAGTCATTCTTAATGCGTGAAATATGATAATGATTTTTAGCTTTTAGACACCGGTGAAGCATGAGTCAATGTTTGATTTATCGACCCATTTTAATGTTTGGCCAATTATTGGAAAAATATTGAACTTCTGCTATTTTTGGTTCTCCCCTTATCATTGTCCCTGAAATTATTTTGTGATGGTCAAATTATCTCAATGATTGTAATTCCAAGCACCTAATAAATGCCATCTATAGTCAATCTCAGATTTTACTTAATCGTGTTAGGTATGTGCTGAACATACTGCTTTGTGCTGCATTTTGTGGGCAACATCCTTCACTATATTTGTAGCCCTCTGGACAATGGGGTTTTTGAATGACCCAAATTCAACGCATAACTGTGCTAGTTATATTATTAATCTTACATTTCTTTTATTCAAAAATCTGTTATGGAGATATCGATTCATTATAAATGCGTCGTGGTTAATATTTCTTTTACTATATATTTTTCCTTATGTTCTGAAAATGTATATGCGTTTCATATATCTATGCCAACAGTGTTGATTTGTTAGGGTGCTTGGCAAAGCTCTTAAAGCTTTTTTTTTTTTTTTTGCCTTGGCTCTTAGTTTTACAATGTAACTATGGTTTTAAGCAATATTGTTACATAATTGAGTTGGATACTAACTAGCTTATTTTTGCTGTGTCTAGAAATATGAACCCTTTCAAGTTAATATTTATTATTGTGCTCTTTAAGATATCATGGCTGGTGTCTCTTTTCTTTTACATGTGTGCAACTCTAGCTTCATCGTGTTGGCTATTATTATTATAAGTTTGAGGAGTTACCCTTCCATTGTTTACTTATTTATTCTTCTTTGGCCCATGCAGGTACCTTTAACTTTTTGATGAAACAGTTATGGCTAATCTAATACTTCAACCTCGATAGTAGCTTCAGATCCCTCAGAACAGTGGGTAACTCATATGGTAGATTCAAACATGGATACGCATCAATCTTCGTTGAGCCAGCAAAATCGAACCTCCTCAGATGGTCCTGTGGCTATCCTCTGGGACATTGAGAACTGCCCTGTGCCAAGTGATGTCCGACCCGAAGATGTAGCTGGCAATATAAGAATGGCTTTGCGGGTGCACCCTGTAATCAAAGGGGCTGTTGTGATGTTCTCTGCTTATGGGGATTTTAATGCCTTCCCTAGACGACTCAGAGAGGGATGCCAAAGAACTGGTGTCAAACTCATTGATGTTCCAAATGGGAGAAAGGATGCTGCTGACAAGGCTATCTTGGTTGACATGTTTCTGTTTGCGCTTGACAATCGTCCTCCTTCTTCTATCATGCTGATCTCAGGGGATGTCGATTTTGCTCCAGCCCTTCATATACTTGGTCAACGGGGGTATACGGTGGTTCTGGTCATTCCCTCTGGAGTAGGTGTTTCGTCTGCTCTTTGTAATGCTGGTAAGTTTGTCTGGGACTGGCCCAGTGTGGCTCGAGGTGAAGGTTTTGTGCCTCCTATGAAGTTTTTGATGCCTCCTCGTGGAGGACCAGCTGATATGGCTGGGTATTTTATGGGGTGCCATATTAATGATAGCATAGAGGCTGTAGAAGATGAAGCAATAGTTTACCGGGGAATCTCACAAAGCTATTATAAATCAAGAGACTTCTCCATTGTGTCACAATCTTTATCTGAATATACCAGTACTTCCAACATGCCTTCTTTTCCTGGAACTTGGAGGAGCCAAAGTCTTCCACCTGGTTTGAATGAAACTACAACAGGTTCTGTTTCTTATGGTGATCAAAATGATTCTACCATGTGGGTCCAGCCTGGAGATATTAATGGTCTGAAGGGGCAGGTGGTAAAGTTGCTTGAAATGTTTGGAGGATGCCTGCCGCTCATTCGTGTCCCTGCAGAGTATCAGAAGCTGTTTGGAAGACCTCTTTACGTGTCAGAGTATGGGGCATACAAGCTGGTAAATCTTTTCAAGAAGATGGGCGATACAATGGCAATAGATGGGAGAGGCCAAAAGAAATTTGTCTACCTTCGAAACTGGAAAGCAGGTCCAAGTACGACTCCTATAATTCTGCAAAGGAAGGATAAGAAAGGAAAGGGTACTCAGGAAGAGGCTACCAACGTTAATGCCAGCGCTGGCTCATCAGATGATTTCTCAGATGATGAACGAGTAGTTGTTGAAGGACAACACGATGAGGGGAAGAACCAAGGAAGAACTATCATAGACATGGAACATCATTTCGAGATTGATGACCCTGATCTCAAGCAGTTCAAGCATGAGCTGCAAGAGATTCTAGTGAGCTATTCCTGTCGAATATTCTTGGATTGTTTTGAGGCAATATACCATCAACGATACAAGAAACCTCTGGACTGTCAAAGGTTTGGTGTGGATCAGCTGGAGGAGCTGTTCAACAAGGTGAGAGACGTGGTTGTCTTGGATGAAGATCCAGTGACTAACAGGAAGTTTGTGGCCGTACTAGGTGGCTAGAGCCTAGAAGAATGTTTCCGTTGCTCGTTCTTGTAACCTTTGGATGTTCTTATGTAGATGAGGCAATTGAGGTATACTTTTTCATCCTCTTTGAGTCGCACCATCATTTTCTTGTTTGCTTTAACCAAAGTTTCATAAAAGATTGATAGGAGGAGATACATTGATGTGTCCTGCATGGATTTGGGATTATTTTGAAATTTCCATGTAAGACTCATTCCCAGTCAGCATAACTGATCAATATCTCTAATCTGAAATCTGTATATCCATGTTTAATATCTCTTGCTTTGCTTTCATTTAATTTCATAAAATAGTGGATGGTTTGTCTGTGTATATGTGTAAATGATGAAATGATACTTTACTTGACAACTACTAGAAGCCTTAATAAGTTACTTGGCAGTGAAGTAAATAGTCATTCTGTGTTAAAATGAGTTGTGCTATGATGTTTGATTTCTGAGTCTGCTGAGTGGGCCAAAATACATGTAATGGAGAACTAGTTTTTCACAGTTCAGAGTTACAAATGGTCTAAAGCTTGAGGACACACATTGGATTGTGAAGCTAAACACCAACACATAAAACAATATTAGCGACATGAATTAAAGAAACTAATTAAAACACTCCTTTTTTGTTTGTTCCAAGGACAGAGAGTTTTTATGGTTTTTTTAATTCTTCCGATCAAGTATTTCAAACTGTCTTCATCGGCAAATAACAATCATTATCAAGAAATTAAAGGTTGTGTTCATTATTGTCTATATTTGTACCCAAAAAGGTGTATATATATTAATTGTTCTCTTCATTTGTATTTACTAGTTAAATATATGTTATTGTTTTCACTAGATTTTTATTTTTTAAAAGAAGTTTAAGTTTGGATGATGTACGAGAGAAAAATATAATAACATCGACCATTCATTATTTTTAATACTCATGTGCCACTAGATTATTAAATGTTTATTAAATAAAAAAATAGAGAATTTCTTCTCATTTGTCATAATGTTAAACCGATTCTCAAACAAGATAGAATAGAGTGCAAAGTGAATATATTAATTGAATTTCGTCAAACACTTAGGGAAATTGATTTTACACATAGGAATTGACTAGTAATAATATTTACTTACTTTTAACTTCTTACTTGTTGCAAGGCTAATGCAGACCTACCATATTGCTCGAGTCCAAGGACGAACCGACAACAAAAAATAACTAATTAATTAAAAAAAGGGTAATGCTACATACCTAAAACTTTTTCTAAATTTATTGTCCACAAATTGATTTATAATTACAATGTCATCAATAGATTATTGCATAATTAATGTGAATGTTATAAATCAACTTATCACGATATCTTGACGCAAATTTAAGTAGAAATTTTGGGTATTATAAAATTATTCATTAAAAAAACAATCACATAAGGAGCCCGAGCAAGAATTTTTTGATATAACTAGTATTTATTTTTATATCAGTTACCATCTGACTTAAACTCCTTAAGTTTTTGGATTTGATAATTAGTAACTACAAACACTTCTTCATCTAAAATTTTAGTAGCACATTACATCTTTACATAATCAAAAAATGTAGTGTAATTGATAATTAGTATTGATAGTTACGTATTTGTTTTTGCTTTGTTTTTTGTTTTCTTTTTTTAATTATCATTAATTAGTACAACGAATCCAACATGAGTTATTAGCGTACTGATACATTAATTTTACGTTAATTCACAATAATTGTTGATCATTAGTTTTTTTTTTTTTTGGCATTTTAATCTATTAATTTAAAGACTTACAAGTTCCCATAATATTAACATAGACTTATAAGCTCCCATAATATTAACATTCTTATAAAGACTTGTAAATGATCAAGAAGATAGAGCTTAAATATACAAAAGCCTTGTCCAAAGTAAAGTAAAACTCAATAGCTAAATACTTCAAAGGAAAAAATTAAAAAAAAAAAAAAAATCGATATCTAAAGAGTCAAGAATTTTTTAAATAACTTATGGACATGTTTGGCATGCGGGATTTGAGATGAGTTCTCAAACTTCTTAAATATCATGTTTGAAGACCAATTTGAAGCAATGGGTTCATATCTTATTCTTTTGGGAATCCTCATTCCCATCCAAAACCATGGGTTTTGGTGGGAATGGATTCCTCATATCCTTTCTTTCATCATTTTCTCATCACACTTCCGTGGAACTAGCAGCACCTCTACGACACTACTCTCTCTCGTTCCTCTTCTTCATTTTTTTTTTTATTAAGTTTGATTACTTGGTTTTGGGATCAAACCTAGAACAAGTTCTGGCTTCGACAATAAATCCAGAACCTAAATTTCCCTTTTGTGATTTTTTTTTTTAAGTTTATGTTTTGTTGTTTTGATGTTGTTGTTAATGATGTTAATGTTGTTGTTGTTATGTGAGATGGTGATTTTAATGGACTTTGGGTTGATGATTGATGATGTTGATGAACCTTGGTTGATGATGTTGAAGACATCGATGAACTGTGGGTTAGATTTTAATTTTTTCCAATATTTTATAAAATTAATTTTATATAATAAGAAATTTAAATTGATTTTATTTCAATTTAATCCTACCCTACAGTAAATATGATATAGTATAATTTTAATCCAATCGTAAGTTCTACCAAAGATAAGACAATAATTTTTTAATCCAATCTAATCTATTTCATTCCAATCCCGCATACCAAACGGAGCATATAAGTATAAAAGATTCCAAAAACCAACTATGCAAGTGATACTTCCACTAATATATGAACTAGGATTAAATTATTGGACATCTTTATGATTTAATCCTAATTTATATTCACGTGCGAAAATTAAATTAAATCTAATCACATTATCCTTTTTATCAAACCTATATCAATCAACACATTAATTAAGATTTATTAACTATAAAATGTATACCTCTATAATCAACAGTTTCTTTAGATCAGTAGTTTTATTACACTTGGATGATATTGAAGGGTCTTTGTGCTATTCACAAGAAGGGTTATGTTCATTGTGATCTTAAGCCCGATAACATTCTGGTGGTTCCATGCCAAGATGGAGAAACTGTCTCAAAATAGCTGATTTCGGGTTGGCAAAAGAGCCTGGAGAAGAGATGCTATACGGGAGATCTTTTATGTTCAGGTTTCGCGGCACGCCATAATACATGTCACCGGATTCTTATTTGTTTGGTGTGATTGATTGTCCGCTGGATATATGGTCTCTTGGGTGTATTGTGGTGGAGATGCTTACTGGGAAGCATGCTATGCGGTGTTTTGGTGGAGATATAAGACACTTGGCGTCAGGATATGCATTTGCCCTGCAAGAACCTTAGATTCCACAAAACATGTCGGATGTGGGTAAGGATTTCTGAAGAAGTGTTTTGCAAGAAATCCAAGGGAGCGATGGATGGCTGAGATGTTATTGAATCATCCTTATGTACTGCCTGGGCTGTCTCAAAAGTCTGCAACAAGTTCTCTACAGGTTCAACAGGAGAGGTTGTATTCGTCAAATAAATTGGGTTATAGGGAAATTAATGCAGCAATGATTGCAGGTACTTCGAAATGAAAGGAAAAAAAAAAAGAGAGAACTGCAGCAAGTAAAATTGGTTGTTTGAAGGTGAGGCTTATAAGGAGCTGATGCATGGAATTCTGATTTACGTGGCGAAGCTTTGTTGATGATGTTAGCGTCTAGCTTATGTGAAGAAGAAGAAGTGTAACCCATTGATTTATTAGTGGATTTATTTGCTGGACCAACGTCCCGTGGATTTTCCCTTCACACTGAAGGGTTTTCCACGTAAATATGGTGTCTTAATTTTTTACTTCATGTTTGTTGTGGTTTTGTTTGCATAATTGCTTGATGATTTTATTATTGGTTTGGCTTTCCTCTTTTTAATTGCATTGGAAGAGAAAAAAATCAGTTCATGTGAATAATTGATTGAGTTTCATAAATTTGATAATTGATACACTCATTCATATCTCCGTGTGCAAAATTTCTGTTAAAGAACCACCCCAATTATTCGGTCACTCACTTATCCAATCAGGATTATTTTCCAACCAAATGCAAATGCAGATTTCAAGCTCTGTTCTTCTTTTCTTCTTTTTGAGTGAGCTCCAAATTTTTACATTTTCTTGATGAAAGTGATCCGCACAATCCTAGGTTCCCAAAAAATATATAAACTATTGTCAAAGGTATTAAACTGCGAGAGATTTACGTAAGGCATTAAAGAATGCAACAGAAATGAATTCTGATGATTCACAAGGTATCTCTTGAGAGCCTATTATTCGAGAGGTCCAATAATTCTAGCACTCTTAGGTTACACAAAGATGATGGCATGTGACAAGACAACAAAGCCCCTTTACGTTGGCGTATGGAAACACTTAAGGCACTAATATCTTGTATGACTTACACACCACACTAGTGTAAACGTGTCAATAAATAGATCAATAAACGTGTTCAATAAACGATCCGTAAATAAACAAGTTAATCATGTTAATTCCGTGTTGACCCATATATAATCGTGTCGTGTTCGTGTTAAAATTCAATCTTATTTATTAGTCATGTTGTATAAAAAATAATGGCGTCGTTTCGTATAATATCTAACCCAACCAGCCAACTCGGGTTGCCACCCCTAGACTGCCCCGAATTCTTGTATGCATGAGAAATTGCGCCACGAACTCTTGCATGTGAGAAAAGTTTGTGCCTTGTACTCTTGCATGCAAGAGAAACTGGCGCTCTCAGCCAACAATCGGCACATGCACTAACACAAACATTTTCGAGAAGTAGAGAACAAGATCATGACTTTTTTGACGGTTTGAAAGACTATAACTTTGTCCTTCAATGTTAAAATCACGAATCGTAAAACCTTTAATAAAGCTAACATCTGTGACTTTCCAGTGGCATAAGACACATAAGTTACTATACTAGATTAGTACAGTTTAAATCCTCAAAGCATGGCATCTATAGGAAATAATTCAAACTCAATACATCTATATACAATGAATCATATTGATACAATCAAATTCAACTCAAGATGTTTAATATATGCCAACATGTTCTAAATGCATTTCATACAATTTAAAGCACGCAAGTACACCTTAAATGGCCCTTTCAAGAATTTCATGTCACAAATGTTATTTTTAAGCATTCTTGTGCTTCTAAGTATTGCTTTAAACTAAAGATCCAATCTTTATTTTTCATTTTTAATACGTCTTTATTGAAGTAGATGAGGGGTGAGGTTGATTTGTTTATAGGTTTTGCTTTCAACCAATAATCCATATTTTATTTTTTAATTTTTATTGAAAGAGATCGAGATGAGGGCTTGATTTGCTTCGGGAATTTTTTTTGTGAACCAAAGATTTATATTTTTAAAAAATAATTATTTTTTGTAATTTTATTTTATGATAATATTAAAATAATTAATAACAAATTAATCAAGAGCATTTTGGTACCTGTATGTCTGCAATTAACATCTCTTAAACAGCCAGAGGCTTGGTCAAAGATAATTTTGTGTAATTTAGAGAAAATTTGATACAATTCGAGTTAAACTTAAGGTCTTTATATAGTTTTCGCTTTTTTAAAAATCTTCTTTCTTACAACAAAAAAAAAAAAAAACAAAAACAAAACAAAAATGTTTATTAAGTAATGTGAAAGGTGTTTTACTGCTTCTTGGTTATTTTTCACATGTCATTGGCTGGATGAACCAAGTGTATATAGAAAACGAAAAATTGGGGGCTAGAAGATCCACCGAAGTGGGCTGGATTAACCGAGTACGCATCTGTGGAAAACAAAAAAATTGGGTTAGTAGATCCACCGCAGTGGAGAGCCTTAACCGTATGTGTGGTAACAAGGAAGCCCGAAGGCTGTTCCCGTCCCTGTCAGGGGAGATGCCAACCATCTCTCCTTTCTATGAACACAGTACTATGGTAGTAGTTGCGAGTATATAAAGCATCGAAATTTCTATTCTTTCCAGATGTGGGATTCAGCACCCACCTTTGAACCACATCAACAACAAACATCAATTGTTTTTTGTACTTTTCAGTCAACAATCGATACATCATGATACTCTTGTATCCCAATCTATAAACAATCTCACAAGTTTAAAATTATATAACTGCGGGGCAAACAAGATTATGAACATTCTAACATTACAACATAATTCTTTTAAACATACAACAATTGTTGAGTATTTATTTGGATGGCAAGTAAACTTGTAAAGCTATTAATACTTTTCAATTATATCATCATTTATGCAAAGACAAATTAACCATCCTTTGTTTAAATCTTACAAAAGAATTTTAAAATTAAATGTCCCCTTATTGTCTTTATTTCGAAATCAGTAATCAACATGTGTAAATGATGATTTACTTGTTCTGGAAACTTTTTTAAGAGTTACATTCCTCTTACACTTAAAAAAGATTATTAGAAGATTTAAGGAGCAAATGCAGAGACAATGGGACTTCTCACCATATGCTTCCCATTTAACTCATACCAAGTCAAAAACCCAAAATTTCCAATATAATCATTCTGTGGACTAGCATCAGCCCCCAAATTGATGCTCACTGTCATATTGAACTCAGCTTTGCTATATTTATCTGCAAATGATACTGTCTCTGGTTGCACAACAACTTTCATGCCTAGCGGAGCATTCACCGTTGCATGATAAACCGAACTACCATCAGCTACTTTTGTCAACACTCTCTTGAAGTTGAAACTTGTAGTGTTGGTGTTGTTCAATATTACAATAAAAGATGGGTAATTAAGGTCTAGATTAGCATGTTCACAGGTAAAATTTGATGTTCCAGTGAGAATTCTGATCTGACTACTTGTATAGTTCAATCCACATAAGTAGTTGATGTAGTCCTCGACCTCAATATCGTACACAAGTCCAGGATCCATTGCCTTGTTAGGATTTACTTGCCCGGCTCCAAAATCAAGAGGAGTTCCAGCAATCCCGGTGATTGAGTCAATGATTATGCCATTAGCATTGTCGTATTGGTTAGCAGTTGTCATCAGTGCTGAACGAATGGAAGCTGAACTCCAATTGGGGTGGACTGCTTTAAGCAAGGCAACTACTCCAGCTGCATGAGGGCATGACATGGATGTACCTGAGACAAGAGCATAGTCAGTAAGTAGATATTGGTCACCAATTGGTGTCCGACCTCGGTTGGGAACCCAAGCAGCTAGTATATCAACCCCAGGAGCCAATATATCCGGTTTTAGTATCCGAGGTGATCGGCGATCAGGCCCTCTTGATGAAAAATATGCCACCTGAGGAGCTGGCTTAGTATCTAATACTGTAATCTGAAACGTGATACTCACGCTTGCATTCTTTGCATTGATCATATACTTCTTCACCAACTCTCCATTTTCCGGAGTTATTGTAACATAAGGCATGTCAAAGTCTGTGGGCTTAAGAAATTGTCCTGTGTCTGAACTGAAGATGGCTCCAGCAGCTCCAGTTCTATACATTTCATATGATTGCTGAGAGAAAGTCACTAGACCATCAAAATCAAAGGCACAAAAGATGTACTTGCCGGCAACATCTTTAGGGTCTAATGAGTACATATCACATATCTCCTTGGATCGATTTCCATATCCATAGTATATAGGAACCTTAGAGACAAATAGATTCTCTGGGTAAACAGACCTTCCGGTCACAGTTAGCTCACCATCTCCTAGAGTGATGTGAGCTGCATAGTCCCTATCAATAGTCCCGGCCCCAATGGTAGTAATCCAAGGAGCTCCATTTTGGATGGTGTAAGCATGGGGACCAGCGTTTCCTGCTGAGCAAGAAACAAAAATCCCTTTCTTCAAGGCTGCAAAAGCTCCTATGGCTATTGGGTTCTCATCAAATGTTGTCTCAATGAATGCTAAGGACATGGACAGGACATCCACTCCATCTGCTATGGCTTGATCCAGGCCAGCCAGTACATCAGTAGCTGCAGCATCATAACTGTTGTCAAAGAACAGCACTTTGTACATGGCAATCCTAGCCATTGGTGCAACTCCAATGGCTGTTCCTTCAGCATACCCAAAGTAATCAGCAAATTGGACACGACTGCCAGCTACTGTGGATGATGTATGAGTTCCGTGACCAAAGTAATCTCTCGGAGAATCATAGTCATCTGTTTTCGATATGTTAAGCTTGTACTGCTTCATCCCTTTGCTAAATGAGCGTGCCCCAATCAGTTTTCTATTGCAGTGAGAAGAGTTGAATTCAGTTCCAACTTCACATGTACCACGCCAACGTGCAGGCACTGGAGGCATGCCATCATCATTGAAGCTCTCACTTTCTGGCCAGATCCCAGTGTCAAGAACACCTATAATTATGTCATTGCCGAACCCTGCAGCAGGCCATATCCCAGAGCGTTTCTTCAGGCCGAGAAACTTCGGAGTACGGGTGGTGTGGAGGTGACCCAATGTTTCCGGATATGCAGCTAGATGACCTGGCACATTACGGATTTGATCAAGGTGTGCCTGCGACAACACGGCACTGAATCCATCCATCACATGGCTGTAGGTGTAGAGATGGATTGGGGCAACACCATCTGGTGATGAGAGCAGGGAAAGTGTAGACATGTACCAGTCATGGTGGGTGGAGAAAGGAGCTGGCATTGCTGATTTGTCCATGTGGATAATGTAAGTCTTACGTTCTTCTGGCGTGGATAATGGGGTGGCAGTCCATACAAGGAGAGAAAGAGAAAGTAGCAACTTGAAAGGACAGAAAACTCCCATGGTCATGTTCACTAACAAGTGAGTGGTGACTGGCACTGGAGGATCTAATAGTATCTCCTATATATATACACATGTACTATATGTATGGATAGAGCATTGCAAAGGTAGCTATGCTCGATGAAATCAACTGAATTAGTTTGCTAAATTTTGAGATGGGGAGTGGCCACAGTTGGACAAGGCCGGCAGTTGCTGCATGCATAGAAATGTACAGCATAACAGGGACAATCTCTATAGAAGTGTCCAGCTAAAGGAATCCTGCTTGCCTCCTAAAGTTGGTAGTTAAAATTTTGAGATCAAAACAAGAAAAGGTGGGCCCCTCATAGAGTACCATTTTTGGCTGCCTGTGGCCATAACACCACAAAGAGCTTTTTTCGTTAATTCCAGGAGCAGTAGAATCATGCAAGAGGAATCAATAACTGAGATGGATTTTCGTCAATGCTGAGAGAGGATTAGTAAAAGATTCAAAAAGCGTGAGTCTTTAAATTTTTTATGCAATATAGCATTAAGAATTTTTTTTTCCTATTGCTGTGACTCAAAATTTAATTGTTGTGACTAGTTGCAATATCATGGTGTAATTAAGTGCAAATAATATTATATTAATCCCTCACATTTCCAAAAACTTTCCACAGCATCAACAAAAACTTGTAACATGGCTACCTTACAATTTCCTTTTCTTTCCTCCTTTCTTCAAGTAATAAACTCTTTAAGTGCTAGATAATGGGAAACTTTCTACTCCATGAAGATGACAAACTGCACACACCTGCCAACTTGAAACTAGCCATGTGACCTTGAACGTCTCGTTATGAAGTCCAGCCAAAGCTTTCTTCCCGCAATTGGTGACCAAAGCAAAAAATTAGTTGGTCTCATAGAGAGAGTAAATTGGGAGGAGACTGAGGTGAGCCAGTTTCAAGTAAAAAGCTTCGACTACAATATGACCTCGATGTACTTGATGAAGAAGCAAGATATCTTCCATCCCCGCTGTAAAACATTGGGTCACTCCTATGCATTTTCCCTTTACTAGTCCTTGGCCTCCCATCGGTTCCTTCATACTCATCCTCTTCCACAGCTTGTACAAACCCACTATGCATTGGGTCTGAACTCTCATACAACAGTCTTAGGACCTGTTTGATCGATGGCCTAGCTTGCCCTTCTCTCTGGGTGCACCATTTCACAATAGTGACAACTGTTTGAAGCTGATCTAGGTCGAAGGAGTCCTTTATACGAGGATCCACTAGCTCTGATACTCTTGCTTCAGATGCCATGAATGCCTGGGCTGATTCTACCAAATTCTTCCCATCTTGTACTGCTCTTCTTGCAGTCACAATCTCTAATAGTAACACCCCGTAACTGTATACATCACTTTTCTCTGTGAGCTCTTGAGTGATAACATATTCAGGATCCATATAACCTGAAAGTATTAAAATTTTAGATCTCTTTAAAACAAGAAATAGAGGTTTAATGTTTAAGTTGTCAGAACTGTTTTTGCCTAACCTGGAGTTCCCCGGATATCAGTATTTACTGGTTCAAAGCAAATGGAACCATCTTTTGAAGCATGTGCAAGGCCAAAATCAGCAACCTGAAAGGAAGGGAGCATTATTTTAAGAATTAAAGGACATGCTGTGAATGCTTTATTGCAGGAAAGAGTTTTTGGAAGTTTAAACACACACTTATTTCCTCTTCCTGAATACCACTTAATTTAAAAAGAACAAATATAAGAGTTATTTCATCTTCAAAGTTATAAACACGCATTAAATTTTAAATTGGCATTAAAAAGATCACATACGTTTCGTGTCAGCACATTACCTTGGCAACAAAATTCTCATCTAGTAAAATGTTGCTGGACTTAATATCTCTGTGGCAGAGAGGTGGATCACAATAAAAATGGAGGTACTCCTGTCAATGAGAAAGTGTATAAGAATCAAAACTAGATTCCACTACATGATATTTTGACATAAATGAAGTTGAAAATCATGAAAATGAACCAATCAGCAACAGATATAACAAATAAGAAAATTACCAGAGCATTAGCCACGTCAATGGCAATTTGGATCCGTGTACGCCAACTCAGAGGAGCTTTTCCAGGGCCTGCAACAACATTATATCAAATATAATCAGAAAACACAGAAATAATAAAATAGCCAGGAAATTATTAAAAAAAAGTTGGGGGCGGGTGTGTGTGGATGTTGGGGGGTTGGTTGTTGGTGGGGTTTGTGCTGGGGTCAATTTGTTGTCTCCAGTTCTCCAGTTGACAAGTGATGCAAACAGTGTCAAGCCTAGCCCAGCCTGCATTAGTCTCAAACCAGTATCATGTCATGCTCACATTGTTTTTCTTTTCCTTTTTTTTTTTTTTTCTTTTCCCCAATTTATATACTCTTTTTACTAAATTTTAGACTATATCTTTAGTTCTTCCAAGGGGGCCAGCATGGTCACCCGCACCAAACTCAAAATGGCATAAAGAGACTCAGGCCATGTTTAATCAATTTTAAACAGAGCGAGCTGAACCCTGCTTAGGTTTGGCTGGCTTGTTCACCATGTGTTGAAAATGGTACCTTCTATATAAACTGTAAAAACTCATTTAAAAATTCACAACAACAATTCTGAACATTTCAATCCCAAGTGGTGAGCTCAAAAGGTAAAAGTTAAATGTGGAAAGGAGAAGAAACATACAATGAAGATGATCCTTTAAGCTTCCGTTTGCATTGTATTCATACATAAGAAACCTGCCATGAAACAAATAAAATGTTTCTTATTTGTCTAACACATTATGTCAATCACATGTACATGCACACATGTACATAAGTTAACTACCTCTCATGTTTTTCCGCACAGAAGCCTTTTAGAGCTACTAGATGACGATGATGCAATCTAGCAAGAAGCTCTATCTCTCTACAGAATTCATGCTCAGCTTGCTCTGAAACTATGTTCATTCGCTTCACTGCTACAAGGGAGCCATCACTAAATTGAGCTTTATAAACAGTACCAAACCCCCCTTGTCCAATAACATTGTTAAAATTGTCAGTTGCCTTCTTAGTCTGCTTGTAGCTGAAATTTTGGAACACTGATGTAGGACCTGCATTTCAACACCCACCGGCCCCCAATGATACCCCAAAAGACCCCCAGTATAAGCAAAA